>JAGPOW010002742.1:47254464-47289286 GCA_030014935.1 Caiman crocodilus
GTCTTGCACCTAATGCTTCTACTGATGCATCCAAAACCATATTCAGTTTTTGTGACTGACGCACACTGAAGACTCATATTGAGTCTGTGGTCAGTCTATCAAGGCTCCCAAGTCCTTTTCTATAGTGCTGCCGTCCAGTCAGATGTCATCCATTTTGTATTTCTGTTTTCAGTTATTCCTTCAAGGTGTAGTATCCTGCATTTGTCTGTGCTGAACTTCATCCTATTAGCTCTATCCCAACTTTGCAATCTGTTGAGTTCCTTCTGAATTGTGCTCACATCCTCCAACTTGTTCATAATCCTTCCCAGTTTCATGTTGTCTGCAAACTTGCTCAAGAAGCTTTCTATGTCCACATCCAAATTGTTAATAAACTCATTGGTAATTTAGAAGGATAATAGTACTTAAGTATGTTACATGTCTTGACATTTTATTTGCAACTGCTGTTTAAGTGCTCAGTGCTTCTAAATAGAGTGTGAGAGTTTGTGCTTGTTGTTTTGCTCTTCTAATTATAAAAAAACAAGCACAGGGTTTTGATAGACCACAGCACCAGGCCCAGACTCCTGTGGGACTCCACTTGAAACCTCCTGCCATTCTGATATGGACCCTGTAGTAGGCTGCATGCCTTGGGCTGCAGCCCCACTGTAGTCAATAAGAACTCAGCCAGCTGACAGGAATAATTAGCTAGCTAGTGGAAGTTAAAGGTTAGGAAAGGAACTAAGGGGGAGTGTAGCAAAGAGAGAAGGTGGGTAGGCTCCTGGATGAGCCTGGGCACTATGACAGGATTGCCTCTTTCCCATAATTTTCAAGAGACCATGAGAGAAGCTGAGATCCTATGAGTTTAGGAAAGGACCTAGTGTTTGCTGGTGGGATTAGAAAGAGAGGGAAAAGAGGGCAGGCTAGGGCTGCAACACCAAGCCTGGGCATTCTCTTTGGGTCTGGGAAAAGACCATGAACTATTTGGGTCTTTGTTTTGCTGTTTGTTTATATTGACACCTGTAGGGAGCGAGTTTGCCCTGGGAAAACAGAGACAATGTGACCCAATAAAGAAAGACTGCTTGAGCAAGCAATCCTGCTACAGATGGATTAAAAATTACCCTTTGCTTGTGGCTATTGAGGCAGTGATCAGTCGACCTTGTACTAGCTTTCTCCAGCCCACATTTCTCCCATTTGTTTATGAGAGGATCGTGCAGGGTCTTGCGAAAAGTCTTACTGAAGTCCAGATACACTATATCCATAGAGTTCCCTTCATCCACCTTAGTAGTTACTTTGTCAAAGAAGGTGATCAAGTTGGTTTGGCCTGCTTTGTTTTTCATAAATCCATGCTGGCTGTTTGTGATTTCTCCTTTATGCTTCCAGATGTTTGCAAAAGGCCTTCCTTAGGATACACTCCAGTAACTTCCCAAGTATTGAGACTGAGTCCAACAAGCCTGTAGTTCCCTGGTCCTTCTTGTTACCTTTTCCTAAAGAGGGGCACCATGGCCCTTTTCCAGTCCTTTGGTACCTGCCCCATCTCCCATAGCATCATAAAGATCATTGCCAAGGAATCTGAGATCTCCTCTGCCAGTTCCTTCAGTATCTTGGGATGAAGTTCATCTAGCCCTGATGACTTAAATGTTATTTAGATGCAACAAAAGCTCCTTGACTGTCTTATGTTATCTCCTCCCTCAGCTTGCCCTCTTCCTTATCCAGATAATCCTTATTAGGTTTCTGGCTGCAGCTTAGTTTTTTTTGCAGAGACTGAGGCGAAGTAGCTGTTGAGTAGCTTTACCTTCTTTGCATCTTCAGTTAGGAGTTTCCCCTGGCTTGTTAACAGAGGACCACAGCTTCCTTGGGCTTTCTTTTCTGGCCAACATATTATACAACTTCTTCTTATTGTCCTTGATCTCCTTTGCTAGGTGCAGCTTGTTTGTTATCTTTGCCTTCCTGATTTTGTCCCTGCAGGTTCATGCTATTTCCTGGTACACTTCTTTGGTGACCTATCCATTCTTCCATTGCTTGTATGCTTTTCTTTTGCATTTGAGACATTTTAGAAGCTCCTTGTGCAATCATATTGGTCTCTTGCCATTTCTTGTTCATTAATTTGTGCTGCTCATTACTGGAGTATGCAACAGTCCTATACAGTTTGGGATACAGGTGGCTGCAGCAGGACAGAGACATAATATTTGCTGTTCCAAATAGTTGTCACTAAAATGATTTAGACATTCTAGACAATAATACATCTGGCAGTAATCTGTCCATCTGGCAATAAAACTTGCACCAAATGTGATGAGTATTTTTTGGATGAATTTATTTGTCTAGGTACTTACCTAAATTTTACTATCATGTGATCATGACTGTAAAGAACAGACTTATTTGGCCTGTTTCTGTGCAAAGATCACTTACTTGAGAAAATGCAAACATTTTGCTTACCTATACAAGCAAGTTTTTATGCCTTGGAATTTTCCATCACTGGCTGCTATGCATGTTCAAAGCACAGGTGTCATATAGTAATGACATATAAAATCTCCCCCTTCTTTGGTATCACCTGATTATTTCCTAGATTGTCTCTCTGATGCTGGCCCTTTAAATCTAGATATGTGGTAGACATTTTGCAGCTGGCCAATGCTAAATTATAGCTTTCTGCATTGCATGTTGTAAGTCCTCTTAACTCCTTTTGTGCTTCCTACTTTTCTTTATTTTTGAGGAGAAGGCCCTACCCAAATACAGGACCATCTCCAAATCTGTGCTATGCATTTCCAAACAGAAGTGGCAAAATGTATTGACAACCCTATCTTCTGTTAGAAACCCCATTGCTTAACAGCAGCATCATGTAAGCTGCTGGGGAATATAATTACATACAATACTACTCATGCTTTCTAAACAAGCCTTGTATTTCATTCAGAAAGTTCATTTACTCTCAATTATGATATTGACCTCCTGTGACAGTAGGGGAGACAGGACTGGCTATTATTATCAGGATGCTTTAGTTACAGAGTAGATGAAGAAACAAAATATTACAAGTTAAAAGTGGGTGGGGATTTACTGTGGAGCTGATGCTTAGTAAGATTTCCTCTGCTTGCTTTTACCCAATGGCTAAAAGCAAAAACCTGGTCATTTAGCTTTGTTTCATTGATGGAGAAGCTGCTCCTGTTTTGTTTTTTCTGAGTTAAATGTGAACAGGCAGACAATTACTGAATGTCACCTGTTCTGTGGTAAATCTCTTTTACCTTGCTGTAGGTTGTACATTGTCCATCCCCAAAGTGTCTTCGTTCCCAACTAATTTTTTTATTTGCTTTGAAAACCTTCTCATATAAATGAGTTCCATGGCCACCTGGCTTCAGTGGTGCCTCAGTCTATCTGCCTGCTGAAATGCTATTTGGCAACTCTTCATAGTAGGAAGAAATTGTTTACAGCAGTCTCCTTAAATGTAGTTATTGTAAATTTCAGAAAAGCTGCTGGATCAGCTTCCAGCTCTTAAGTATACTGCCACAGCTAGACAAAGAACCTACAGCTGAAGAACTTAGTAAGTCCATAGACTCCTCTAGCAAACAGAAAAGCACCAGGGGAGGATGGCATCCCAGCTGAGGTTCTCAAGTGTGATAAGGCTATCTTGCTACCACATCTTCATCAACTCCTAGTGTGCTGTTGGGAGGAAGGTCAAATACCCCAGGACATCCATGACACTAACATCATTACTCTCTACAATGATGAACAGGGGAAACAAGGGTGACTGCACCAGCTATGGAGGCATCTCTCTCCTCAGTGTCACAGGCAAGGCTTTTGCCAGAGTCATCCTGAAATTCTCACAACTGAAATGCTTGATGACTTCATCTACCTAGAATCACTGTGTGTATTTGTAGCAGGGAGATCAACAGTGAACATATTGTCCTTAGGCCAGCTGCAAGAAAAATGCAGAGAACAAAATTAACCACTGTACATAGTGTTTGTTGACCTGACAAAAGCCTTTGACACTGTCAGCAAAGCAGGTTTGTTCAAAGTCCTGGTAAATATTGGATGCTCTCCAACATTACTCGGCCTGATGACTTCCATGAAAATGTGGTTCAGTTCCTTTTGGTGGATCAACCTCTGACAGGTTTGAGATGAAGAGTAGACTGAAGCAGGGTTGTGTTCTGGCACCCACATTCTTTGGAATCTTCTTTTCTATGCTGCTGCACTACTCTTTTGATGGCTTGGAGGAAGGCATATACCTTCACACAAGATCGGATGGCAAACTTTATAATCTATCATGTCTAAGCCAAGACAAAAGTGAGGCTTACTACAAATACTCCCATGCTTGCAGGATGTTTGCCCTCACCATTAGCATTAAAAAGACTGCAGTCCTAGGACAGAGTGTTTGTGAGTCATCATCGATCAGCCTTGACAATGTATCTCTCAGCAGCAAGCAAGTTCTGCTACCTTGGTTCCACAGTGAGTGACATCCTATCACTGGATGAAGTGCTAAATGTGTGTATTGGAAAAGCAGTTACCACTTTCAGTAAGATCTCCAGATGAGTCTGGAACAACACAAAACTCACAATCAAAACTAAGATGCTTGTGTACAAAGCCTCAGTGTCCTTACGTATAGCAGTGAGACATGGTCAACATATACATATCAAGAAAAGAAACTGAACAGCTTCCACTTGCACTGTTTACAGTGCATCCTTGACATCAAGTGGCAAGACAGAATCACCAACGCAGAGGTCATCTGTCCCAGCCACCAGCAGAGGTTTTGGGATTGAGAGTGTGGTCAGGGGTAGAAAGGTAAGAAAGGCTTATTGACTTAACAAAAACATGACTACACATTATATACTAAGACAGATAATGGCAGACAATAATAATTCACTCCAGCAGCTTATCAGTGGTCCCCTCTGATGCCTAACGTATGACAAGTTTCTCTTTCCACAAACCTAAGCAAAATCAGGCGTCCCTAATCAGCACTGTCTGAGGGGTACCAGGAAGGACCCTGGTATTCAGTCCTTGGGCTCCTTGAGATCCATGGGCCCACTGATCCAGGTCAACAGCAAATTAGTAGTTCCTTTCACAGAGCTGTATCTTCCTTCTAAATGATTTCCAGATATGCCAGCTAATTTATAATTTCTGAGCTATGCTGATAACTTACAGCCATTCAGATTCTTTTTACTTCAACTGTCCTTAGACTAACTGATAGCAGTACAAGCCTTGCATTCTTCTGATAAGGTTAATTTTAACTACACCACAGGGCCTGCCATCACTTCTTTGCTAAATTTACTAGGCCTTACTACCTCTTAGATTTTAATTAGGCTCTTAGCAATGACATATAGCTTAATATCTGAACAAATGACAGAAAAACACTTGGTCTAATCTTCACAGAGCCTTAAGCAAGCACCTTTATCACACAGACATAATTTTCAGCTGTCACAGTTATCACCCAAGCCAACATGCCAACCATCACTGCGTTGCTCAAACAGCAGCACCTACACTCGCTTTGGCCATCTTTGCAGGATGGAAGATGGGCTCATCCTGAAGGACATCCTGTTTGCACAAATTGCAAATGGGAAGACTAGAATGACTGAAATTGCACTTCAAAGATATCTGCAAGCAGGATATGAAGGCTTTTGGGATTGACCCAAACCTTTGGGAAGCCTTAGCAGGAGGACAGTGGTGCTCCCTTTTCAATCATGGAGTCCAACATCACAACAAGAAATGGTCACTAAAATTAGGGGAGAGGGGAGACCTTGTAGTAGCCTATAAGTTGGTCAAGAGAGGACAACAGAGAATTGGAGATGCGATATTTACCAGGGTACCCCTAGGAGTAACTAGGAATAATGGGTACAAACTAGTGGAGAGTAGATTCAAGTTAGATGTTAGGAAGAAATTTCTCACAGTAAGGGTGGCCAAAATCTGGAACAGGCTGCCAAAAGAGGTAGTACTACCAGCTAACTTGGAGGTCTTCAAGAGGAGGCTAGATAGGCACCTGGCTGGGGTCGTCTGACCTTGGTCCTCTTTCCTGCCTAATGCAGAGGGTCAGACACATTGATTCTTCAGGGTCCCTTCCAACTCTACAATCTATGAATATATGAAAATTACACCAGAAACATGACCAAAGGAAACAGCCTGTCAGTGCAATAGTCCCTAATGCCATGTATACCTTTGACCACTGTGACAGGACCTGCAAGTCTAACATGGCTCTTTATAGCCACAAGAAAAAATGCACCACCAGTCAATAGAATACTTGCAATAGCCATCATCACTCACTGATGAATGGATATCATACACATGCATGTTCATACACCAGACAATGCTAACATTGCATGGCTTTCTGTGGTATCCTTGCGACAATCTCAAGACATCCCAGGGTGCCACAGTCCCCTGGTTGAAAATCACTGATTTAAACTTTCTATTTATATAGCCTCATCACCATCTCTTACTTTAGTCCTAAAGTTTCCTGCCTTCCAACAGACTGGAGTTCCCTCACTTTCATTTCTGTTTGTAACAAAAAACCCACATGAAGCTGAGGCAGAGAAGACAGTTCTTTAGGCTGCGGGTATGAATCTCACAAGAATATGTCCTGCACAGATAAATTATTTTTGTTCTATGCTTCAGGTTTTATAATGTATATGACATTTGGAGCTTGGCAGACTGAAAGGTGCTTTACTGTGCACAGGAATTAGTAACATCAATTTAAAGAATGTATGAGCTGTCCAGTCACCATTGTTATCTTCTGAGTTTCAAAAGCCCCCATAACCCTGTCAAACCAGCAAAGTAGCATTAAGGAAGCCTTGTAGTTATCTATAGTGAAGAAACACATTTATTTAGATGCCACTGTGTCTTCTGTCATAAGATTTATTTTGTGAGAGGAACGTAACACCTCACTTTTTTGTAAATTGTGAGCAGAATGAGAGTGTATAGGCCACAAAGCACCGTCCATAAAGTATAGCTCACAAGAGCTGTACCTGTTCCCATTCATTTAAATCCAATTTATCATTAGTCAGTTGCTCCCTGGAGATAATGAAGTACTCCCAGGTAGCTCTGCTTTTGCACCTGTTCTATAAAACCTGGGTTGTACTGAATTGAGAGAGATGTGTTTAGGCAAAAGAAGTTTTAAACTGCTTGGTCTGTATTTAGTTCTTCATCTCTGAAAATGTGTACATTTGTCTCCATATGAGGTGTTTTGTAATGATTTCCTACCCTGTGTGCATTACATAATCCTAAATTATCAATTTAATTTCTGTGTTGTTAATCTTTGAAAAATCTATAGCCCTTGGCTTTACTACAGTATTTCCCTGCCCCCTTCCATTGCCCCTCCTTCTGTAGCTGCTTAAATTCCTCGAAAACAAAAGACTCCATTTTTGGTGAGATTGCTGGTTCTCTCCCATGTAGTCTTTTATTGAAGTTTGAAATACTGTTAATCTTATTGGGAAGGAAAAGGTGGCTATGTCCTTCAAATCCATCTCAACTCATATCATTTTAAAGAAGCCTTATTTTACTATGTTTCCTTTTATGCTGTCCTGAACGATTTCAGCCTGGTTTCATGTAAGTGAAATCCCACTTTCTATTTTAAATGCACACAATCACTTTTTTTTCAGTTGGAAGAGTACAGCACAGCCCTTGTTTAGAGAGCTCCACAGTGAAACAAGCAAGCTGTTATTTTGCACATGGAAAATATTACAGTCTTCAGCTGCCTTCTCAAGTGGGAAGGATCAATAGGGCAGGCTGTTCTGGGAATAAGATGAATGTTGAAGTATCCAACATAGAATGAAGATGGTTCTTTTTTTTCTCCACCTCTTATGAGTTCCACTGAAGATCAGGTGTTTGTGTTCTGGTGAAAAAGATGAAAAAATTTTAGTCTATTTATTCATCTGTTATTTTATGCATTAGATCCATATGCTCTCTTTCCCCACAAAGCCTTGTGTGGCTTACAATAATAAACAAAATAAATAAGAAGAGATAAAATATTAAAAAATAATAGTATGCAATAAACAAAAAAATGCCTGAACAGTGCTCCAAAATGTAACCCTTCCTGTTAAAAGCCTTCCTAAATTATAAAAGGTCTTACAGGATTTCCTGGAGATGTGCTGGCTCAGGCTTTGCCAGCACTCAGGGGGAAGAAATTACAGAGCTGATGTGTGACTACAAGCAACTTCCTCTCAATCTCTTAACTGGTTCCAGAAAAACTGAGTGTTAAGTAGAACCGCACTAAGCGAAACCCGTTTCCCCATAGAAATGAATGCAAGTAGAGATTAATTGGTTACTGCCTTCCCTGCCGCCTCTCCCTACTCCCCTGCCCACCTGTCAACACTCCAGCCCCACATACCAGCCTAGGCCTGTGCTCCTGCTGCCCTGCTCTGAGCCCCCGCCAGCCCTGGCCCTGGGCACTGGCACAGGTCCTACACTCATGCCCAGCCCTGCCTCACTGCTTCTCAGAGCTGCCACCTCTTCCCACCCCCCTCACCTGCCCACCAGCCTCTCTGGCCCCACATGGCAGCCTGGGCACTGGCACTACTGCCGCCCTGTTCTGGGCACAGGCCCCCACTGGCCCAGGCACCAGCGCAGGCCCTGTGCTATTCACCTCTGTTGCCACCGCTTCTCTCCATGCCCTCACCTGCTTCAGCCTGGGCATCAGTGTTCCTGCTGCCCTGGTCTGGGTGCGGGCTTCCACTGGCCCTGGTGCAGGCCCCACACTCCTACCCCCACCTGGGTGCAGTTCTCTGCTGGCCCTGACCCCAGGCACCATCTTGGGCCCCGTGCTCCTCCCCTCTTTTGCAGCTGCTTGTCACCACCCCCATTCTGCTCCAGCACCACGTGCCAGCCTGGGCCCATGTTTCTGCCATCCCATTCTGGGCCCTCATGCCTGCCTGCCCACTCACTGCCACTCACTCACCTCCCAGTTGTAGCAGCTACTGCTGCTTCTCTCTGCCCGCTTGCCTGCTGAAACGCCAATTCCTCTGAGCGCTATAGCAAAACTGGCTGAGCACTCAGCGGAATCGGGCATCAATTCTAAATGAGCACTATAGCGAAATAGCACTAACTGAAATCAGTTTAAGCTGGGGTTGCCTGTACAGAGAACAACCTACTACAGTAAAAGCCATGTTAACTAGCACTTCATTAACCAGCATGCTCTATTAATTGGCATGCCAGTTGACACAGCAAAAGAGACACCGGAATTGGGACTTCTGGTTTTGTTGAATCCCATAGCCTGGGGGAAAGCAGCCTGCATGGATCCCCCACTCCCTTGCCCCCAGCACACTGACACCAGGGAAGAGGTGGGAGGGGTGCACAGTAAATCTGAGATGTGGACGTGCTGGACATGGCAGGAGGGGTGTCTTTGCCTGACCAGGCAACAATGCCTCTCGGGTAACCGGCACATTTGATTATCCAGCACCCCCCATTTCCCATAGGTGCTGGATAATGGAGCTTTTGCTATACATGTTTTTGATGGCTAAAAAGTGGTACTGAGATGGTTTCCTTTTTGGAACTGGCTTGTAGGTAAAGTAAATTTGAATTAGATCAACGGTCCAGGGGAATGGCAAGGGTTACATGATTTCTAAAAGCCTGTTTGTGACAAAGTTCCCTTCAAGGCCCACTGGCTCTGAAGCCAGCAGACACACAGGCTGGGAAATTGAAGACATATACCACAATGTTCCATAACATAAGATAAGGTGGCATTAGGCCACAGTGCCAACTGCAGAGCCCTTGGAATTTCCAGTATTGGTGAACAGAGCAAATTAGGGGACCTGGTAAATAACCAAATTAAGATGTATGCATGTGATGGATTGTGGGAAACAAAGAAATATGCTGACAGGACAGAACGTGGACAGTATGACAACAACAGGAAAACCAATCAACAATGCCTAGGACTAAAGAGTCATCAGAGGGGGGAGGAAGAATACAGAAGGAGGGATTTCAGATCAGCAAAGGGTCCCCAAGAGGAGAACTCAAGGCCACCATGGACATAGGGCATACCAGCAGCCTGTTTTACCCACCCCACTGGGGCAGAGGGTGGGCGTTGGCCTTTGACCACCAGGCTGCTGACATCTGACATTCAAGAGAGAAACTCAGGGTGAAGCTTGTGTGCTGGTTATCTGTACCTTCCCTCTGTAACAGCTCTAGGACTGGTAGATATAGAATGGTATGTGTTATTCTTATCTGATATCACTATGTAACAATAACATTTGCCTATTATTGAATAGAAAGGGCTTGGTTGGTCTGAGGGTTTGGGTTCACCTGGAACAAAGTATCTGGGTTATAAATCCAGTGCCAACAGTTTTCACCAAATGGACTTGGCATACAAATGATACTTGCTCTCTGTTAACCTTAAAAATCTCTACGAAACATAAAGGGAGAGACAATCCTTCCTTCTCATTTTGGCATAAAATGGTAGAGTAGAAAAAAAGACATGCTAAGGCATACTTTATTCCTGGTCTTGAATTTTTCAGCACTTGGCACATGAGATAAGAATCAAGGGAGGAAAATGCCTCTTTGATAGTAAATAACAGACTTGGGGATGTGTAAAGCTTCAGTCATCAATTTGACACAGAGAAGATTTGGCCTGATTTGAAGGCCAAATCACTGAATCCAAATTTAATTGGGAGATGAAAAAAACCCTCCGAATCGATTTGGAGCCTCTGAATCAATTTGTAAAAGATTTGGAAAAAGATTAATAGAGATTCGTAAGGCAGCCTTTCAGGGGAACAGAAACTGACAAAGGGGTGCAGCAGGGGAAAGAGTGACATCTGTAGCTGGCCAGTGACTGTGATCTTTCCCTGAGACCCCTTTCAATCACAGTGTTCTGGGGGAAGGACGTAGAAACAGTACATAAGCCTCTGTCTGCAGCCTTTTTGTCCCTTTTGTGAGCTGTTTCTGCCTGAGCACTAGGAAGACCCCCTGTTACAGGCTACCATCCCTGCTGTTTTCATCCCGCTGTGCCTTAATGAACACACAAAGTAGCACGTCACGCGTTTTGCTTTCAGAAGCTTGAGGTGCAGTTTCCCAGAAACCCCTGCAACTATCTCCTTGAAACCTGTCAGGCTTCATGGGCTCAGAAAGGGCTACCATGCCTGCTGTTTTCACCCTGCTATGCCTTAACACACACACAGAGTCACACCTGTCACGAGTTTTAGTTTGAGCAGTCTGAGGTGCAGTTTCCCAGAAACCCCTATACCTATCTCCTTGAAGCTTGGAAGGTTTCCTGCCCTCAGAAGGGTCTACCATCCCTGCTGTTTTCATCCAAATCTGCCAAAAAAATGACAAAGTTATAGGTATTTCAGTGATTCCCCATTATAGTCTATGGCCAAATCACCAAATCTCTCCAAATCAGCGCTGAAGAATCTTCTGAAGCCAATCAGCCAAATCAGTTTGGGACAGTGATATGAATCTCCAAATTGAATCACTATCCCCTGAATTGGCCGAATCCAAATCCGAATCAAATATTTCCCTATTTGCACAGGCCTAACAGACAGCTGTTTTTACTTGAGTCCCACTTGTGATGTTCTTACAGTCATAGAATCCTGACCTGCGAGTTCTCTGTGAGTTCGATATACAAGCTAAAGCATAGGTGGTAGAGTGTGGATTACGTAGATAAGAAGTCTGTGAAAGCATCCTGGCTCTAGGGAGCCAGGAGCAGAGAAAGAGGAGGGAGCTGGGCACACTTGCATCCCTGCATACACATGTGCCCCCTTACATGACTGGAGGCAGAGACCAACACAAATGCAGCAGCAGAGGTAGCAGCGGGGGCAGCAGCAGTTGATCCCCCTAAGGTAAGTGTGGCAGAGGGAGCTGGCACAGCTGAGCCAGATCCACAGGGAAAGCCCCCCAGATGCCTTTTAGTTGAGCTGATTGGGAGCTGTGCATGAACAGAGCGCAGAAACAGAAGCACTCTGTAAGGGCACACTGGTGTTTGTGCTATCGTTCACGCAGGCAGGCAAGCAGAAGGGGACAGGAGAAGGAAGTCTTTGGCAAGGGTAAAATGAAGGCACCACACCCCCTCCAAAAAATCGTGTGCATGCAGAGTGCCACTAGGGTCCCTGCCCAGGGGGCACCGCCTACCCAGAGCTTCTCTGAGGCCTCCATCCAGATGGAGCTCATGGGGGGGCTCGTGTCAACCTGCCCCCTGGCCTGTAGGGGATGCTCAGTGGGGGCAGGGGATGGGGGCCCCACACCTGTCCCATAGGCGCCCATCTTAGAGGAGCAGGTGAAGGAGCTCCAGGAGGAGGTTAGCAAGCTGAGGGGGGTCAGAGAATCAGAGGATGATATTGATATATATTTCCTTTCCCTGAAGGGCCGTGCACAAAAGGGAGAAGAACTCCAGGAGGTGCCCTCCACAGCAGAATGGCAGAAGGTTCACTCCAGAGCCAGGGCTGCTCACGGTGGTGCAGTACCAATTCCCCCAGTCCAGCTGGGAACAGGTGTGAGGCCCTGGTGACATTGGAAGAAGAGGAAGGTGAGGAGGAAATCCCTGGTGAGGAGGTCAGTCCACACACAGAATGGGCTGAAGGAGGCAAGTCGACCCAGAAGAAGAGACTCTGGGTGCTGCTCATAGGTGGCTCCATTCTGAGAGGAACAGACATCTGTCACCAGGATCCCATGACATGCAAGGTCTACTGTCTGCCCGGATTCAGAACATGATGGAGATGATCCTGGCCCTTATCCGGCCCACTGATTACTACCCCGTGGTCCTAATCCATTTGGGCACTAACGATGCAGCCAGGAGCAGTCCAGATCACCTGATGAAGGACTACCAAGCTCTGGGGGACAAGATGAAGGAGATAGGGGCACAGGTGGTCTTCTCATTGGTCCTTGGAAGGAACCATGAGACCTGCATCTGGGATGTCAACTTGTGGCTTCAGGAATGGTGTCTTACAGTGGGCTTCAGCTTTCTGGAACACAGCTCATACTTCAGAACAAGAGACATGCTCGGGTGGGCTGGGCTTCACCTCTCCCCCAAAGGTAAGCATGTGTTCTCTTTCAGGTTGGCTGATCTCCTCTGGTGGGCTTTAAGAAAGACACATCAGGGGAGGGAGAGGAAGAGGATCATGGGAGCCACAGAACACCGAACCAAGATACACCCACAAGAACAGCCCAGCCAAGGCAAGCGACGAGCACAAGAAATACCCAGGTAAGAGACAGGGGCCCAGACGTTCCTGGGATTGGGGGGGAGGCACATACACCCTCAGGAGGCTTTAAATGCCTCTACACTAATACTTGTAGTATGAGGAACAAGCAGGAGCAACTTGCCCTCCTGCTAGCTAACACAAACCCAGACATAGTGGGGCTCACTGAAACTTGGTGGGATCCAACGCGTGACTGAGCAGTGAACATCAAAGGCTATAGGTGGGATAGAACAGGGAGGAAAGGTGGGGATGTGGTGCTTTCCGTCAAAGAGCAATACACATCCTCAGCAAACAGCACTGGGTCTGAGGTGGGAAGACTGAGGTGCTCTGGGTCAGAATACAAGGAGGTCAGGGGGAAAGGGACCTAACGGTGGGGGTATACTACAGGCCACCTAACCAAGGAGAAGAGCTGGACCAGGAATTCTCAGGTCAGCTCACGGAGGCAGTTAAATCAAGGTACGTGGTCATCATAGGTGACCTAAACTACCCGGACATCTGCTGGGAAGAGCAGTCAGCCAGATCTGACCACTCATGTAGGTTCCTAAGTGAGTTACAGGACCTCCATATAACCCAGGAGGTGCACAGTCCCACCATGGGAAATGCCTTGTTAGACCTGGTCCTGGCCACAGATGACAACCTGGTGAGGGGATTGTAGGTGCCTGATCACCTGGGTGATAGTGATCATTGCCTACTGGAATTTACCATCCAGCACAGGGTGTCAAAGGCCTGCAGCAAGGCAGCAGCCCTGGACTTCAGGAGGGTGGATTTCAATGAGGTAAGGAGACTAGTCAGGGAGGCACTGAGGTCCTGGAGGGGAGGGGAGTTGGGAGTCCAAGAACAGTGGTTGTTCCTTAAGGAGACAATTGTTCAAGCCCAAAGGGTGACAATCCCAGCATGTATCAAAGGGGGCAAGAGTGCTCAAAAGCCCCCATGGCTTACCAAAAGTATCCACAAGCATCTCAAAGCCAAAAAGGAGGTGTACACCCAATGGAAGGGAGGGGCTTGAGATTGTAGGGGGGCTGTTAGGAAGGCTAAGGCAGAGATAGAATTGGGACTAGCAACTGGGGTCAAAGAAAACAAGAAGTCCTTTTTTAAATACATAGGGGGTAAAAAGAAGGTATCAAGTAATGTGGGGCCTCTGCAGGACATGCTAGGTAATCTGGTGGTAGCAGCAGATGACAAAGATAATCTCTTTAACAGATTCTTTGCTTCCATTTTTCTGAGCAGGGACAAGGACATCCCCACCCCCACTGGGATTCTGGATGGGCCCAGGGGAGGCGCAGCCAGGCTGGACCTAGTCAGGGAAATTCTGAAGGGACTAGACGCATTCAAATCAGCAGGTCCTGACGATCTCCACCCCAGAGTGGAGATCTCCACCCCAAAGTGGAATTGGCAGAGATCATTGCAGGACCCCTGACACAGCTTTAGGAACACTCATGGTACTTTGGTGAGGTGCCAGAGAACTGAAAAAGGGCCAGTGTGGCCCTCTGGGCATTTTCAAAAAAGGGAGGAAAGAGGACCCATGAAACTATAGGCCCATTAGTCTTACCTCGGTCCTGGGAAAGCTCCTTGAGAAAATTATCCAGGAGCACATCTGCAAGGGGCCAGCAGGGGAGATTATGCTTAGGGACAATCAACATGGGTTCATTAGAGGCAGGTCCAGTCAGACCAACCTGGTGGGCTTCTATGGCCAGGTCACAAAAGCCTTGGATGAAGGTGTCACAGTGGACGTAGTCTTTCTGGACGTTAGGAAGGCCTTTAACACTGTCTCTCACCCAATTCTCATTAAAAAATTAGGCAACTGTGGTGTCAATGCCTACACAGTCAGATGGGTCATAAATTGGCTGGAGGGCTGAACCCAGACAGTGGTGGTGGATGGGTCATTTTTGACCTGGAGAGATGTGGTCAGTGGGGTTCCCCAGGGCTTGGTCCTCGGGCCCGCACTGTTCGATAACTTCATCGGCGATATGGATGAGGGGATGAAAAGTACCTTGTTCAAGTTCACAGATGACACTAAGATGTGGAGAAAAGTGAGCATGCTAGAAGAGAGGGACAGGTTAGAACTAGATCTGGACAGGTTATAGAGGTGGGCAGATAAGAATAGAATGGGTTTCAATATAAACGAGTGCAAGGTGTTGCACCTGGGGAGGAAGAACCAGCAGCATACCTACAGGCTGAGCAATTCCCTTTTTGTGAGCACAGAGGCAGAAAAGGATCTTGGTGTCACTATTGATTCCAAGATGAATATGGGCTGCTAATGTGGGGACACAGTCAGGAAGGCTAACCACACCTTGTCATGCATCCATAGATGCATCATGAGCAGGTCCAAATCGATGATCCTCCCCCTCTATGAGACATTGGGCAGGCCACAGCTGGAGTATTGTGTCCAGTTCTAGGCGCCACACTTCAGGAGGGATGTGGATAGCATTGAGAGGGTCCAGAGGAGGGCCACTTGCATAATCAGGGGGCAGTAGGGCAGACCCTATGAGGAGAGAGGCTATGGGACCTGAACCTGTTCAGCCTCCACAAAAGAAGGCTGAGAGGGGAACTGATGGCCACCTATAATCTTGCCAAGGGGGACCAGCAGGCAATGGGAGAGTCCCTGTTCCCCCGAGCATTACCGGGGTAACAAGGACCAATGGCCATAAGTTGAATGAGAGTAGATTCAGGCTAGACATCAGGAGGCACTACTTCACAGTCAGGGAGGTGAGGAGCTGGAATCAACTTCCAAGGCAAGTGGTGCTTGCCCCTACCCTGGGGGTCTTCAAAAGGAGGTTAGACAGTCACCTAGCCGGGGTCGTTTGACCCCAGCATTCTTTCCTGCCCATGGCAGGGGGTCGTACTTGTTGATCTGCTTAGGTCCCTTCCAACTCTATCAACTACGAAACTATGAAACTGTGAAATGTTGTGCAGAGTGTAAATGATGGCTCTTGCATTTTCGAGGCAGTACTGCCTCAGAGTGCAGCATGAAGGAACATTAGATTTTTCCAAGACCTGTGCTTTGGATGTGGTCTGAAATGTATTCCTCAGAACTTGTGGTCCTTAACAGTCTCAAAACATTGTGCTTTTTGAGTAGGGTTATTAGTCAGGCTGGAATCTGGCCAGGACAACAGCTTTAACTGTATTTTGTCTGTTGATATTCCCATTACAATGTCAGCTGTACATTCTTTAACTGCTGTTACATTCTGGCCTGGATGTGGCTTCATTTCAGTAATGAACAAAATAATCCCTATTTCCCAATTAAAGTGGATAATATGTCTTAAGATCCTTTGGAATTAAACGAACCCTCCATCTGCCTTCTATGCACAGGAGTAATGAGAATCTGAACAAGAGGAAAGTACATTGCCCACTGTTGTAAAGTAATATACATAAAGGGATGTTGCATAACAGCAGCAACTGTTTCCAGGAAGAGACCTTAACAGTGCAACCTGATCAAATTGTTTTGGTTTAACATTGTGGTTGCCTGCCATGCTATTGCAGTACTAATTGCCTTCCTGTGGAAGGAGTTTTCAGTTGAACGTTGCAGAATTTGACATTGATAGTTGAGCCAAAGTACAAAATGTCCATGAGACCAGCAAACTATGTAGTTAATACTTATTTTAAAAATTTGCAAAAAAGTTATTTCCAGTGCTTCACTGAAGGAGACTCCCACTATCTTAGCTCAGCTTGTTGCATCCAGACAAGGGATCAGAAGAAGTGGGATCACACAGCCTGCAGGACTTCCAACACCACGGGAAGTCATATTTTCAGGGGGTAATGTCTTTCTATGCCATGTAGCCTAGAACACGCCCAAGGGTACTTGAGAAGGCCCTTGGGGGTATACCATGGCAGGTGGGACAGAGCATTGCTCAGACAGATGCAGGGGGTGGGGGAAGCTCACATGTGGCTGCTGCCACTGCTCTGCATTCAGCCGTGTGCCAACCCCTGCTCCCCACTCGGTGTCGCCTCACAGCCCCTCTCTTCCCCAGCTCCGTGTCTTACTACTGGGGGTACACTGATCCAAAAAGGTTGAAAACCCCTGGTCTAGAACAGTGATTCTGAACCAGGGTGACACCAAATTTTTTGAAGGGTGTTATAAGGCAATAAGTGAGGTGGGAGGAGTTAAGCACAGGTTCTGGTTTGTCCCTGCCTGAATGATGCCTGCCCCTCTCTTCTCTCCTCCCGCAACTGCCTAGCCTCTCTGCAAGGAGGTGAGCACTGTAATATATAAATTAGATTTTGAAAGTGAGTGGCACTTAATTCATAAAAGTTATGGAGGGGTGCCTCAAGTCCAGTGAGGAGGGCTTCAGGTACAAAAAGACTGAGAATCACTGGTCTAGAAATGTTTATTTGTAAAAATCTAGTCAGCATTTACGAGAACTCTTAGATGTATTTGAACTGTTTGGCCAGAATCTTCGGGTCCCCCAAATCTGTGTGACAGATTGGTTTGGCAGTTAATATTGTGGACCTTAAAGTGGACTTTGTAGTTCAATCCAACCCATTGAAAAACCCTTTGTCAGGCTGAGGAAGCACCTGCATTTGTTGTATGTACTGTTCCTGGATGGAAGGAATAATAAAGAAACCAGAGGCTGATATGCAATGCAGGTGCTTCCTCAGCCTGAAAAAGGTTTTTGCAACCGAAAACCTGGCATCCCAGGCAGCTAAGCTGAGCTCACCTGGAGGCTCACAATTGCACTGCAACCAGCAAACCTCAGGCCTGTTAAAGACCTGGCAGGTCTAGGCTTTCCCCAGCCAGGACTGTGTGCATGCATGTGGTAGCTGAAGGTTATGGTGCCTCCTACCTGCCTTTCACCAGGGGGATCCTAGGTCCTGGCATTTCCTGGGGCTGCCACACTACCAGCAGTCCCACCAGGCCTCCCCACCCCTGGCAGAGTGCAGTTTTAGTGGTCATGCCCAGGACATGAGGCCTCCTCCATTCCCAGAGCCCCAGTCCATACCTCCAAGTTCATTCTGTCATGGAAGGTCAGCAAAAACATGTTTTTCCCTGTTGGCTGGTGATGCAGTAAGTGCCCCCTCCAGCTCTGAGAGTGGGACAGTAACTGGTGTTAAAAAACAAAATGGAAATAGGCACAGACAGAGTGAGGAGGCGAGCACTCAATCCATCTGCAGTTGGAGCTTGGGGAACCCCAACAGTGGGAGGTTCACCTTCAAGAACACCAGCTGCTCCACCAAACCAGGATCTAAGCAGGTGCGTTGGAGTGTGACAACATCCCCAGCAATGCTGAACACCCTCTTGCTTGGAACATTGGTTGATGGACAGGACAGGTGTTTGCAGGCAACTGTGGCCAGATCCTGCCACATCTGGCTGCAACTTCTCCAGTAGGCCAAGGGGTCTCAGTCCAGTGGCTCCACATCTTTGGCAAGATAGGTAGCTACCCAACCCTCAGTGCTACCTGCCCGAGGCTAGGGTCTGGTAGTCTGGACCTCAGCATTGAAGCCTTGCCCTTGGTCCACATTGGCAGTGGCTGGTATGGAGAAGACTGTCTGATACTGGGAGTGCTGGCATGGGAAAGTGGATCCTCTTCCATATTCCTTCACCTTTCTGCCTCCCTGACTGTTGACCAGCACCTCTATCCAGCAATCGAGGGTTTGGTGCTGGCAGTGCATATGCCCTACTTTACCCTCAGGTCACAGAGGATGGCCAGCATGTGGATCATACTGGACAGCAAGGGATCTAGCCAGGTCCTGATGCCCTCCTTCAGCCGTCTCGCCAGTGCCTGCATTTCTGGTAACAGCGACTTGCCCCAGCCACAAACTGATCCCCTGGAACTTCTCCATTTGGTCCTCAAGCTCCCTCACTATGGGGATCACCTGGCCAAAGAGGGCATTGGCAGGCAGCACTGAAGTTCTCGGTGGCCTCGAGGAAGATCCCGAGGACCACTAAGATCTGGGAGATGGTATCCCATTCAGCTCTCTTAAGGGGACCGATGATCCCACTCTCCCCAATCAAGGCCTTCTGTTGCTCCACCAGCCTTTCAAGCATCAGATATGTGGAGTTCCACCGAGTCTCACATCCTGCATGATTCTGTGCTGTGGGATGCTCAGCTCTGCCAGTTTCTCCTGCAGCATCTTGCCCCCCTTGATGCTGTAGCCCACCAGCTTCCTGTATTTTGAAGTGAGCTGGCTGGTAGTGATGGTGCCATCACCAGCAGCCCTATCCTCCTACAAGGCATCCCCGACTATGAGGTGCAGCCCATGTGCCACACAGTGGATGTGAAGAAAGTTGGCATCATGGACAGCCTTGACAATACTGGCCCCATTGTTGGTGACCATGACCCCGTGGGTGAGCTCACCCTGTCCAACAAGCCACCGCTGTACCAGACCTCACTTCAGCTTCAAGGAGAGCCCACCAACAGCTTGACTGATTGCACCAGTGCACTGGAGGGAGAGGTAGGCATGATCTCCACCCCGGCTGCTTCAGATGCCAGAGGTGAAGTGCAAGGCTACCTGCAGCCCTGCCTTATGCAACTCCTCCCTCAAGTACTCCCTGCATGCCTCATACAAGGAGGGCACCACCACCCTGCTAAAGGTGGTGCATGCGGACACTTGGTAGGATGGGACCACAAGCACCATGAACCACCTGAACCCTGGCTGCTCAACTAGGGAGAAGGGCTGGTCATCCAAAGCAAGCATCTCCGCAGTGCTCTGGGTGATTTCGTTCATCCTTGCAATGGTGCTACCCTCTACCTGCAGCTTTTCCCCACTGCTCCAGGGTGACCTCCCTCTGCTTTAGGGGGATGGAGGCTTTGGACTGAGTGGGGGACTTCCCTTTGGTGCCAGGCTGAGGACGAAGTAGGGCAAAGGGGTGCTGCCTCCTGAGATGCAGCAGCATCACCGTGGTAGTAAAGTATTTCAACTCCTTGCCCTGGCTGATCAGCCTTTGGCAGTGCTGGCAAATAGCAAACCTGGGATCATATGCCACCTCAAAATGATCCCACACTACACTACTCCCCCACTTCTGAGTTGAGGATGGAGATCCTGCCTTACCCCCTCCTCAGCAGGAGCCACTTGCCTCCACAAACTCCTCTGAGGTGCCTTCCTGACAAGGAGAGCTGGGTCTAGGGGAACTTTGAGGGGTGTGGAGCACAAACTCAGATTCCCCCTTGGTCCCTAGAATTTTTTTAGCTAGGGCACTCAGGTCCCCTGGTTCCAGGTCCAACTCCTCCTCTGGCAGTGGGAGACTTATGTTGGGAGATGAAGTTGGGGTGTAGGAGACTGTTATTCTGCTGCTGGTGCCTATTTCTGGAGTTAGGGGAGGTGGTGCAGGGACAGGTACCGCTTCAACCACCTTGCTTCCACTGGCAGCAGAAGACTGCTGGCTGCCAGGAAAGAGGATGCATCTGTTTGGGTGGGAGAAGTGGGGTGGAAACTTGCAGCTCTAGCTCTCCCCCTACCCCTTCTAGCCCCTTTCCCTCCCTTGCCAGAAGACCTGGCACCTGCCTTTCCAGCATGCTTCATATTAATCTTTCCTGTGCTAGAAAATGTGTCTTTGTGTGTAACTAGTAATAGAATATATATCTTCTTCTTCTCTGATATATGACTGACTGTTTCTGACTTCTTCTGCGTTGTCTTTTTTTTTACTGTTCTGTGTTATTGTGTAGAGTAACCTAATAGAGTATCTATTCTCTTCTCTGAATCTCTAACTGGTTGTGTCGTATTAATCTATATCTGAGTTCTGTCTTGTCTGTAGTGTGATTATAGGTATGATTAATAATAATTGCTATATATAAATTTGATCTCCTGTTCTGTGACTGATTTATGTTACTCTGAATCTGTGACTTCTTCTTCTGTGTTTTGTTTACTGTTCTGTGTTGTTGTATACCTAAAATATCTATTCTCTTCTTCTTCTTCTACAACTCTCTGATTTGTGTTAATCTGCATCTGACTTCTGTGTTGTCTGTAGTGTAATTGTAAGTATGATTAATAATACCTATATATAATGTGATTTCTTCTTCTGTGACTGACTTCTGTTATGTTAATCTGAATCTGTGACTACTTCTTCTGTGTTGTGTTTACTGTTCTGCATTGTGTAACTAAAATAATCTCTTTGTCTTCTATGACTGAGTGCCTGAATTCTGCGTTGTGTTAATTTGACTTCTCTGTTGTTATTAGTCTGTATGTAAATAATAACTATAACTAATAAGATGAATAACTATTTATATTTTCTTCTTCTATGAATGTCTGACTTATTCTGTGTTGTAATAATATCTGACTACTTTTTCTATAATGTATGTGTGTGAGTATGCGTAATGTGTGCTTCCCTGCACAGTGATGGATCACACTGCCAGGGAAAACACAGCTTTCTTTTTTAAAAGTTCTGGAAAAAACCCCCAGGAAGAAATATAAATTGAAAGAAATGGATAAGTAGAGTGATTCTAGATAGGAAGCTAAGCTATATCCAATCCTTTCCAAGACCAAAAAGTAGAAGGAAACTGACTAGAAAGCCAAGCCAGTCCAGTACCTTTCAGACACTGTTGCTCAGGCAGAAACAGCTCACAAAAGGCACAGAAAGCCTGCAGACAGAGGTTTTTATCCTGTTTCTGTGTCCCTTTCCCAGACTCTGTGATTGGAAGGGGACTCAGGGAGAGATCACAGTCACTGGCCAGCTAGAGATGTTAGTCCTTCCCCCCATTTCCCCTATCTCTTCTCAGTTTCTGTTCCCCTGAAAGACAACCTCCAAATCTTCAAATCTTTTCTGAATTGATTCAAAGGCTTCAAATTGATTCAGAAATTTTTAAGTTGCTTCTGATTCAATTCGGATTTCGAGATTCAGTTCCTGAATGGGGTCGAATCTTCTCCAAATCGAATCATGAATCAAAGCTTCGCACAACCCTATCTCACAGCCCTGCTGGTGCCCCTCACTTCCCCCCACAACCTCCTGGCCCTGCTGGTGCCCCTTGCCACCACAGCCCCCTGGTCATGCTGGTGCCCCTCACTCCCCCACTTCCTTCAGCCCCTGATGGGTATAGGTTGTGGGCTCAGTCTCCTGCCCTGCTGCCTGCTGTACATGTAGCTGATTCATTGTCAGAACAGCACAGAGCTTGCAATGACAAGCAGTTTCTCCTCATGACTTAGTTATTCCCTGTCACACTGGGTCATGTCTGCTGGGCTGCAGAGGCCCCAGGGAGGGCAGCAGTGCAGAAGCCCAAGCCTACATCCCATGCCCACTCCAACCTCTGCCTCATGCACAGATCTGGGTGGGGGTGCAGGTACCCCCGCCTCCCAGGGAGTGAGCACAACATCAAGGAGCTAGTCCCACCCTCCAGACTAGCCATCCACAGCCCTGTTCCACTCCCTGCTGGGGCTATGCAGCCATGCACTGTGTCCCTGGGCCCCAAGCCCCACACATTGCCCATCTGGGCAGTAGCCCCAGCCTCAGTCCCAGCCCTGTCCAACAACCCCCCCTTCATGGGGGCTCAATTCCCACCCCCTCCCACCTACTTACCTGCAGAAGCTGCTCTTCAGGCTGCCTGACCACCCTCCTCCCACTCCCTCCCAGCCCCCTGCAGGCTGGAAATCTGCCAGCCTGCTGAGGGCTCATCACAAAACTGCAACTTATTGAAAAAGGTATTTATAGAGAATCTGGTATCTTTATCAGAGGACTACCAATGGGATATGGAGCCTTTCACCTCTAGAACTTTTGCACAAATCCATTACTGATCATCAGTAGTGACCAAAATGCTGTTGTGTGGCCTATATCAGATATTTGTCACCGTAGCTCCCAGTAGACAAACATCCTTGTTTGTTATGTTCAGTGGTAGCATTAGGAAATTTATTCTGCAATTTCACTTCTGTTGTTTGCGTCCGTGTTACTAGTTGTGATGTGCAATTGAGAGGGCTTCAGTGTTGTGTTCACATGATCAATTAACCAACATAAGGATCCTCTAACAATTTAAGGTCTTGGTTGAGTAAGGAAAAAAAAATCCTGAAGACATAGGAATAAAACTGCTAAGCCTATCATGTTGTCATTGTGAATGGTGACTGTTGAAATGCATTTTGCCATGAGCAAATCATCAAGCATACGCTTAAGTCCATCCCTGTTAAGCAAATCATGTCCTGAAATGTTAAGCAGACCCTTAAGTGCCTTGTTAACAAGAACCTCAAAATAGGTGCTTGTAATAATGTTGATATAGTGGCATAAAGTTACTTAATTCTCCATTGTGGGCAGTTCAATTTAAACTAATTTCTTCTTCTATTGCTGCCCAATAGTGGTATGTACATTTTATATTTAAAGAAGGTAACTGGACACTGCATATCCAAGAGATTAAAAGTAGGAAGAAAAAGCAAACCCCTGGATTAGATTATGGATCAAAGTTTATAATTTATTCTCTTTCTTTCCTGGGCTGAATTCAAATCCCCTAAACTCTAGGGAATATTAGAACCCTCAAAGTTTAACAATGGTGACACTCAGCATTTTGATGTTCTTTGTTAAGATGAAAGTACATATATAGATGTCAGCCTTAACTGGTATTAGGAGACTTTCTTCAATTTCTGCTAGTATAAGTTTGGGAAAAATTATCAAAATTAAATTTTCCGGTAAGGAAATATTTGTACAAGCTTCATATCTAATTAAAAGAAATTCACTGGGAAAAAATTGGTCAGCTTTTAAAGTCTTGCTGTATGCTAGTTGATAGGCCTGTGCGAAGCAGCTAATATTTACTTCGGATTTGGATTTGGCCAATTCAGGGGACAGCAATTCAATTTGGTGATTTGAATCACTGTCCCGATTCAATTCAGCCGAATCTAATTCAGAGATTCGGCTGCTGCCAAATCTCTGAATTGTCAAATCACCCAATCCCATCCCCCATCCCCCCCATCTCCTTACTCTTTGGGAGAAAAAAGCCCCGACTCAGCAGGTGCTGCTGGGGCGAGTAATCCCCTCTGCCCCCCACTTGCTCCCTCAGCCCCCCGCCCCGGGTGCCCCACCCAGGCCAGCTCCGGCCCTTTAAGGAAAAAAAAAAGAGAAAAACCCCAAACTCACCACTTCTGCCAGTGGAGGGTGATCTCTGCTCCCCTCTGCTGGCCCATGCCATGTGGGGTTCTCTGCACAAGCCCCTGAAGCCCCAAGGCCACTGCAAGACCTGTGAGTTCTGGGGTTTTTCTTGGGTTTTTTTCCTTAAAGAGTCAGAGCTGGCCTGAGGAGGGCAGCTGGGGGTGCACTGGGGTCTGGGGGAGTTCATGCACAGTCCCTCATGCAGCATGGGTCAGTGGGGAGACAGCAGAGATTGCCCCCCCTCCTCGCAGCACCCTGTAAGTGGGGCTTTTTTTTAAAGGGCCAGGAGCTGGGGTGGGTGTGGCAGCCATGGGGGGATGAGAAGGGTCCCCCCATAGTCTCCTCTACCCTCCCCCAGGCCTCCTTCCCACATCCCTTACTTACCAGCTCCAAGTCTGGCTGCAGCTCCCTTCTGCAGCCACCGGGGACTGCCCAAATCATCAAAGATTTGGGCAGTCTAGGAAAAGATTTGGAGAGCTTTGAATCGATTCAGACCATTTAATTGGTCCCCTGATTCAATTCGGATTCTAAATCGAATCAGCACCTGAAGCTTTGCACAGCCCTACTGGTTGACTCTTGTGGAAAGCATTTTTTGTTTGAGCTGTATAACTTTTAATGTGAAGTCAAAGTCATGGGGAGTTGTTGTTCTGAGGTGGAAGGCAAGAGCATGGGGAGGTACTGAGCTCCACTGGAGCAGAAAGTGCACCCTGATAATCTGTCTCCTGCAATAATAGCATTAGAAGAAGTGAAGGAAATATAATTTCCTGGAGAAAGGTATTAGGGAGAAGGCTGCCTAGCTCTGAAAAGGATTTAAACAAGATAACAATAGAGAAGGAGAGGTCAAGGTCAGGGATATTAAGTGCTCACAAAGAGTGGCAAAATCTATTTGCTTCAGACAGAAGCAACCAGGCTGATGTGTGGTTGTGGATATGAATAAGGAAGGCTAAACTGTGCAGTGAAAGGCAGAGAATAAAGCATATGCAGCACTGTTAGTGTGATGCCTGATGGGCAGGAAAAAGAGCAGTGCTCTATCCTCTAGGCTATAGCTACCTTCTCTCTTGCTTTCTTTTTTGGCCTTAAATCTCTTTTATGCAAGGCAGCCCAGTTTCAGTGAGAGGGGTGGAAACTGTCCTGATCTCAGACCAGCCTGGTGGTAGGGCAGTCCCCTAAGGTAAGTATGGTACATCTGGGTTTTAATTTCCTCAGTCAGAGGCGGGCTTCAAATCCAGGTCTCCAACCCTCTAGATAAGCATTATAACCAGGACTGTTGATGGTAGGACCTGCAGTGCTATCACTTCCTCTTGTAAGAACTTCCCCAGATTTTGAAAGAAAAGTCACAGATCCCTGCTCTCAGGAGGAGGTTGATGCAATATGTTAGAGGTATAGATCTGTGCAGCTGACTTCTCTATGGATCTTTTGTAATAGAAAGATCTGCAGGAGAATGGGTCAGAACACTGATGAGTCTCCCTGGCTATCACTGTAACTTTCTGGCTACTTCCCTAGTGGACTCATTCTCCTGTTTTCCATAGATGATTGGTGTATCTTTTTCTCCTACCACAAAGACCATGAACAAGAGAAATACTGAGTGAAGCATTGGTTAGATACCCTGATCCTGCCTCATAGACTACTGCAGATCTTGATTTCTAGTGCCTTTGTACATTCATTCTTGATTCCTATTCTTCTGAGTTAAATAACATAAAGCCATGATGCCCCAGCATCCTAAGAAAAGTGATAGTCACTTCTTTCTCTTTCTTTCTCCAAGCCTAAGTACAGACAGTCAAAAAGCCTGAGGCTGAATTGATTTAATCTTCACAGGTTAGTGTAAGCTGCGTATATTGAACCAATAAGCAAGTGAACAGATATTCACTTTTGATATCAGAAATGTAGACACATGCCTGCAGTGGCCCTGGCCAAAAGTCTGAGGATGGTACAGCATGCCTTCCTGCTCAGCTGAGCTTGGGCCAAGGCTAGCCTGCCCACCCTGCAAGGGGAAGGTTTGCGAAGGAGGTGCAAAGCATCCTGGGATGCTGGGGGACTGTGAGTTAACTTGGATCTGGGACAGTTAAATAAAATGGTTTGATCTAAATAAGTTAAGTCTGATAATACATCCATCCATGTTTATCTTAAACTAATTCTGGCCATTTTGTGCACTGAACTTCATTTCAATTACAGATTTGAACTCAGGTTACCATATGTCTAGGTTTTCCCAGACATGTCCTCTTTTTTGGACTCCTGTTCTCATATCTGGGTGGGTTTTTTAAGTTAGAGCAAATGTTCAGGTTTTGGCTTTTCCCCTGCGCTCTCAGGTACTCCCCGCACCTTTTTGTTTTTGCACATCCCATCCGTTGCCCCACCAAGGCCCGGGACCAACTGGTCAACCTCCTCCTGGATCTGGCCAAGCTAGTCATCTGGCTATCCAGGAAGGAGGCTCTGGCCAGGAAGGTTCTGGGTGACCTCGGGGCATTTTTCCTTGGTGTCCTTCTGTCACACATCAAAACGGAGTACCTCGTGGCAGTAGCCACCGGCAAGCTCGACCAATTTGCTAGCCGGTGGGCGCTGTCCGGGGTACTCTGCTCACTTAGCCCTGGGGGAGCACTCGTTTTCAACCTGTGACCCCCCATGTGCACACCCTGTTTTGTTTTCTGTTGTCCCACGTCAATGTTTCTTCAATGTTTTGGGAGCCCAGCCGCTGACTTAGTTAGTGGCGGCCCCCAGGCCTAATTTTTTGGTTTCTGTTAGCAGTTTTTACTGCTGTTTGCCTGCTCATCATTTGGAGACGCAGGAACACCGCTGGCCCCCTGTCCGGGGGGCCCCACATCACCTCAGCAGCTGCGGCTGCCGCAGCACGGACTCCATCAGGACCCGGACTTTGCCAATAGTCCCAGGCTGGCTTCTTGGGGATGGGAGCAGCAGGCAAGGTGATTGGCTGTTGGGGGTCATGTGCTCCCTGCACAGGCCCCGACCAGGTAAAGAGACACTCAAAGCATGCATGTGTGTGCAAGCATACATGTGTGCATGCGTGTGAGCTGCTTGGGCAGCAGGGCTGGGGGGCAGGGTACTGTGGGTTGGGAGTACAGGGCACCAGCAGGGGGATGCAGGTCAGGAGTGAGGGGCACCAGCAGGGCTATGGGGCAGAGGGCTGCAGGTTGGGAGTGAGGGGCACTGGCAGGGTTGGGGGACACGAAGCTGTGGGTTGAGAGTGAGGCAGGGGCTGGCATGGCTGTCAGGACAGGAGCTTAGAAGTGAGGGGCAGAGGCAGGGCATGGGCATATTACTGCCCCCCCACCCAATCATATGCTCTCCCTCCTCTCCTCCCCCACCCCTGGCAAGTGTCCTCTTTTTTGATACTGGAAATATGGTAGCCCTAATATAACCAGTTTCCAATCACTTATACTAATTTTCGTGTAATTTCTGTCCCTAGTTCAAGAGACCATGTTGCTAACCTTGTGAATGCTGCAGCAGACTTAGACCAGGCACTGTACTAAGCAGTAAGTATCTAATGCTGTAAGTGCTCTGCTACTGGAGCGTCACCTACGTATAATCCAGGCCCTGACTCAAATTGACAAGGACAGGTTGCCCTGTGAAATAATCTCTTTAAATAGCAGCAGCCAACCCTCAAAGTCACTTTTTTTTTGTTTGAGTTGGAGTGCAGCTTACAGCAAGACACCTACTGAGTGTATTTTCCCCCTGAGCATTACAGTGGTGGTACTTTTCAGAGACAAGTGTGTCCATTGCCTGGAGTCTCTCTGCCTTATTTAACAACAGGAATTGCTATGAATTTTGCAGCACAATTTCTCTACTCCAAGGTTTTAAAGAACAGAACACCCAGGGAATACTCCTCGGAAGATGAAGACTATGATCCTTTCTGGCAAAGGTTGGAGAATCTTGCTGTGTGACCTAGAACTAGAGTGCTCCTTTCTCCCCCCTAGGAGTGATGGACAGTCCTGGGTTTGCACCCAGGGCCAGAGCAATTGGCTTCACTTCCCCTGGATCCCTTCTGCCTCCTTATGGTGCTGTAGTTGGAGTTTTGCTTCATCTCTTTGTTTATTTTGTCACTGTGCTTTATAGGTAATGCTTTATTTTTCCTTCTTCTCGTTCCTTAGAAAAACAAATTGATTGCAGTTATTCAATGTTTTCCAAAGTTCTTAGTGGACTAAATTTATCTCTGGGATTACTCCACTGGAAGCAACTGGGCTATAGGAGTGAGCTGCAGGCAAAGAAACAATTTTTCTGTTAAGCCTTTGGAATTCAAATAATTTATGTCTCCATAAGTGTCCTGACGGAGACAGGCTTGAAGTGGTACAAAATGGTACAAACCATTTTGTATGACAGTTTATATTATGCATGTGTTTAGACTCTAGGGTTGCAGGTGTGCTACAAAGGTATTTTGACTGGTGATTATGACTGTCCTGCAATTTTTGTGGTACAACAGAGTCTGAAAACCCGACTGAGATCTTGTTCCCAGTGATTATGCAGTGCCTAGCACTGAGAGCTCTGAGTGTACCCTTCTGCAAAGAGCTTGCAGTCCAGGGCCCTGATCATGCACTGACCATGTATGCAATGCTATTGATGTCAATGGCAGCCCTCATGCTCAAACCTAAGCTTGTTGTTACAGGATGGATAGAAAGAGAAAAAAGATGGGAGAAAGGAAGGATTATCCACCTGGGGTGTACAAATAAGGCACAGAAAGAGAAAGTGACTGCCCCAGGTCATATAAGACAGCTGTAGCAGAGCCTGGATTTGACCCTTGATCTCATGAATACCCAGCCAGTTCCTTAATTATAAGACCGTCTTTCTTTCACAGCCATTGCATTTTTTCCCTTCTTACCTGTCAGTTAATGGAAAATTGTTTACTATATGAAAAGACTCTCAAATAAGATCTCTACTAAAATTTAATTTTAGATAGATAGATATGTATCTATCTATGTTTGGGTCTGATTCTTCATTTTCCTAATAACTGCAGAGGCAGCTATGCTAAAGTGCATGCAGTAAATTTGATCTCACAACTGTGAATATTGTAAAAGAAGAATCTGTCTAAGGAACTCTTTAAAATTATAATGGCATTGTCATAACACTGAATCTCTCTCACACACATGTACATACACAATGTGTGACCATTTATCTTGCTTCCTGATTATTAATTCCCTTAGCATCCCTTTGACATTTCCCAAATACTGCCAGCAGTAAGCAGTGGCATTTTTAGTAAACTGTATTTGAGAAGGTTATGGATTGAGGTCATGATGACTGGTCAGGCTGAAGCCATGTAAAGAGTACGGCAAGATACTCCCTATTATAATGAAGAAGCAATAAAGATAATGCTACATAGTAAGGTGTAGAAAATAATAATACAGCTTTACTAATAGAAAGTAGACAAAACCAGGTGTCCACTTCCCCGCTTCTTCCCCACTCCCTCCCTTGTGCATTGTCGTATTAAACCGGAGAACAATAAAACAAATGTGCTTGCTGCATATGCAGTCTCTGGGGTGGTTTTTTCACTTTAAATAAACTACAGTTCAAACCAGTAACTTTTTACATAAACTGTATAGACCCAGCTTACCTGGCCACATTACTTAGCATTTGGTTTGTGGGGAGCTAGGCTTGTAGTAAGACCTGGTTATGGCACTGCATTGGGATTTGGAATATCTCTGAGTTCAGTTACAGGCTCAGGAGCAAACTTCCTGTATGAACCTAGATCAGCCAGTTAATCTGTCTGTGCCCTAGTTCCCCATCTGTAAAACTGGGATAATGTCCAAGCTTGTGTCTATGTTGTCTGTCTAGGGGAAAAGTTTCCCTAGTACTCAAGAGACACAGGAGCACAAGTCCCAGTGACTTTCAGTGGGCATTGGCTGCCTGAACCCCAAATGTGCTTTTGGAAAATCCACTCTGAGATTGTAAACTCATTGGGACAGGAATAAATCTTCTTGAGTGTTTGCAAAGTCAGGCCCCAGTCTCATTCCAAGGCCTCTAGGTGCTATTGTAATACAAAATAATAATACTGGTAAAATGTTTTTTTAATCTGTCACACTAATTCTAGTCTTGGGGTATTTTGTCCTTATACACAAGGGAAACAATGTTGCCTCTTGTCCAACTCTTATAGGGTATTCAGATTAGAGATGACACCAAATATTGTCTTGTGATGTCATAGGGTTGTGTGACCCTTCTCATCATTTGATTTACTTTCCATTGCTCTCATTCTCTTAAAAAACAAAAGGGCTAAACCAGAGTTAAGAGCTTGATGTGGGAATGCAGGGTAAAAATCTATGGCCTATGCTGGGGCAGAGCTCAGATTGGTTAATGATAGTAATTATTTCTGACCTTTAAATATATGAGCCTACAATCCTCACTCAGTCCAAAATCACCATTGACTGGAGGATTTGGTCTGCAGGATTTGTCTTAATGAATCAGACTACTGTCCCATCAAGTTTAATAGCCTTTTTGCAGCAAGGCTCTCACCTGATAAATTAGAAGACTGTTAAAAAAGAAAATGTATAGTATGTGTAGGAAAGGTTTGTTCCTCTTTGCTGCTGAGTAGTTTCTGAAAAGACCTAAGATGCTTAACATTCTTGAGGAGAAGCTCAGCCTTTGAGGATCAGGCCTCAGTACAGCAAAGTTTTTCACAGGTTCTAATTTACTGTCTGTAGTAAATTATTTAATCTAAGCCCAGTTATCTTGAATGTAGAGGTCTACAAACCTCATGTGACTGACATAAGTCATCTTGGTTAACATATTGCTGAAAGGTTCTCATACAGTTTGGGGATGAGAGCAGTGTAGGAACGCAGAACTGTCTGTCATTACTGTAGAGAAATCCAGTTATAGTATTTGATCTGGGACTGATTGTCCCAGGGCTTGAACCATGTCACTCTTCCAGGCTATATTGCCACTGATTCATCAATAGGTGGCCAGCAAAAGCGCACAACCTGACAGGCTCGTCCCTGGAATGAATCGCAATAACTATACCAACATACAACAGGATATTGTGAGGGAAAGAGTTAGTACATTTTATCCAACATAGTTCAGAAGGACTTGAAGTGGCAGAGTAAATGTGTATGTCTGTACAATCCTTGAACAAAAGGCTTTATCCCAGGACAAATTCAGTGTCTCTTCACAGCTTTAGAATAGTTTGGGATTGTTAGAAGTTATTTTCATGTTTTATAATATCCAACACATTTCCATACTACTATTGCTCACTGAGACTGATGTACAGGAATTTGGAGACCCTTCATTTTTATAGGATCCTTAAAGAAATGAAAACAGGGGAGAGACCTGTCCTGTCATCCTCCCTGAACAATCCCAGGATGGTCTCCTCACTGCCTCTTCAAGAGCTAAAACTGAACCAGTAGCTCCAACTCTGGAACCAAAGAGCTAGATTTACATGGGTATTTAAAAGTCACGTATACAAAGGCTGCAGTGTCCTACCTTATTTTGAATAGTCCTGGGGTCAGTTCAGTCCTGGGGTTCAATTCCTTCTCTGCCACTTGACATCAATTCAGATTTCTCCACTCTCCAGAAGAATGCCCTAACTGCTAGGCTAGAGAGCTTTCTAGTGTTCTCTCGGTTCTCTCGGAGCCAGCGATTGAGAATGAGCCTGATTCTATAGCCTGCTGGCTAGAGCCCTCAGCTGTGCAGTGGCACGCCAAGGTACTTGTTCCGCTGAATTAAACTGGAATGCAGATATTGCCCCTCCTAGTCACTGCTCTAACTACCAAGCTATAGAACCTTTTTTCCCCTCTTCTGATCCTATAAATATTTCACTATTTTGCAAAGTGGAACAGCTTCCACAGGAAAGACTGAGAAAAACCAAACCAAAAATAGTCTCTAGCTTAGTGGTTAAGGCTGTTCCCTGGGTTGTGGGAACATCAGGCTTAAATCTCTTCTCTGTTTCAGAGCAGTGAGATTTAAACGTGAGTCTCACCATCAGACAAGCGCCCTGACCACTGGGCTATAAAGCACAAGAATGCAGCCTACTGCTTCTTTGTTTTCTCTCTGTGAATAGCTCCAATGCCCCCTTACAATTCTAAGCTTAAAAAGTCAAACCATTTTGCTTCAGAAATACTAGAGGGAACTGTTTTGACCCAAACTTGCAGACAGTTTTTGCCTGCCCTGATATTGCATTTTTAGAAACTAAACTGCATATGAGAAACTCTCCCAGGCACTCAGATTCCATTTGCTTGGATGAATAACTGGGATCAAGATGTACAGTCTGAGAAACTCAAAAAATGACTCTTAGGAACAGACTTTGCATTTGTCCTGGAACAAGTTGTACCAATGTTTGTCCTGAAACAGAAATGCCCTGTGATTGGTATGTACACACAAAACCCTTCTAATCGGGGCTTAACAAATGGTTGAATGTCCTGCTGCTTTTCTGCCATCGATTCAATGATGCAATCCCAGAACAACTGCTTAGATGCCCTTTGTGATGTGCTGGGACACACTGTTAGCTCTTCTTCTGCTGTGAACATTTTAAGGATTTGTCCCAGGACAACGGACATGGACATCTGAACAATTGTACTTTGTCCCGGGATAATTTTTACCCCCAGAATAAATGTGGCATGTGCTTGAAGCCCTAGCTACATGACAATTTCATAAATTCTTGCAGCCCCACACAAGCAAACACCAGAAAGTCTGTCCCTTAAAGGAAAACCTTCCCTGGAAGAGAAAAGGAAATCATATAAATGGTGCTTAAGAACAGATGAATTGTCTTATTAAGTGTTTTATGTTACACTATTTATATTGCAAAATAAGAACTGGCAAAAATAAAGCAGACTGAAGCATGTTCTCTCTGTGCCTCAGCTGTAGTCAGGAAAGCAAGTCTCTTCAAAAACCTCTTGTAAGTCATAGATAATATTTGTACATCATCATCTTTAACCCCACAAAGACATTGATCCCGTGGTCACTGCTTTTATGAGGAATAAATACCTTTGGTAGTCCAGTCGTCTAGAATTGTTTTCCATAGAATTGCAACTGCTTCTTTTGGGGCCAAATTAGATTGCCTTTTTAGGACTAATAATAAATAAATTGGGTAATGAAATTAAAAGTCTTTCAGCTTTCATTGACATCAGAGGACTTAATACATAGCTGAAGTTAGCCTTTTCTAAGCTAGGAAGGCTTTTTCCAATGAGTATAATTTGGCTCTGACATGCAGCTGCAGTTCTATTAACCTCATCAGAGTTTCACCTAGTCACACTATGTTTAAGTTCACTCCATTGAAAAAAAAAACGTTATCTTTCCTGTTCATAGTATCTGAACACCTCACTCAGAACTATGAGTGCATCTGTGAGTACTTATTATGGCAAACCTATTTCACAACCTATTTAAAGGTCAGTATAAAGTATTAGTGATACAGGAAGGAAAATTTAAGTTATCTGTGATTGTTGTCATCTTGTAAATATTTATCATCTTTAATTCTTTCAGACTTTTGGGTCTGGTGCTTTAACATTTAGCTGTCTACATTGCTGGGTTTCTGAGGGTTAATACAGACAGCAGAGTGCTCTCCCATCTGGCTGTCCATAATTATGTCATCTTTACCTGGAAATACAGCTTGACTCATTTTGCAGAAAGTGAAAAGGCTATTAAGTGGCCCCAAATCAGCATATAAATCCTGCAAGTTTAATTTAGCAGTCCTGCCTATGTGGTGCATCTGAGCAGGACATATCATTTAGTTCAGTTGAGTAGCACAGTGGGTACTTATATCCTTCTTGGGGAAAAAAAAGAACACATTTAAATTGGTTTAAATAAACATACACATAACCGATTTTACTCATTGTTACTTGCCTTGTTGTAAAAGAGGATATTTCAGAGGAAACAAAGAAAGAAAGAAAATAACTCATTCAAAGTTGTTGCTCTTTACCAGATTTCAAAATGCTAATCTTGTGGCATTAAGACCTTAAGTAAATACAATTTTTCTCCAGTTCTTAATTATCTCTGGAATTTCCCATATGGATCTTCTCTCTACTTTTCTTCCAGTTATGCGAGGAAGCTCTTCTCAAAAAAGTAGGTTTATAAACTATGCCTGTATTATTACTATTATTATTAACCACACCAAAAGGTAAAGTGGCATGATCTATGGGTACATATTACAACTTAACAGCTGGATATTTACTTAATGTGGGGGCTGGCTGAATATTTGCATGAAAATTATGTTTTATAGTGTGTGAGTTTCTTTTACACGGGATGGAGTATAGTTATTAAATCACGTACAAAATGTTACTGGCATGGCAAATCACGTTGTATTTTTCACTAACCAGATTGTTAATGTTTTCATGGTTTTATACATTCTTTAGTTGTAAGCAACTAAGTGTCTGCTAAGGAAACTCATGCTGGATGGGTTATACAGACTGCTTTCAAGAAGAGATGCACGTGAGCTGGCACAACTATTAGTCACCTCTCAATGGATTCTTCAACTCAAATCCAACATTTGCCCTGAAAGTTACTGAGCTCTCAGTTGGTATATGGCACATCAAGATGGGTTCTGTATGGAAAATGTTTCTTGGCAATGAGGCTGCTGACTTTTCAGATGTGAAAGGTCATAGTTTCCATAATAAATGCTAAGATATTAATGTTTCAGATGTACATAACCTCATGTATAATAGTCCATGAATAGTAAATACTTGACATCTGTTTGGCATTTTATTCTTTTCAATGAACATAAATGTGTTGCCTGCATTAGGCAGACAAAGTTCCTTGGGTGAATTTGATATCTTTTATTAGACCAACCCAAATAGTTGGAGAATAGTTATTAAGCAAGCTTTTGGGTTCAAAAACC
>JAGPOW010002742.1:47289386-47320299 GCA_030014935.1 Caiman crocodilus
TCTCCAACTATTTGGGTTGGTCTAATAAAAGATATCAAATTCACCCAAGGAACTTTGTCTGCCTATGTCCTTAGACCAACACGGCTACAACCTAAACCCTTGCCTGCATTAAGGTTTTTAGGGGAAAAAAATCCAAAATGTGGTAGTAAAAATGGGAGTTCAAGAGTAAATAAGGAGTCAGATTCTTTACTAGACTTTTGCCAGTAGAAGGTTTGATCCAAAGTTCCTGTATTCATCAAAACCCTTGACTAGACAAAGCCTAAGAAACTGATTTGCTTACTTTAGCTCTCCCTCCCAGTCACAAGGAGGAACACAGGATTATGGCCCCCCAACCTTAATCTGCTTTCTTTGGCATTTACTCTCTTCTAATATATGTATATATTGTCCACATGGAAGGAGTCAAATTTCACAGCTTCAGCTTTCAGACTCTTTGTTCATTAACGGAGATTTTAATATATGTAGATTTTAAAATTTGTAATAGCCATAGTAAAAAATGAGTGGATTCTTTATCTCTTGCATTTTTCTTTCTAACAACATAATAAATGTAATAAATAACTAATTCTTGTCTACCTAATAATATACCCTTTCCATCCATCACCCACATAAAAAAATTACAGACAATGTCAATAATTACTTTTTAAAAAGTGGCAAATATGTGCTAGTATTTAGAGGTATAAGCATATGAATTCTCATGCTTTTCAAGTAGTTCTAGTCTTCTGGAGGACAAGAAAGGTTTGTTTGGTTTTTTTGCCATAGAAAATTGTTGAATAGACTGGCTACAGCGGGTGTCAAGGGTCGCGCAGTCTCAAACCAGCTGGAGTGAACGCTGTGTGCGCTGGATCTGGCACAGTATAGTATTAGACTTTTACAAGATCTTACCTTCAGTCGATAGCTCTCTTGCTCACTTGCTAACTGCTGTTGTTCTGCTTAATATCTCTTTTACTCTATAAGCCACTCTTTAAATTCCAAGAGTTACTAGAAGCTTTTATTTTAATTTGTTCTTAGATGAGTTGAAGAACATGAGAATTTATTTCCAGGATTACATACCGTAGTATACAGAGTAACATGTAAAAATATCATTTTGGAATTCTAACTTTTAAAAAAATAATAAACATTTAACTGTGAGAGGGGATGAATACATGCCTTGCCAATACATGGCAGTTACATGAAAGTTTCTCCACTGAAATTAGGATTCTCCTAATTTTAGAGCATGTTCATGCAAAGGACTTCAGAGTGTGGACAACCTATCAAATTAGTGAGTTAGCAGAGAGTTTGCTTGTTGTCAGCCAGCAGCTTTGCAGTATCCGTTCATTGTGTATACAATTTACCTGTGATAAATGAAAGTTAAAATAGGGCAGCTAACCACATAATGAAACAAAGGTAAGTTATTGTAGTTCAGTTTCCATTTTCTGTGGGGTAACTGCAGATGGACAGTTACTGTGTGACAGGTGTTCCATGTTTATTTCCTGGTCACCTGTTAACTCACCTTTAATATGATTATTTAGTTGTACCCACATTCTTCTCAGATTCATCATAAGTTTATGAATTACTCATATTACAGTAGTGTTGAGAGGTGCCAGTGAGAAAGGGGCCCCATGATGTTAGGCATTGGACAAATGCTCAATAAGAAAGTGCATAGCCAGTTAATTTATGGTTTAAATAGACTAGAGCAATAAAGAATGGGAAAGGAAAAGATAAACCAAGGTGATAAGATGCATTCAAATTCACACAGCAGCAGAGCCAGGAAAAAAAGCCATGTTTCTTGGCTCCTAGTTTTTTACCCTATCCAGTAGACAACACTGTTTCTAACTTTTATAATTTCCCTTTTCCTTTGAGCTTTAAGTGAAAGCTTTATGACAGCATTAGAAATAAGGTCAGTTCCTTTCCTCAATAGTAGGGCTTCATAAGAAAAATGTGACTTTCCATGTCAGTAGGAATTTTTAATGGAGGAAATGAATGTGGAATTTGGCCTTCCACACTGGCATGGATTGTTTATTGGACTGGTTAACTGACTGTCAGGTTGATTTGCTGATGTGGTAATTAATGCTTTTAAAATCCTAGGAAGGGATGCATTCCGGTAGCTACATAATGATTAAGTGCATTTCTCATTTGAAAAAATAAGGGATTGTAGATCAATGGCCATAACTTGCAATGTTAATGTTTTTGCTTTGTGTTTTTTGTGGGGAGGGAGAGATGGGGGTTTAACAGCTGACTCAAAAAGGTTAATGTTCCTTACTTCTCTCTCTCTTAAATCTGCAAATAGATAGTTTAGTCAGAGCACAGGGGCTTTAGTCCTTTTGCTTCATGTTAGGATTTAATAGTTTCTCTTTACTACAGTCAGCCTATCCCTGTTGCATGCTAACTGATGACGGCCATGATTTGCAAGTATCTGAAGCAGCTGTCTGCAATATACAATGTAGTGAGATATATTACTGCTATTATTAGCTTTTAGGAATGCTATGATAAGGCCATGCATCTTTTTCACAGATAGAATCAAGCACATCAAAAATAGGGCAAAATTTTCACAAAAGCTGCATAAATTCATTGAGAACAATGAAAACTGCTGGTTGTAAGCATGTTTTTAATATCTAGCTGCTTAAAATGCATAAATATATTCTCCTAATTAGATGATGTCTTCGCTTTCACCAGTGCCCACATTTTTGCTTTTACTGTGCCAGTTGACCAACTGCAAGTAGCTTTCTGTCCACATGGAATATAGTAGTTCATGAGCAATTAACATATATTTGAAGCATGTAAGCAAAAAAAACAGCTTAGTTGCATGTCCTTCCTAAGCAGATGTCAAGCTTTTGATAACCCAGCCTTCTCTAACAAAATTATTACATTCTTTCTCAGTGATGACAGTAAAGTGAAGAAACAAGATATCCCAACCCCTCGTGACATTCATCATCATAAGGACAGGCCTACTAGAAATGGCAACATTGGGCAGCGACCATCGTCCATTAACCCTGAGAGACTGAAAGATTTTGGGGAAGAAGACTACTTGAATGGGGATGTGAAGACTTGGGAAATGAAGATTGTGAGCCGGAGCGAGGAATTACTTGGAGATGCCTTTGACCCAGTTTCTCACTCAAAGAGCAAGACCTATAATAAGTTAATTCGATTTGAAGATATAAGTGCAGCAGCTTTCAAAATCCAATGTGGTGTTCAGAAAACCCCCTGCATGGTATGGAATTTACAGTGCTTTACATTCCTTGATTCTTTCTTGTCTTATATGAGTGAGATCTGACCTAGATACTTGCATTGGCACAGAAGATGTATCTGTATACAATGATAATCCTTCCATAGTAGCAGTCATAATTACCTGCCTAATTTAATTTTTTCTTCTTTGTTTTTACCAAAGACCCACAGATTGTTACAGCTGGTAAATGAAGAATACAACTGCATTAAGCATTCAGGCTAGGTACAGACAGTCAAAAAGACCATGGCTGAATTGATTCAGTCTTTGCAAATTAGTCTAAAATGCAGAGATTAAATTGAAACAGAAGTGAACAGACCTTTACCTTTAAGTCAGGAAATACAGCCACACGTCTGCAGTGCCTCAAGCCAAAAGCCAAGGACCACTAGAACATGACTCTTTGGCAAGTAGCCAGCAAGGGCTGTGTATTCACTTCCTCTTCCTGCTGCCTCTGAGCTCTCTGGGATTTGCAGTTCAAAATCATAGCAACGGGACTCTGCAGGGTTGCTCATCACTTTCTCTTCCTGTTTCCAGATGCCTCTGGGATTTGTACTCCAGAGTCGTAGCCAGCAGTAAGTTTGAGCAGGAGAAAGGGTGTTTAACCCCCCTGGCCTCAAACCCCAGCTGAGGTTTGCCTAGGGGAGCAGCCTCTCCCCCCACCCTCTGAAATTGGACTGCATCCCCAACCTGACTTGCCCTCCACCATCAGCCAACCCTCACTGCTCTAGGTAGGGAGCAGAGGAGTGGGGCCAGCCCTGCTCTCTGGAGCAAGCAGCCCAACATAGCCCAGGGCAGGAAAGCATACTGGGATGCTGGGGGGCTGTGATTAACTTGACCTAGGAAGGGGTCTGGTATAGAAGTTTCTTAAATCTGTTTGACACAAATCAGTTAAGTCTGATAGTGCATTCAACCAGGTTTATCTTAAACCAGTTTCAGCCCTTTTGAAACTGGTTTATTTGCACTGAGCTTCTGTTCTGTTACTGGTTTAAAGCAGTTTCTGATCATTTAAACCAGTGTATGCGTAACTTCTGTCTCTAGCCTAAATGCACAATTGCATTATGCATTTGGGTAAAACTTTTGTCACCAGAATCTTCCTATTTAGGGAGCAAAAAACTGTAATTTTGATTTGCCTTCTCCCCACTGCCCTGTTGCCAGTCCCGAGGCAGTGGAAACAACATGAAAAAACACAATATTCACCTTGTTTCTTTTCACCCTGCATCCTGTTGCCCTGCTTATAGGTTAAAAAAACAAAGGCAAAGAATCCAACAGAAAAGCAGATTTATAAAATGAAGGAGAAAAAATGTTTTATGCGACCACTTTCCTTCAGTCTCTTACAATGGCCTGTTTTGTCAGGCCATTATAAGTGGTGGAGGTGGAGCAGTATTGTGATGCCCATAGTCAAGGTTTCCTAACTTTACTGGGTATTGATTGGTTCTATGATAGTACTTCACCAATTCGAAATTGGTTTCCTATTGCACAAGGTGCAGTACAGCAGACCCATATTAGACCATCCCTTCTGTAAAGAGTTTCCAGTTTAGGTTAATGCCTAGATGAATGAAACAAATGAGTGGAATATGAGGAAGGACAAGAAAGGAACAAAGGGCCAGATTCTGTTTCACCTCTTAGCTTTGTAAATGGACTTAAGTGCCTAAATATTATTATATTCCACTCTGTTCAAGTCCTGAAAAATTATAACTCTTGTAACACACCATCGTCTTACCCTAGCCTAAATTCATTTATGCAGCTAACAGGTGAAACAGAGTCTGGGAACTTGAACAGCTGTTGGCTATTCAGGAGTGAGAGCTTGGGTTGTGTCCCAAAGCTTTCCCTTTCAATCCCCATGTGAAACTCTCACTGGGAGTTGTTGTATTTATCAATATATGGGCACATGTGCCCTTCTTGCCTTTGTCTGGGAGATCTGCATATGTTTTTAGAATCGAAATGTGCCAATTTCCCTTCTTAGCCTAGTAGTTGGTACAGTGATGCATCAATGGTAGCCTTAGAGTTGTTGGGGCCCTGGGCAAGAGAGTCATTTGCGGCCCCTTAGAGTCTTAATTTGGATGACCTATAAGCAAGTCGGACATGTTCGATTTCAATTTCACTTTGCCCTACCCATGAAACTGCAATGAAAGTATCTTAATACAATATTGATTATATAAATATTTGGTGTAATTTTATTTGTCATTATTATAAAGTGTGGGGCCCCAGGTGGTTGCCCAGTTTGCCCTCTCCTAAGTCTGCTACTGGATGTATATATACTATAAATGGGAAAGTTTACCAAATGACATGCTGGTTGTCTTTAGCAAGTGGAAAAGACAAAACAAAGAAGTGACTGAGGCAGTATCACTACAGATGTACAAAACCTGAGAAGGTACAGGCAAAATGTCAATGAGCTATCTTGCATCCCATACCTTATCAAGAATTGTATCATTTCACTGGCTCTGAAGTCACTATAATTTATGAACTGCACCAGTTAGATTTTCTGCCAGATTCCCCAGAGTGCAGTTTGGTGTTGAAGCTTTTGTTTATATATTTTGTGAAAAAGATAAATATCTGCACTGAAGGAAGAGAGCTGGAGAAAGCTGCATTTTTCACTATGATCCTCAACTTAAGTCAATATTTATTAGCTGGATGTAACACTGCATGTTTGTGTGTGGTACATAAATTATAAATAATTTCCCTCTTCTCCCTGATTCATGTATATCTGCCCAAAGAGCAATGTTAATATTCCTACTTTACAAAATACCTATCAAATCTTATGCCTACAAAAGTAGCTGCCAGTTTTCTGAGACCATGATTCCTTTGGAAGAACAAAATTAAGAAAAGCTGATGGAGGCTTGGCCAAGAAAAAAAAGCAAGTGGTACGAGTGATGGAGTAGCAACATTAAGTTATAAAAAAACATGCCATTAAATGGGAAACTTGTGGGAAGGGGAGCTGTCCTTAAGCAGAAGTGATGCACTGAGCCTTGCTTGCTGAGGAACCACTTACATAAACTTTGAATAGTCATTCATGTCTAGAAAAGCAGAGGTGAAATTCTACTGCCCTAATTGTAGTGTGAAGGTGTGGGACATCAAGCCTCTTGGGTCTGCCAGCTTGAAGCCAGACTCTGGGTAAGGGGCTGTTGTCTATGCTTTCTGGTGTCATTAAGGCTTCTCTGATCAAAACTACCTGTAGAGCTGAGTGTACAGTTTGTATCTCTTTACAGAGATGCTGCGAGTTGTCATAGTATTTCCAGTAAGGTGAACACTCTTCATCACTGCTGGTCTCAGGTGGATCAGAAGTAACAAATCAGAAGACAGAGACAGAATTTCTTTACCAATCCCATTGGCCAGCTAACTGTCTATGAAGCATTTCTAATCAAGTATCTTGTCCAAGCTAACTTGAAATAAACTGTTACATATGTATAGAGATGTAGGATTGGAAGGGGCCGTCTTCATTATCAAAACTAATCCTTGGCTGTTGTTGGCAACCAAGTCTTATGGTCCTTTCCAGGAGTTGATCAAGCTCTCTCTGAAAACACATTTACATTTCTTGCTCCTTTTATTTTCAGTAGAAGGATGTTCCACAACTTCGCTCCTTTGTTGAAATCTTCCTCTAATTCCTGGCCTAAATTTATTTGTGGCCAATTTACACTTGTAAAGATAAGCCTTTATCTTAAGTAACTCTTCTTCTTCCCTGGTGTGTATCCCTAATGTATAGAGAGAAAGCAATCATATCACCACTCAGCCTTCATTTTGCTCGGATAATGTCAAGCTCTTTTAGTTTCGGCTTGTAAAATAGGCTTTCTATTCCTCTCGTCATCCTAGTAATCCTTCTCTGCACCAGTTCCAGTTTGAATTCAATCTGTTAATGTTCCTAATCAAGGGACTACACATGTAGAAGTCATGTAATACTTGTATGTTTTCCTTGTGAGAAATTGTGGAGACATGATATGATGTCCATGGTACAGTATACTATATATCAGCTCCTCCAATGAACTGCAGCAGTCTCTTATCTAACAGCTCCAGTTTTGGAAACTGGTGTTCCTATGGCCTTTGTGGATGCACTTGGAATACTAATGTGCAGTTCAAGTTGTTATTTCTTAATAATTAGGCTCTATACAGTGAAGGGAAATCACAAGTGCTAAATTATAATCCCTGCTACCTGACAGAGCCACCAAAATCTGCAGTTAAATGCTTATACAGCACTCTCAATGTATACACAGTACTTATACATGGATTAAAAACAATGTATTCCTGATTCACCAGCTAACAGTCAAGGACTCCTGACCTAGAGCAATATTGTGGAGTCCCACTGACCGTCTTTTTTCAGGGGCATACCTGAAGTTGAGACTTGATATGATGAATGGCTATAAAACAGATTGTCAAAGTAGCAGGAGAAGGAGGACAAAGACTGTAGCATTAGATCATGTAGTTGTTTTGGTTGTTGATGTGCATGCCAAGAAAGCTTTTTATTATTTTCATTTCTGTGGCACTTAAAGATTTCAACTGAGATCACGGCTTCATTGTGCTAAATGGATATACAAGGGATAAGAGATGTTCCTTTCCTCAGATATTTTATAGCTAATTAGACAGGGCAAATCTGGGAAAGGGCAGTGCACTGACCATACCACAGTCAGACAGCAGGTAAGTGGCAAAGCTCAAGAGAGTACCCTAACTATTGTTGTTAAGAGGTGAAACAGTTGAATGCAGACTTTGTGAGAGAGTTATAATTTAAAAAGTGAATTGAAGAACAAGAAATTGGACTAACACATACCACATTAATTTGAGCCCCCACAATTAGAAATAAGCATTTAAAGCTGGATCCTCAATCTACATTGCTCACATAATAAAGAATGACAATGAGAAACATGTAGGTTGCTTCAGTAACACAATTTGTCTGATCAAAGCTATTTCCTCAACATCACCAGATGTGCAGGCCCCCACTCTAAATCATGGTGCTTTATATAAAATGCCATGAATTGGAGCAACCCACGCCCTGACTCAAAATATGGTCATCTGTTGGGTTGGGGGCGATTGAACCTGCCTGCAGGAGCCTGAGGAACCTCCTTTCTCTCCCAGCCCACCCAGCTCCAGAGCTGCCATGAGTTGAAGGGGGCAGGGATTAGTGGGGGCACAATGTGGGGTGCTCCAATCTCACCTGCCTCCCATCCAGCTCAGGCAGGGAAGCCCCAGCCAGCAGCTCACTCCCCCTCCCCACTCCCTTCCTGCTGACAGCTCTAGCGTCAGGCCTGGACTGCATCAGCTCAGCCCCCATCATGTCACAAATTAACCCTAGGGAACACAAGTTCCCTAAGGCTCTTCAGAGTGGAGTGCCTTCATCTGATGAGGGTTAATTTGTTGTGAGATCAGCCACTTCAAAAGCACTCTGCAGACTTGCACGTTTGTCACAGCACAGCTGTAGAGTGTTTTAGGAGACAGATTGCATGACAAACATAACTTCTGTCTGCACCCCAAAGAACCCAAGATGCCCTACAAAAATGAATGGACAACCCTGACAAGATATGTGGAAGCCTACTTAAGCAATGCATTATCTTATACTTGAACATTGTCTCCTTTTGTTATGTTTCTGTTCAAACTATAAGGTCCTTGGAGCCAGTGCCATGTATCTTAATGATGTGCTAAGTGCTTAGAAACATTGGCTTCTTTGAGCCAGATTTTTTTAAAGGAGTCACAAGCAGCAGGGTGACCACCTGCCAATATTTTCAAAAGAGCTTTTGCAAATCTGGTTCCAGATGTGGGTGTTGAAAAAAACAGAAAAAATCTGGCCATATATCAGTAAATATACCAATCCACACAAAGTCTAAAAACACACTTAGAAGTGATCCCATTATTAAGTTTGGCTGCATTTGTAAGCTTCAGAAAATATTTTAACTGAATGACTCTCCAAGGTAAAAAAATCTGTTTCTGATATGCTTGATTTAATTAAAAAAAAAAAATGCATAACACTTTAAAAGTCCAACAGTAAATAAAATATAGGATGACTCTCTCCAGGAATTATGGTTAACATTGTATGACGCATTACAGTAGATATGGATCAAGAGAGGTATTTAAAATATATTGCCATGCTGCGTATTTTAAATAACACAGCCTCTCACTGTATCTTTTCCTAAACTAAGTCTTAGTCCTTTAGGCCCACTTGAAGTCAATGGAGATCAGGTCACTATTTTGTAGGTTTGCTGTATGCTTTATATGTTACAGCCATATTCTATCCCAGAAGCTGCACTACAGTGGAAGTAAAGTGGGGTCTCTTTATGTATATGTGTATAATAATACGAAATGCATGTGCAAAGTCATGTAAGAATATGCTAAACTACAAATTTATGTACCTGTGACCACATCATGTGGACATTGCCTTCTAATATGTCTAAGCCAGTGATTCTCAACACCTTCAGGGGCCTTAATATCCTTTCAGGGGTGTTGCTGGGTATCATGCAATGTTAGTGCTATTAGGTGTGCAAACATGATTCACAAGATCAACCCAGAATGTTCACTTGGGAATCCATAGTGTTAAAAGCATTCTGACCTGTTGTGGTCCTTCTGAGTTCTTTGCAGTAAGTATTGATCTATTATTTTTATGTAGCCAGGAAAACAAGTGAAAACCAAAAGCTGACAGTTTCTGAGGCGTGCCTTGAATCTGTTGAGAGATGCCTTGAGTCTAAAAAGTAAGGGTGCACCAATAGAGATTTTTTGAGCCAATACTAATAGCCGTTTTTTAACAAGCCATATCAGCCAATACCGATTTGATTGCCATTATGCAGTCCTGCAGTGTGGAGAGCAGTGACTGGCTGGTAAGTCTGTTGTGGGGGAAAAAAGGGGGAGGGAAGAGAAGGGAAGGGAAGGGGAAGAGAAGGGGTGTGAGGGGAGCAGCAAATCGAGGCCCCCAGGGTAAGGGAGGGAGTAGCACTGGGTCAGAACAGGCACTGCCCAGCTGGTGTGGGGCAGGGCACAGAACGGAGCTGCAGCTCATCTGGGAGATATGGGGGGGGCAGCTTCTGCCACTGAATGCACCCCTGGGAGGGCATGTGCCCCCCAGATCTGCACACAGGGTGAGGGTGGGCTGCCACTGCAGACTGGGGTCAGGGTGGCACTGGGCTCTTCCTAGTGGGGGGCTGGTCTGGACTGCCCTTGGGGCACACAGCAGCAGTGCTGAGAGCAGGGTTATAGTGAATTTTGGGTGGCTGCAACCCCTGTAATGCCCCCTCCCAGCACAGCCACTGCCCACCCCAAGTGCAGCCCTGGCCCCAGCCCACAGTGGCAGCCCGGTCTACCCTATGTGCAGATCCAGGTGGTACACACCCCCACCCCAGCTCCCGTGTCCTCCTAGGATGCGTGCAGTGGCAGGAGCCATCCCTCCATCCCTGCACCCCTGGATGAACTGCAACCCCATCCTGTGCCCTGCCCCATCCTGGCTGGGCAGCCCCTGCCTCAGGCCCAGTGCCAGCCTCACTGCCTCCCTCACCGCGGAGGCCTTGATCTGCCCCCCCTTCGCTCTCCCCACCCCTTCCCCCACAACAGACTTACCAGTTAGAGCCGGGTGCTCTCCACACTGCCAGGCTGCACTCCTGGCCACCTGCATGCCAAGCTGTGGCTATGCACATGCACACAACATTTATTGGCCATGTTATCAGTCACATCAGCCAAAAAAAGCAGATTGCCATTACTCTCAAGTGCTGATCTGATATGGGACCAATTTATTGTTATCTCTACTAAAAATGTTAAGAATTACTGATTTAAGTCTAGGGCTTTCTACCTGTTTGAACAGTTTGAAGCAGGACTGTGAAGGAAATTGTTTTCTTATCCTTATTTCCCTCTCTCTTCAAATGTTGAATTTCTTCTTGAAAGTTACATGAATTTAAGGGTAAAATGAGCAATATTCATTCTGGATCAGTGACCAGCTCACAGGCATGACTCCAGAGTTTTCATACCACTAGAACTGAGAAATAACCAGCATTCTGGGGATTTAGATCCAATCTGTTTTCTAGTTCTGGCAAGTGCTGAGACATTGAACTTTATAATGGTTTCTAAACTGTTTTGGTTCCATCTTGGAGGCCAGTGCAATTGTACTCTTGGTATCTAAGCAACATGGCTGTATAAAAGGAAGTAAACTATTAGAACTAATAATTTTTCTTGTAATTAATTCTCCCGCATTTGTTTTTGCTGTAAAATACAGAAAGCTTGGTGATGCAGTGTAAACATTTTATTTATACTTGTTTGGGATGATCTGCATAATTCACAGGAGTCTCTTAAATTATCCAATGCTGTCATGTGTTCTTTCTATATGGAAATATATTTTGAAAATAATGGCTTTGCTCTGTAAAACTAATCAAAATACTGACATGTACTTCAGGCATCTAAAATATTACAGAAAAATAATTATCTTATTCTTCTCTTTCAGTATTCTAGACTTTCAAAGCAGTATGGAATGGATATCTACCTAAAGAAAGAGTTCCTCCAGTACACAGGATCCGTAAAGGAACGGGGTGTCCTCTACCTTCTGTCATCACTACCACAGGTTAGACAAATTATCAAAGAACAAAAATAAATAAATAAATAGAAATTAAACTTGCTTGACCTAAATGCAGTAGGAAGCTGCCAAAATAAGGACAATTTGGCATCTTACCTGTACCTCCCAAACACTTCCTGCATTTCTTCATTGAGGAAATATGCTTGGCACAGCACTCAAATACTGCTGTGCTGAGCAGCAGAGACGCTTATAAAGACATTTTGTTACATATATTTTACATTTGGTGAATCAGTGGGATATTTTTTGTGCACTCTTGAGAGAAATAATTGAAGGAAAGGTTAGAAGAGTGCAGACTTCAGGACTTACCCTGGTACTGAAACTAATTAACTTTGAATATTATATACTGCTGTGTTTCCCCAGATATGCTGAGACAACAAACTGAGCAATGACAAAGCCCATATTAAAGGCAGATGAGTGAGTAGTTTTGTGAATTAATGAACTGGTAAATAGTTTTGTAAGGAATTCCAGTAGCACTTGAATAACTGGTTTTGTCTCTCTTGTAGATAGTATATGTTATCTCTTTGTAGAACTAATAATACTATTTGGCCTAGTGTCCTGCACCTCTGAGATTGACTCTCCCAAAGGTGTAGGAAGAAACATTCACACAGGAGTGTAAAGCAGAGAAGTACAGTGATTTTTGTTCCTGTGACCAGAAAAAGAGACCAGATCCTATATCTATTACAGTCAGTGGGAGCTAGTCAGTTGATTAAAATGAGAGAAAGTTTGGCTCCAGGAATTATTAAATGTGAGATTAAATTAAGAAATTTTACACTGAAATGCATAATCTTTGTCATAGATTGATCATCTAAAGTGGGAAAGAGGACTAGGATAGGGCAGTCTGAAGACTAAAATGATCACTCAGAAACTTTCAGTAAGTCTGTGCTTATTTGGACAAACTGTTACTTCCAGTACTCCATAATCTAGCATAAGCAAACATATTTTGCAGGATCAGCAGAGAAATGGTGTGATCGTGGCCTCCGACAGTAACTTTTGTATGGCAGTTGCATACCATGCTTCAGAACTCCACATTCCAGTGTTTGTCATCATGTCTACCAGCACCTCTCTAGCCAGAGTGAAAATGTGCCGTGATTATGGTGCCATGGTTATTTCCTATGGCACTACAGCCAAGGATTCCCAGATGCATGCAAGAAGACTGGCACAAGAGAATGGCTATTTGTACCTTGAAGAGTAAGTGGCAGTTTTTTTTAGACAAATGTGAAGCTCTGCAACAACTCATTTTCTTTACGTATGTGCACAAACTCAGACTTTGACCCTGACTCATCAAACATTTCCCTCCTCAGAGGTTGGTCCAAATTTAGACTGATGTGTATTTTCAAGTGCAAACCATGGATCTTTGTGGTGTATTTCCAAGGTTTGCTTCTCAGATATACCACATTCATTGGCTATGGCTGCTTGAGTTTTTAGAATGGTTCAAAGCAGAACTCAAACCTGTTTATCCCTCATTATTGCCCTGCTGCCTATGGAAATACTGTAGACATAGCAGTTGTACAAAACTAACTACTGAATATGAAAATGATAGGATATTAAAATGAATCACTTATAAAGCACTGTCTAAATGTAGGCAACATCCTTGGAAACGGAAAAAAAACTGAATGATTTCTCTAAACAGTTTCAGATCCATTACAGTTCTTAAACTGGGCCAAAGGACTCCTGTTCAGACTATTCACTGCACTGTTTTTGATTACAAGCTTCAACTTCACAATTTGAAGAGCTGCAGGAGCTTGCTAGGCTGCATTTGTCTCTGGAGATACAGCCAGGGGGACTCTAGTCCTAGAGACGCACAATCCCTTAGCTTACCTATGGCCATTGGGTATGCACACAAGACACATACCAGTGTATATTTTTTGCCTTTTTCAGGGGTAACTTTACCCTGGAGTAGGGTGACCTACAGTGCCATAAGCTTTCATATGGTGTGTCCTTTGCACATTATACCATTATAAATATTCTACCAGTGCAAATGGGTTGGGTGTCTTCACTCACAGGCTAAGACCTATCATTAAATGGATTCTGGCCAATGCTATAAAAACCTGCTGTGGCTTATAATGGCCTAGGATCCAGACCATGGGGCTTCTCGTGGGTCAACTCTGCATGCAGCAGGACAAACAGTGGCAGTGGGACAGATGGCCAAGGTGGGGCTCAACCCAGCTGTTGCTCACCTGCCTTGTTGCCAACTTGTGCCCTGTTACCACCACTCCATGACCTGGATTTTAGTGGTAGGCCCCATCCCCAAATTCCTGACACCTCTGGCGGACCAGTGAGTCCTATAGTCCAGCCCTGCAAGCTGGATGTGGCCTACATGCTGTAAATTGGATACAACTAGAATGTGGAACCAAAACAATGCTGCGATCAGGAGGTGGTTAGCTGGGAAACTGCAGGCCTTGCAGTAGTTTAGAGGGGGCATAAGAATGGCAGCTGGTACTGCTGCCAGCCCAGCCACTGTTGCCAGCCTGATCCCTACTGGCTATTAGTACCCAGGGCATAGATCCTTGTTGATACAGCTCTGAGGCCTTGTAGTATACACTCCATAGAGAAACTGCTGACACAACAGACAAATAAGGGGAAAACTTCCTTTTCCTTTTTTTTTTTTTTTAAACTGCCACCATGCCAACTACTAGCTGGGCTGAGTTATGAAGGAACTTGTTTAGTCAGACTCATAACATATTAGGAGATAATAAAAGGTTAGTACAATATACAGGGCCCTGAAGTATGTAATGTGGCAAGGGAAAAGGTCTGGATGTCTTAAAATACTTTCCTTTTGAATTTTCAGTCCACTATTCATTAGAGGTGTGCGAAGCGGACCCTATTTGATTCGGATTTTGATTGGGATTCAGCCTAAATTAGGGACAGAGTTTCAATGCATTGATTCAGATCACTGTCCCTGATTCGATTTGGCCAAATTTGAATCTGAAGATACAATGCTGATTTGAGAATCAGCAATTCAGACATAGACACAGCTTTAAAAGTTTTTTCTACATACCTTGAGGTACCAGCATAGCTTGTAAATGCTGGGCTAGACTGAACGTCCCACAGGAGCACAGGGGGCCCCACTGCATACTTGGTGGTGAACCCGGAAGTGGACCGAAAGTACTTCCAGTCCACTTCCAGGTCCACCAGGGAGCATGGGGGAGGGCCCACCCGCACCCTCCTGGCTCAGCAGTCAGCCACAGGGGGACCATGGGTGCCCCCCAGACCCAGGAGTCACCCGTTGCCAAGTCAGGAGGAGTGCCAGGGGGCCCCCAGTGCACTCCCTGGTGGACCCAAAAGTGGACTGGAAGTGCTTCTGGTCCACTACTGGGCCTGCTGAAAGCACGCTAGGGAACGCCCCCATGCTTCTGTAGGACACTCCATGTGCCCCAGCATCACAGCATTCACAAGCCACCTGCTACCTAGAGGTATGTAGAAAAAGCATTTAAAGCTGTTCTATCTCTAAATCGCCGAATCTTTCCAAATCTATTTGGAGGGTTCCAATTCAATTCAGAGAAATTAAAGGGTCCTCTGATTCAATTTGGATTCAGAGATTCAGCCACCAAATTGGGCCAAATCTCCGCTGAATCAAATCAGGGACTGAAGCTTGGCACAGTTCTAGTATTCATCAGTATGGAAAACTAATGACATGTTAGCTTGTGTCCAAGTTTATTATACCAAATCACTGTGTATTTTAGTAGAGTTGACACATTCTTACGGCCATGAAGGAAATCCTTTGTGTTGTGTGGGTCAGTCTTCAATTTGTGGTAATTCTCAGTTTTGATCACTCTGCTTGGAGAAGAACAAAGTTAACCCTATGTTGACAGAGCAAGAAAGATTAATGAAATGAAGGGTATGCAGAATTTTTGGCAGAGGTGGTATCTTTTATTAAACCAAATAAATGGTCACAAAAAAGTTCTTTATTTGCAAGCTTTTGGGTTCATGCACCCTTCCTCAGGCAAAGAAGAAAGCACAGATTGTAACAGTTCTCCCAGGCAGAAATGAAAATTCATAATGCATAGGAGAATAAAAAGATGTTATAGCTTTCCCTGAGTGGAAAAGTTCCTTTTACGCAAGTTATGCTCAAATAAAATTTCAAGCAGTCTGAAATGAAGGGTGTCACATATGAGGAATGATTGACAAAACTGGGACTTGAGAGAAGGTGATTAAGAGGTAAACTTAATTGAAATATTTGAACGATCTAAGTATGGTTTTAAAATAAGGCTTCATCATAGGTGGTGGAAGTGGGGGGCTAACAGGGCTTATACCTGCCAAACATGAGGTGGCAGTAGGGTTGCAAGGCAGCCTGGCTGCAGGTTTCCAGTGGCTGCAGCAGTGGTGGGGAGGGGCATGCATGCAGCAGTAAGGGAGGGAGTGGGGCTGGAGCTGGGACAGGCCCTGCACAGCCGGGGTGGGACACAGGACAAGTCATGAGTGACTTGTCTGGGGGGCACAGCTCCCGTTGCTAAGTGCATCCCTCCCCCGGGAGGCATGGAGAGCATCTGCACCCAGAGTTGCGCAGGTGGGCTGGGCTGCCACTGTGGGATGGGACCTGGGTGGTGTTGGGCTCTTACCAGCAGGGTGGGGATGGGTTACACTGAGCTTGGGGTGGGCAGTAGAGGTACTGGGAGAGGTGCTACAGCGGGGGGCTGCAGCCACCCCATCATTTGCTGTAGTTCTCCCAACCTTCCCTCCCAGCACTGGCTGCCCTAAGCACAGTGCAGCCCAGCCCCTGCCGAGAAGTGCCTGGCACAGTTCTGAACCCAGCAGCCTGTCTTGCTCCACACAGATCGCAGGCATATGCCCCCCATGCCTCCTGGTGTGCATGAGGTGGTGGGAGCTGATATCCCCCTCCCAATGCTGGGTGCCCCCCCAAGACAAGCCACTCACAGCTCCATCCCACACACCACTCCAGCTGTGCAGGGCCTGCCCCAGCCCCAACTGGAGCCCCTGCCCAAACTTCACTCCCTACCCCCCCATGGCCCTTCCCCCACAGACTTACCTGCTGGGTGGGCAGACATGCACACACACCCAGATCCCCCAAATAATTTTTTCTCCCTCTGCCTATGGGCTTGATGATCTGTTTAAGGTCATTGGACAGGCCTGGTGTAAAGAATGATAAGCCACATGTAAGGTTTAGAATGATACAAGAGATGCAAGAGAATCTTGACCTTTTCCTCTGACCAGTATCCATAACCCTTCCCTTCCTTTTCTTTCCATTTAGATTTATTCTTCCTAATTAAGAGGGGGAAAATTCTGGTTAAACTGACAGTTAAAAAGGCCATTACATGTTTACAATACAAGTGCTAATTTGAGCATTCAGGTTGTATACAGAAGTGCTCAATGCATGTTTTACAACACTATAATTTTGTGTACACAAGTGACAATTTTTGCTCAGTCTGGCCACAGAACGCAGTTTATAGTTCTGACTAAACACAAGTGCATGGCTATGGACAGCTTAAAAAATGACTGAAAATCTGACCTCTCATCGCATGAAGTATCAGATGAAGATGTTTCAAAATGTAATGTTTTCTGTAACTTGTGTCTATGCTGCCAGAGAACTTTTTATAGCACTATAAAGTTACAGTGCTCTTAAACATGATGGGCGTGTCCACATGCAAACACGTGTGCTTGCAGCAGCTCAAGTAGAAGCGGTGCAAATTTGAGCCGGGGCTTTTTGCCTTAGTGCACGTGCTTGGATATGCACTTTGTTGTGGAGCAAATTGCGCCACTAGGAGCAAAATAATCCTTCCTGGCTTCTTCTGGATCTGCAGCCAGAGGGAACTAGAGCCTGGGACCAGCACCTATGCTGCCCCAGCAGTATAAAAAGCTGCCCTGTCTTGGCCCCATCCATACAAAAAGCTGCCCTGGCAAGCAGCTCAGAGCTACTCACTCTCTGGAGCTTCTGGGGCTCAGCCAAAATGATACCTGGGGACATTACCCCTTGTGCCAGCTGGAGTGCTGCAGCAGCATCCCAAATCCATTTTTAAAACTACCCCAAAATCCATGTTTTTCCACAGTTAAAATAAAAAACCACTCTACACACACACACACACACACACACACACACACACACATATCTAGAGAGAGAGAGGAACAGTGATAAGTTGTGTAATGCTTTATTGGTATATTTACAATGTTAAAGCAATTTTGAAACCTATCAGTATCTCTATCATCATAAAAAAGTACATTCTAAATACCTATATGTGTTGATGTGTGCTTTTGGTTTTCTTCACACGTGATGGGTATGTGATGGGGGGATGTGGTGTTTGCAGAAAGAGGGTGAGAAAGGGTCTGGGGGAAGGTGGGTGGGTGTGGGGAAATGTGGGTTGGTCTGTGAGTAGGAGTGGGGCAATTGTTGGGGGGACTGTGGGTGTGGGGGACCTTGTGGGGGGGCTGCTCAGGAGGGGTGGGTCCCCTGGCCCCCACAGGGTGCAGCCCCACCCCCAGCACATGGAATGCCCCCCCCACCCAGTGTCCCAGCTCCTCCCTGGAGGGCCACAGCCTCTATCCCCCACAGGGTTCCAGCCCCCTTGCCCAGGGTCGCAAGCACCCTTGAGGGTGCCCCCTCAGGGTCCCAGCTCCACCCTGCAGGGCCCCAGCCCCCTACCCAGGGCCCATAACTAACTTTTAATAGCAGCAGCAGGGGACCATGCACTGAGCCCAGCCAAGTCCTGCTGGCCCTAGAGCCGTTCCTGCCGCCCCAGCCGAGCTGGTCTCATGGCAGGAGGACTCAGCGCGGCAGAGGTGGGAGCTGGCCCTGGGGCCTGGCCTATGGTGACAGGACCTGGCGAGGCATGCAGGAACTGGCGAGGCATGCTGCATTGGGTCCTGCCACCCAGCCGGGCCCTTCCTATACCAGCTCTTCCCTGCCACTCCCCATACGCCCCCCACATCCCCCTGCCACCTCTCACCCACCCACACCCATGAAACCTGCCCCCCACAACTTACCTTGGACAGTGCCAGGGGCAGCAAGAATACCAAAGAGATACTCTGGCCAAAACCTTTTGGAGGACTGGCTCTGGGCACGGTCTTAAACAGTGTCTTGCTCCACTCTATTGCGGAGTTGCTGCTAACTTGCAGTGTGGGGAACATTTTTTCGTTCCTGCATGTGCCTTTTGCACAGGGACAAAGGGGTTTGAGGCGGGGCAAGAGGCACGTGCGCACTCATCTGGAGGTGCCCAACAAGTGCAGTGCTGGAAGAAGGGGGGAGCCACTGGGCTTTCCTGAACTTTCCAAAGCTAGGAGGCAAGGGATGCTCTGCAGCCCCCTGGGGCTTCTCCACTGGTCAGAAATTTGACCAGCATACAGAACTTATTTAAAATGCTGTAGGTTGCTAAAGTGCTGTAAAATACAGTGTTTCAAATTTAATACCTCATTTAACAAGGGTTAATTTAAAGCACTGTACCCATTTTAAAGTTTTGTAAAGCTGTGCATTTCTGTTAATTCACAGTCAAAAATCACTTTAAATGGCAAGAAAAACAACTTCTGTACACACCTTCAGATATGGCTTTTACATGTTTTACATGTTCTTTTAAATAATCCTTATTTTGAAACTGGGTTTATAATGTATATAACCTGAGAAGTGAATGTGCTACTCATTTGTCTTTTAGCTGATGTTTTAATGGTACAAAAACTTAGCAGTGATGTTGTGAATGAAAATGTTATACATTACTGCAGAAGGTTTACAAGTGGACTAGAGTCTTTCTAATTGTTAGCAAAGAAAGTTGGAGGCCTCCTCTACACATTACATGTATTACACAATTCCCTGGTTAATTGCACAAATAAGGATCCCCCTCTACATGTGCAGCTAAAGTGAAATGGGATCTAACATGTGATCATGCAATTGTACCTCCTGCCATGTTATACATGTATGGCAGAAGGCACAATTGTGGCTCATGTATTAGATGCCATTGTGCCTTAAGTTATCACGAGTGTTGGGGCAGCCCTGGATCATGATCACAGGCTCCCCCAGCAGTGGTTCCCATGACTGCAAACCTGCAGCTGATGGGACTCGCAGCAGGAGCAGCATTCCCTGTACTGCCCCTGCAGTGAGCCCTGTGACTGACATTGGCTTGTGGGGCTTGCACAGGGTCAGCAGCTGGAATGCTGCCTCTGATGTGAGGCTGCAGGGCTCATAGTGGTTGATGCACCCCTGTGGCTGGGAGCACTTGGCCACACATTCAATTAATAGCATGATTAGAACAAGCTACAAAGTTATTACTTATATTTTTGTGGAATAATGTAGTTTATTGCTTGGTTTATCATGCAATTAATTGCTTGAATGTGTAGCTAGGTTACAACTTAACACTTGATTAACTGGTTAATCATACCTTCAATGTAACATGTAGAGGGGCCCTAGCCAGCTGACTGGCTACAAGTGGAAATTAACTCTGGCACTTTAGAAAGATCCAATCAGTTATCAAATTATTGCTGGAAAACATGTAATAACTTTATAGCTGGTTTCTATCCAGCTTTAATTTACACATGCAGCCTGTGCCTCTGCACTTGAGACCAAAGCTGCTGTAATCACCCAGCTGAGAGAGTACCCCATGCACCCTGTGGGTGGGAGTCCACAGCTGCTGCAATTTTCAAGCCCCATGGCTGCCAGGTTTGAGATTCCCACAGCTGATGGGGAATCAGTTGAGCTGGAACCAAAAGTCCTGCTAGTTGTGGCATTCATAGCTGTGAGACCTTTCTATTTTCCGGTGCAGGGGGAGACTGAGATGGTGATCCCAGGCTCCCCCTGTACTAGCAATAAGGCGTGATAGGATCTGATGCTGGATTCCACAATTATGTGTCCTGCCAGGCAGTGTAGGTCACATGTTAGAACCCATTGTACCTTTACCTGCACCAATATGCTAATAGGAAAATCAGTAAAATTCAGGGCAGTCTGGCATTTGACAAAGCTTTTTAGCTCTTTGTATACCAAATCTTACAGATCTTTATTCTCTTCATTTTCTGTCCTTGTTAAAGCAAGGCTAAATTTTAAAATGAAATTCCCAAATGTGCTTGGAGAAAATATTCTAGTCCCAATAACATTTTTTGAATTTTTTTTTCAGAGGACAGGTTTTTTCTTTTTTTTATGTGGGTGAGAGGAGCTGGCATTTTGGAGGTAGGGAAGTGGGTTGCTTTTTGGAGGAGGTTTTTTTTTTGTTTTCATTATAGAAAAGAGGGACTTCTAGTTATGCCACGAAACTAGAACTCAATGTCCTGGTCCAATTCACAAGTTCTTTACAGACTTCTCGTGTGATCTTAGGGAAGTCGCTTAATCTGTCACAGTTCCTCTAAAGTTAACTAAGGATAATATTTCCTTTCCATGCACACTTAATAAGAAAAGCAAAGTGGCATTAAGATACATATTGTCAGTACTCAGTAGTTAAAAATGCCTCGGCACAGTGGAATTTCTCGGCACAACGCAATTTCTCGGTGCAACGGATTCCTCGGTGTGGTGAGAGAACCCTGGTGCAGTGAACAGTTCCCACCAAACCTAGCAATTGCATTGTTTAAATGAGCACTACCTATTGGATTGTTGTAAATTATTCCTACCTGGCGACTAGCAATTGGCTCACTAGCCATATAAAAGCTAGAACAGTTTCCGCCCAAGTTGGAGAATTCCGCATGCATCTTGGAAGAGAACTTCTGTGTACATCTTGGAGTAAACTTGGTGGACTAATCACCCACCAACAACTCCCTGTCGCCGACCATCCCAATGTACTCCATACCCTGCATGCTCGGAAATATCGGTGTGTTGTTCAGTGCTCTACCCCGTGCGACTTTTACGGAGATGCCTACGCTGTGTACATTGACAGTGTGAGTCTGTGTACTTTGACAGTGTAAGTAAAGTTATTTCAATTCAACCAGTACATGTCTGTGCCTAATTCTGCTCCATCGGTCGAAATACCCACCTACCATCTGGGCTTGTGGCCAGTCCTGCCAACTATACTCGGCCCCCACACATATAAACAAATAAGAAAAGGTGAGAGCTGAAATGACAGGAATGGTGTGAGGAAGGACCCTGACCCTACTGCTGACTCTTGGGAAGAGTAGGCTGGGGTTACCTGCTGGGAATTTATAACTGAATTTTGTCACATCTGTTGTGTAATAATGGTTGTCTTCATTTCTGATCAAACCAAGGATGAATTGTGGAATAGATCCTCAGGTGGGGCATCTGGGCATGTCCCTGCCCCACTGCTGCAGCAGAAGGGGGCAGGGCCCTTGATGGTGGCAGTAGCCCCCATCATAATGTCAGGGAGCACAAGACCCTTCCCAGTGGGGGCACTGCACTGCGGGGCGGGCAGAGCTGTGGCTGCCTGCATATGGCAGTACCAGAGTCTGGAGGGGGCCAGAGCCCTGCAACCTGCCTGCAGCACCACCATGCCTTACAGAAGCTCTGCCCACCCTAAAGCATGGGCCGCCTACGAGGAAGAGCCTCGCACTTGGCGAAACCATGATGGGGGCTGTTGCCATGACAGAGGTGGGGACGGGGCCAGATGCCAGTGGCAGGGCCCAGAAGAAGGGGCAGGGAACAGAGTTATTCCCCGCTCTGCCCCAGGGGCACCGCAGCTGGGTCTGCCTGGCTGCAGCCTCAGCCGTCAGGAAGAGGCTCGCACTCCCTGACATCGTGACAAGGGCTGCTGCCCCCATCAAGGGCCCTGCTCCTCCCGCTGCAGTGACAGGGTGGGGGCATGGCTAGATGCTGGCCAGCAAGGCCCCTTGTGGAGGGGACCAGAGATGGGGGTTATTCCCCCTCCTTCCAGCATCCAGTGGAGGAGACAGCAGGGAGCTTATTTCGCCGCAGGGAGTGAGCGCAGTGACAATTATGGGCAGACCCGGCTGGCAGTCGGGGTAGAAGGGAGACTAACCTCTTCCCTGCCCCCTTCTGCCTCAGGGGCCATGGTGCCCTGCTGCTGCAGCAGGCCTGGTAGACCTGGCTCAGGTGCCTGCCAGTGTGACAGGGAGGGGGGAATTAAACCTCTCTCTGGCCAAGCCTCCACCCCTACCTGTCCCTCTTCCAGCTAGGGAGCAGAAGGGTGGGGAGAGCAGAGAGCCTAGCCCAGAGAGTATGCTGGGATGCTGTAGGACTCTGGTTTAACTTAAACCAGGAAGGGGTTTGGGACAGACATTGCATAAACCAGTTTCACCCAAATCAATTAAGTCTGTTACTACATTCAACCAGGTTTATCTCAAACTGGTTTCAGCCATATTGAAACTGGTTTATGTGCACTGAACATCTATTCTGTTACAGGATTAAACTAGTTTATGATCACTTAAATTGGTTTATGTGTAATGTCTGTCCCTAGGCTCCTACTTTTTTATGGTCTTTTCTCTTTGGGGTTATTGAGCTGTTTTTGCCTTCTGCCATGAACTGTGATATATGCTAGGTCTTTCAGTACTTCTGCAACCGTAATACCAATGAATAAAAGTAGCCCTTCACTACCAGACACAAATTTGATGCATAAATGTGGTGGTGGGATATGAGATTACTGGTTCTGTAACCCTGCCTAGATTAGTCATTTGTCAGTAAATATGGAACACAGGCACTCAATGGTTTCATAACATATACACATAACAGATTTATCATTCTGCTATTTTTTTCTTTTAAATAAAATGAAAATGGCTTTTAGAAATATATCTGAATCAACCAGTTTTTATTCAAATCTTGCTGGCTTCTAATCTGGTCATTAAAAATGGTCTGCATTTTAAAGTGTTTTACCAGTGAATACTTTGGCAGAATAAATGCTCCTCTTATCCTCCTAGTGAGGTGTTCCAAGGAAGAGTTAAGGTATCAGCTATTGGCCCTGGATTGTGGAAAGACTTATGCTGTATTGGTCTGCTCTGAGACAAGTGCTTCAATTTCCTGAAATTCTCCTTGCATGAGCATGATTACTAAATTCCACTTGTAAATAAGAGAGGGAAAGGAGAAAGCTGCATTTCATTTTGTATCATTGCTTACAGTTTGGGTTGTGGGAGGAATTAGAAAACATGCAGCTTAAGGAAGGAAAGCAATAGATACTGGACATTGCCAAGAACTTATGTATTTGATGGCAGTTCCAATACAGAATCAACTTGGTCATATTTATTAAAGTAACTTGATAAGTAGCCTGAAGACCTACTTGGGGCAGCAGACACAGTGTATTCTTCTGGCAAAGCATTTTTCACTTTAGTCCTTAGTGTCCAGTATGGAAACCATCATATCAGCTGCTTTCAGATTAACTGTACACTGTAAAGTGGTTTTGAAATTTTTGCTGAGGATCTGAGCCCATCTCTCCTCACAGGACTGTCTTGCAGTACCATCAGTTTGTTTTGCTTTTCCTCTTAGCATTGCTGTAGAAAGTGTCTGGATTGATAAAGTTCATTGTTGCAATATATTCTGATGCAAAATATACAATGATCTGACCAATAGTAGTAAACTACTCAAGCCTAATTCTGCTTGTGGTTTGTTTCAATATACAGATTTTTCTGGAAAATTGTATCTTGCAAGTAATGGATTAAACCATTGTTCTGTGAGTAATTCCCAACTCTGCTATGACTTCATTTTCTGCTCTGCAGGGAAGACAGTGCTATTTACCTGGCAGGGCTGGGTACCCTGGGTCTGGAGATTTATGAGCAGGTGCCAAAGTTGGATGCGGTGATTTTCCCCGCTGGAGGCCATTGTGGTGTGCTGACAGGATCAGCTGCTGCACTCAAACATCTGAACCCACACATTTCTGTGATTGTAAGTATCACCTTTCAGATGTTGGTCCTTGATGACACTATCTTCCTGTTTCTGAGACTTCACTGTGGCACTGTGCTCTGCTAGGATACTGGCAATGAATATGCATATGTTGTAGGTCCCCACGTTTAACACACAGGAGAATTCTGTTTCGGAGTTTGGGCAGCCAACTTTGCTGCCTGTTGGTTTTTTAGTAACATAGTTGCATTTAAGGCTAATAAAACCAAACTCTCAAATAAAACCAAAAACCAAAAGTGGGTGCAGCAAGGATTTTGTTAAGGAAGCAGCCTCTGGCATTGCAGGGGTGGCTGCACCCCAGCCCCTCCTCACTGGAGGCAGGCAGACCATGCTGGGGACTATCCAGCACCTAGGGAAATTTTTTTAAGTTCCCAAATCATGCAAGAATCTTTCCCTACCTCCATTCTTGGCACCCCCTCCCCACCCCTCTGTGCTTAGGAGTGTGTTCCCTCTCCTCCCCATCTATTTCCAATGGTCCCATCTTGCTGCTGCTGCTGCTGTCCTCTGCTGACCTGCAGGTGAGGGAAGCTCCAGAGCAACTCCTGCTCCACTCCAGCTAGGTTGTAAATGGAGCCAGCCTTGACTGGAGACAGTGGCAGTGAGTTCCCCATCCCTGTGCCTGATCCTAGGCTTGTAGGGAACCAGGAAAAGGAACCTGCCTGAGCCCTGCTCTCTGCACAGCCCAACTGGAGCAGGGCAGGATTGGCTCTGGAGCCCCTCCTGCCCCCAGGTCAGTCAAGGACAGTGAGAACAAGCACAGTGGTGGGTGGAGAAGGGGAGGAATCAAGGGGAGGGTATGTGGCTCGTGGAAGGAAGAACAGAGTTCTTACCTGCTTTGGGGACTGCAAAAAAAAGGTCCCAGCTGCTGCTCATATGGCATGATTGGAAAGGGGGATGTGACTACCCCCTGCACCCCTTCTGGATCTGCCCCTATCTCCCCATATTTGTGTCTTTTTTAACTAGACTCTCAACATTGAGCACTGTTTGTTAGCTTTTTAAAGTCAACTAAAGTAATTAAAATCAGAACTGTTCAAGTCTCAGTGGTTTCAGGATGTTGTGAAACTCTGCTTATTGGAAATTTTTTGGATTTAATCCTTATTTGTGGAAGAAGCAACCTGCTCAGATCAACATTGAAGACTGTATTTTTTTAATTAAACATTCAACCAAAATTGTAGACATAATAAATCTTTCTAGTCCACAATAAAGAAACCTTTGCTGAAACTGTGAACACATATAGCAGGCAGCATGTCTGGATGGCCAAGGATTACTTACAGGCAAGAGAGAAAGAGAGACAGTCTAGTGATTTTAGCAATCTCCAAAGTGCTTATGATGTATGCTATCATAAACACAATTACTGGGCTGTAACCAAAACTCTAGAAATAAGAACTCAGAACCTGGCCCAAGGAAAATACAGACATGTACTGAGTATAGTAGAAACCATAATAAGGGAATGAAACAGAAAGTGCAGGTCTATACCACCTCAGAATGGCACCACAGAGCCCTGTAACAAGGCAGGGTGCATCTGCTTTATCTTCCAAATCAGCAGCTGAGCAACTGCTTTAATGCAGCATTGGCCGTGCTCTGAGGGTAAGAACAGATATTGAACTTGCCCAGGGACAAGTTGTGCCTGTGTTTGTTCCAGAACAGAAATGCCTGGGGATTGGTGTGAATGGTCATTGCCTTCCAATCAGGGTTTGGCAGGCAGCAAAATGCATTGCTGCTTTTCTGACATTGATTCAGTAATGCAATCCCAGGACAACCATTCAGATGTACTTGCAGTGCCCCAGGACAAACTCTTAACACTTTTTTATTCCATAAACCTTTTCCAGGTTTGTTCTGGGACAACAGACGTGGACATCTGAATGATCACGCTTTGCCCCAGAATGAAATGGTTTTATTCTGAGACAAATGCAACATCTGTTTGTAGCCAAAATAAGGCTCTGTCCCTTGGTAGGGCTTATTGGCACATATCCAACACCATGCACAAGGAGTGGTGTCTTCCATTTTGAGAGATAGTGTGGATGGCATTGAGGCATGGCAGCTCAGTACAGTGTGCCTTGGGGCTGTGCTAAGTCAGCATAGCTATACCCAACATCTCCAGAGTGCTAGTGCTTTGTAATTATGTGGTACTATTTACAAAGATTTGTTATTCACCTTCCCTGTGCAGAGGATAAATACCTATGGATCACTTAGGTTGGGTACAAACATTTGGGGAGGTTAGACTGAGTTAAAAATGGTTACCTGATCTAAGGTAAGTCAGTATGGGCGAGGGGGCTCTCAGGGAGAGGAGCGTGGGGTCCATCGGGAGATGGGGGGCAAGCAGGACCTGCAGAAGGGATCAAGGGAACAGGGAGTATATGTGGGAGGGATTAGAGGGGCTAGCGGGCCCTGTGCGGTGGCTCAGGGGGGCAGGTGGTGTTCATGTTCATTTACTTAGCTCCCAGCATTAGTCAATACCGATAAAACTGGCACCAGGAGCAGCCTCCAGGATAGAGGGGTTTGGTAGGCTCAGGAGCTGGCTGGTTCATGGGAGTAGGGCTGGGAAACTAATCTAACCTTCCTGGAACTTCTGTATAGTTTTCACTTAAATGGACCCAACGAGGGATCTAAGTGTAAGGTCCACACCTGGACAAACTAAGTTAGAATGGGTGGCCATTTTAATGTAATCTAACCTCCCCAAAAATGTATATGCACCCTTAAGGTATATTTTGAGGATGTATGTGGTATATAGACCTTTTGGGGTGCCTATACATGAGCCAAGGTTGCTCCAATGTGCTGGAATTCCAGCATGTTGGAGCCAACTTAATTAAGTCTGCTGGAGTGTGGCAATTGCCGCACTCCAGCAGCCTCCTGTGTCTCATGTATCAGCATTCCTGCACTTAAAAATGGTGGCAGGGGTGCGTGAACTAAAGCTTGTTGAATGAGCTTAAGTTCAAGTGCCCCCACTACCCTTTTCAAGTGTGGGGATGCTGATACAGGAGACACAGCAGCACTTTAATTTGTTACTATTTATCTTGAAGCACGGAAATTAATTGTTTTTCCTTCTCTTGTTATAGTGCTTCTTCATTTAAATCCTGATATTGTGCAATGGTTTGGGCTTTTTTTTTTCACTTGGTGAAAATATTTCTGTTCACTTTTTTATGTATATGTAGCCCTTTCCCTTCTTTTTTCAGAAGTAAACTAAAGTGGGAGCCTAGTCCCAGGACCTGAGAGCATGTGTTGAGAATAATGGCATATTAAAATTAAATTAGCAATGTTTCAGAATTATATCAAACTCTCCTAATACATTTTGCCTAGGCATTTCTTGAATTTCCTTGGTGTTGGTGGCTCCTGTACTAATGTGAGCAGTATAGTTATGATCAATTCTTTTCCTTTTCCAAGGGTGTTGAATCTGAGAGTTTCACTATACTACAACAGTCATTAAAGACAGGCCAAACTGTCAAAGACCAGGCCTGCAGCAATCATCAGTTTTATGGAGGTAAGAGAGGGAGAATTACTAAAAAATCATATTGTTATGGATTTCTGCCACCTTAGTATTCCTTTTTCAGTTCATTTAAGTCAGGTCTAGTTGAATGAAGTAATAAACATGGGCTGAGTGAGGGTACTTTATGACCAAAGCATCTCAAATTTCTCTCCCAGCCATATAGTTGAACCAATAAAAAATATGACAATATTTCTCTTCATACATTTTGTGGATCATCATACCTACAACTACACTCCAACACTGCTTTAATAATTATTTCTAGTTCTTTTCACACTCAGATGATGACTTAGGAATATAAATATTCTTCTTTGGGGCCAAGTTTTGTCACCTGTACTGACAACTAGTATTACCTTATCCTACTAAAGTCAGTGGGACAGTATACCAGGTCAAACACTGGGATGTGTAAGGGTGGAAAAACCTGGTGCTTAAGTATTTAGTTTTATAAAACAATAATCAGAGTTGCCCTCTATAGCAGTACTTGAAAATTAGATACCATTTTTTTTCATGTGCAGAGAAATCTGGGTATCAAAAGCAAACAAAGAAATAGCTGAATACCTCATTTTCAAAGCACCTACTACTTTGATGTTGTTTACTATTACAGATGATAAACACCTCTGAAAATATGGCTGTGTAAGCTTGCACAAGTCTTCCCTTCCTTCTTATTCACCTCAGTTCTTCTGTGTGCCCTGTACCCTCTCTTACATATCTATCTTGAGAGCCTCACCATTTTCTCAAACTGGAGGTGTCAAAAACCAAACTTTTTACCTTTCTTAGTAAAGGCTCCCCTTCTTATGTGTTGCTACCACATAATCTGCTGTGTAACAAAAACATGTTATTTTTAACTTCTGTTTATGCCTCTTTACATATTGAGAACCTGATGGATGTCACATCACTGAAGCTGATGAAGCTGTGTGACTGTGGGGGGGCAGGTACCTAGGTCTAAATGCATGGATAGAGTTTTACATTTTAAACTCTTTGGGAGCAGATATTTGCTCTTTCGTGTTAACAGGTTAACAAGTGTGGAAAGCATTTATTTTTAAGACAGCATAGTGGCAAGCACTGTTTTTATTCTATTTCAATTGATAGCCAACATAAAACAAAATGACACTGGGCCTCTTGACAACTTCGGACATACCTAAAGCAGCCAGCTTCATTTTTTCACATGTCACTTAAATCTGCAGATGTGAGTGGGCCTTGCTTTGGCACCAGTTCTTTCCAGTTGACAGGAAAACTTGTAGACAAAGTTGTTACTGTGAGGTAAGTAAAGAAAGAAAATATACACAGCAATGTTACCTTGAATGGGCATGTTTTAAATGTAATATTGTATGTTTCAGATGGGCTACAGAGGTGTCTTCCTGATAGCCTGATAAGTCCCTAGTTCTATTAACTTTTAAGAATTTTGCCTATGTGGCACTGAAGACTCAGACTAGAACTTGAACAAATACTCTAACAGCAAAAGCAGTTTCTGCTGATAAATGTCGGATGAGGCCCTTCGGAAGATAACACTAACTACATCAATATCTGTATGTTACTTTCAGTAGCATTTATCTTCCCATCTCCTTTGGTGTTCATTAAGCTAGGTTTATTATACTGTCTATTTATAATAAATGTATCCCATAACTTTGCTTTCAGTGGCCTAAATAGTATCTGCATGCATAATAGGAAAGCAATGGGGCATTAAGAGACATATAAACAAAAGAGAAAATGTGAGCGCTGAAATGATAGGAATAGTGTGGGGAATACAGGGCTGCTCTTATGAAGAGCAGGCTGCTAGGAATTTATAACTGAAGTTTGTCACATCTGCTGTGTAATAATGGTTGTCTTCATTTCTGATCAAACCAAGGATGAATTGTGGGACAGATCCTGAGCTGGGATAAATTATACCATGTTATGCCAGTTAAGGGTTAATCCCTACTTCTCTTAAAGCAGCTGTGAGAGGTTCAATGACCTTCCTGCTGTAAAACAACCCTTTGACAGCATACAGTAATATGATATAGCAATTCTGAACACTCAGTGGAACACCTCTAATCTGATGTCCCATCAAAATAATGGGGTCAGTGTTGGTTGATAGAAAGTACTTATCCAGTTGAATTATCCAGCCAGAATACTGACGTGAACATATCTTGCAAACAGTTCCATGACATCTTTGTCAGTATGTGTTCAAGACCTGTGTTCATGCTCAGCAACCTGGTGTCCTGTAATGCTATGCTGAGGTTGATGGATAAACCAACCACAGGACAAACAGGATCCCTTAATATTCTATAACATTACTAACCCTCTTTGGGAGGTTTATTTGTGTATTCACTCGTCAGTTTGCTAGTTCTAACACTGTACTTTTTGCCTTAGGGAGGAAGACATTCTCATTGCCATACTGAGGCTGCTAGAATATGAGCGAGCCACAATTGATGCAGAAGGGGCCATTGGACTTGCAGCTTTAGTTGCGGGGAAGCTGCCAGAATTAAAGAGTAAAAGGTATAGTGCCTACAAAGCAGCAATTACAAACACAGACCTTATTAGGGAAGTCACCCAAGAGGGAGAAAGAGAGTGCTGTACTTCTCAGACAGAGAAGGGTTTGTTGTTTTCCCTCATTCTGCCCATGAGATTGCCTACACTGGTAAGGAGTAGTGCTTCTAGACAAAGGGTATAGCTCACTGAAAGAGGGATGAGGCCAGCCTCCACTGAAGACCTTCCATTATGCTTAATAGATCTAGCAAGTTACACCAAGTATTCAATACTAAGCCCTCTGGCCCATAGTCAGCAAAATTACTTATGGGCTTGAAGTTAAGCATGTGCATAAATTGCAAAAATGCCTTTTTGATCAAAGTCCCTGTAATCATTACTTCATAGGATTGAGCCCAAACTCAAGATAGCCCAGAATAAAAGACCGGGAAGGTTTCATAGTTTCATAGTGTCTAGAGTCGGAAGGGACCTGGGCAGATCATCTAGTCCGACCCCCTGCCTTGGCAGGAAAGAGCACCGGGGTCAGAT
>JAGPOW010002742.1:47320399-47331997 GCA_030014935.1 Caiman crocodilus
AGTTTGTAGCAGGCCACAAGATCCCCCCTCAGCCTTCTCTTGTGGAGGCTAAACAGGTTCAGGTCCCGTAGCCTCTCCTCATAAGGCCTACCCTGCTGAAAGGTGTGGGAGGAGGAGGGAGTGTTGTAGGATCCTGGCTTCACAAAATTTGTGAGTGATTTTTATAGGCTGAGCAGGAAAATATCTGTTGCCAAGCACACTTTGGGTATTTAGGGTGCAAAGTAGCTTGTAGAAAAGGCAAGTCAGATGCAGTGGTGTGCTATGAATAAGCGAAAACAGAATTTGGGATTCTATAGGTCTTCGTTGTGTTTCTCCAGCCAGGCCATTGATTTGGTACAAGACTTGACAAGTCACATGTCCTCTCTGCAAAGTGAAACTTCATTAGTGTTTATGCTCCACTTCAAACACGTCATGCACGACTCACAATTACATCATGTTTATTATTGTTACTTAGTTCCCCAACTACCTCTCTCAGTATCTTTGGCTTGTTAAATTTTTAAATTTCTACTGTTTGGCAAATTCCAACATTTTAATCAAGGTATGGAATGAATAGTGATATTGTCAAGGTTTTCTATAGGAGAGGGAGTCAGGAAGATTTATATTTCAGAAAATTCAAAACACTTAGTTCAGTCTCTCAGAAACACAACGGAACAATTTGATCCTGATTTCTAAGACCTTCCCACAGCTGCTCTCATGGCATGATGGGAGCTTGCCTTGTCTCAAGCTATGACTCTCCTGAGATTTAGATGTTCTGTTCTGGAGCAGAGACACGATCAGCATTTTCAGGCTCCTAGATATGGGACAGGGAGCTTGAAAGTCCCAAAAGAACCTCTGCTGACATGTAATATATTCTGCAGTTACTGATGCAACTGCAATATTCTGTTTTTACTTTATACAAACAAGCAGGAAAGACCTTGTTTGCTCTTCCCTTTCAGAGTGGCAATTGCTGTATGCAGTGGCAACCTGGAATTGCCTTTGATGCGACAGTGCATAGATCGCGCCCTGACTCTGGACAACAGAATGTGCAAATTTTCCCTTCTGCTTTCTGACTGCCCAGGGGATATTACAAAGTTACTGGAGATACTGGCTCGGGAAGATGTGAGGTACTTCAGAATCAGTGGATGCTGCTGGCTGGCCACTGCTCAGAAGATAACACAATGTTTTCTTGAATGCAACCAATGACTAGTGCACTTTAAGTATTAGCTGAAAGTAAATGGATTTATTTAGTAACTAAAATAACTCAGATAATCTATCTTCTGCTATTGTAGTCTGTCTCAGAAAACAGACAAAGTGTTACAAAGTGAATGGTGGTATGTGACCTGTAAACTAGGTGCTACAAATATCCTACTCCGGATGGCTCATCTGATACAGTGAAGTGTAGAATTTCATTGCTTCTAAAAACGGCAAGGCCCCTGTGTGTGTTGGAGAAAGCACGGATTCTTTTTTGAGACAAACTGAAGGCTTGTAATAGTTTCTACAGCTAACTAAAGCTCAACAATTCTATCTCATGGAACCTTCCAAAGTTTCAACATTTGTTTCCGTTGCACATCAGAATGAACCCTAAAACTCTTACAGGATTTTGTGAAAAGCTGAATCTTATTGAAAAGTCTGTTTTTCTGACTGAAAAAAGTCCAGGTTTCTTATTTGAATTTCTCTAGCTGAACAGAGTTCCCCCCTGGACTTCTGAAACCTTTCTGTCAAAAATGTTCAAATTGATAGATGTCAAACCAGAATGTTTTATAGACTAGCTAGGCAACTCTAAGGAAAAAAATGTTATTTGAAATGCTGCAGACTCCCTATTTGTCTTTCCTCTAGTTACTTGAGTTTCTATTAAAGCGTATTAGAAGTACAGAAAGGTACAGAGTTCAGGGCCACTTCTCTCCTTACAGGAGAATGCCTGGCCTGTGTACACGTTTAAAAATTAAGTGTAGCCTTTTCCTCTACAAAGGAACTCAGAGCTATGGATAGGCGCTAAGAAAACACACAGCCAGATGACTCTACTGGAAAATATTTAGGAGAGGAAGGGAGAGAGGCAATGGAGGATACACCTGGAATGATTTCTAAAGGATTAAATTTCCACAGGATATTTAATTTTCCTAATTTTAGCTTTCTATCCTGTCTTTGGTTGCAGTGTAATACACTAGCAGGCAGCTGGCCATGGAAAATCTTCAGCTTGTTGAATAAGTTATAGTTGTTGCGTTTTGGCACAACTTGATTCTCCCTAAGACTGATAAATAAATATACAACTTATGTACTAACTGATTTCAGTGAAATTATAATGGAATGATTTTTGTTCAGTAGGTGTCAGGAAGACAAACTGGAAATGAGCTCAAAGTATTTAGAGATGTGAACAACCTGTGCTTTGAATTCACATTTATTTCAACCTAGCTGCATATTAAAGGGACATGTATGGATGTGTTTATCATCCAAATGCTCGAAGAAAATCATTTGACAATGACAAGGGCTTGCAGTGATCTCTAATTTGTTTGTTCTAGGGTGTTGGACATTAAGCAAGAACATATGTTTGTGACATCTGATCTCTTCACTAATGAGGTAAGGGGAGAAACACAAACATTATTTAATGCCTTAATACATGCATTGCTCTCCTGTCATTGAAAAGCCAGCAGTAAAATATCCCAGTTCTTAGTATCATGGAGTTACGATGTGTGGATGGATAGATCCTAGAGTTATTTATCCTGGAAGTAATGAACGAACAATGGTATCCAATTGAAAATTCCCTTTGCATCTTTGTAGGATAATTGTAATTATCTGAACTGGTGAGCAACAGTTCATACTTAGGCAAAGTTCTTTTGAACATATAAGAACACCAGCCTTGTCCCTCTGGGGGGTAGATAGTTCAATGAGACTCAAAGGGAGGAATGTCACCAACCAACACATTAATCTAAAACTCCCCACATCTGGGTCTCCTCTGTGACACCAGTTTTACATTGATTCAGTTCCACTGACTTCACTAGTAATCCCCAATCTAGCTACTAGTCTAGCTACTAGTCCCCCAAGTCTAGTCCTTAGCTTGTGAGACTGCAGCTCCAAGTGGTATGATGAGGTCCTATTTAGGCTCTTTTGCAGACCAGGCAATGGGAAGAATTCTTAGATTACTGTTTCTTAGATCACTAAATCTGTTCTGCATAACTGTGTTGATCCCAATTTGTTTTGAAACACTCAGCTGATCAGTATTTCTCTTTGTCATTACCATTTTGAATCAGGGTCTTTAAATTTGCAAAAGACGCAGGCTAAACACATGGATCTACCAACAAAGGTGAAAATGGATGTCACTTTAAAGGTGTCCAAGTAACTTAAATTCCTAATCTCAAAATAGAGACCTTAGTTTCCTAAATTACTTAGGCACTTTTGAAAATGTTACTGTGACAGGGTGATGCCAAGGCACGCCCAAAAAAATTCTCCTACACTGTCTAGGCCAGTCCGTCCCACACTGGCCCTCCATGACTCATTGTTAACTGATATCTGTATGCTGTGGAAGGTTGCCTTGATCTTACCAAGATGAGCTTCAACTTGTGGCCCCAGCTTCCAAAGCCAATAACACAGCTCTGTGCCTCCCCTATACCATGTCCCATGCCTTGCAGGTGGCATCCTACTCATCATGTCTAGTTCATGCTCTTAATTGGGCCACACTGACTCATGCCCCTAACTGGGCCATATTCTCATCTCATCTGGTTCATGCCTGCAACTGAGCCACCTTATTTATAACTCATGCCCCTAACTGGGCCATACTCCTGCACCTAGGGAGGAAAAATGCCCGGCATATCTACTGCCTACAAAATGACCTGCTTGGTGGCATGGAAGGGGAAAGGGATCTTGGAGTCCTAGTGGACTCCAAGATGAACATGAGTCGTTAGTGTGACCAAGCCATCACAAAAGCTAATGGCACTTTATCGTGCATCAGCAGATGTATGACGAACATATCCAAGGAGGTGATACTTCCCCTCTATCAGGCACTGGCCAGACCGCAGTTGGAATACTGCGTCCAGTTTTGGGTGCCGCACTTCAAGAGGGATGTGGATAACCTGGAGAGGGTTCAGAGAAGGGACACTCATATGGTTAAGGACTTGCAGGTCAAGCCCTATGAGGAGAGACTGGAGCACCTGGACCTCTTCAGCCTCTGAAAGAGAAGGTTGAGAGGCAACCTTGTGGCTGCCTATAAGTTCATCATGGGGGGCACAGAAGGGAAATAGTGAGGTTTTATTCACCAAGGCACCCCCGGGGGTTACAGAAAATAATGGCCACAAGCTAGCAGAGAGCAGATTTAAACAAGACATTAGGAAGAACTTCTTCACAGTTAGAGTGGCCAAGGTCTGGAATGGGCTCCCAAGAGAGGTGGTGCTCTCCCCTGCCCTGGGGGTCTTCAAGAAGAGGTTAGATAGGCATCTAGCTAGGGTCATCTAAACCCAGCACTCTTTCCTGCCTATGCAGGGGGTCGGACTCAATGATCTATTGAAGTCCCTTCCAACCCTAACATCTATGAATCCTTAGCTCAGGCCTCTCAACTCCACTCAGACCTGGCTCAGTTCTGCTCCAGCCTTCCCACTTCTGCTTAGACCTGGCTCAGCTTTGTTCTGGCCTTCCCAGCTCTATCCCATCCAGTGGACCCCCGTGATCCACATGATCTTTTTTGTCCCATGATTTTCTATCAGGGTGTGTTCCCTTAGCCTTCCCTCTCCACAGGGTAACCCACAAGGCAGTGGGGCCTGAGGTTTTCCCCTGAAGTGAACCACGTGTGTCATTTCCTTGAGGCTGCCCCACCACAGGCAGCCACACTACAGTAACCAACTCCTGCAGGGTGCAGTTTTCAGATTTACCCAGAACCAATCAGATCTACTTGGTCTTCCTGCCTTCCCCCATGGGCCTCCCCCCAAGGTTCTGCCTCCCTCATTGATTAGGCCTGGCCGCGCCTGCCAACGGTTCCATAGGCGTGCCTTATTCCTTGAAGTTGCAGGTATCCCCAGTGCCCTGTTATAGTTACCCTACATCTGGATAACATAGGGGCAAAGGCAGATTCACAGAGGAATCCAGCCACTTCACCCTGAGAACTGGCAGCTGAGGCCATTGAGAGCTCTGGTCTCAGTTGCCAGGTACATGCACTGGACTCATGCCCTTTTGCACCATCCTGAAATCACTGTTGTATAAGGGCATAGTTAAAGTCCCTCCTCATTTTACCTTGTTCAGAAGAGAACTATTTTTTAACTGAAAGCTGTGTCCCTTAGATCTCTTCTAGAAGTTTCTTTATTAGCTTTTTATAAAATTCTTAACATTTATATTTATGCTGCCAAGTCAGTTAAACTAATTAACTTTCCTAGTCTCTTGGCAGAGAGCATTACAAGAATTTTCCATTTCTATTGCAGTCTTTGTCATGAGGCTCATTTATCTGAATCTTAAAATCATATCTCATAAAAAAATGCATGCCATGTGCTAATGTCTGCCTTCATGATCTATTTTCATTAGCTGTCTGTTCTGGTAGTCTCAGAGCAACTTGTACTGCAAGAGAATTTTGATAGCCATCCAATTGAAATAAAGAACATTCAAGGGGTCAGAATGTTTCATAAAATGAATTACCTTGCTATTGAATTTGCATAATTATTTTTAACAGGAATGCAAAAAACTGTATTGTTCCTGTGAGATTATTAGAGATAAGCCTGAGCCACAAAGTTGAAATCCAGATAAATATCTGTCAAAGATTTGAAGGTGCCTGGTTCTTGGCATTAAGCATTATGCTCAGGCTTGGCATTTCTCAGTATTTTCTTTTGCTGGAGAGAAACAGAGGCAGGAAAGCTACACAATGCGGAATGCCAAAACTTTAATATTTTGAGTATAAATGACCAGACACAGGGGCTTACACTTTCACATTGCTGTATGTGTGTAATATATCATGACTAGTAGGATATTAACCATGGGATAAAGTAATAACCCCATTCACATTACTGTAACACTATTGTAAATATAGATGAAGTATCTGACTAAACTACAATAATAGAGTTGCTAATTCAGAGAGTTCAACCAATTGAGTCAAAAATTTCACCTCAATGTTTGATCTTTCCTATGACTTACTCTTTCATTTCCAAGTGAGGGAAACTTGGCGTTTACTCACTATTCATCATGAAGATGAAGTGATTTCTTTATTGTGGTGGTGTGTTTGATGTGTTTATTCATTTGGTGCATGTTGAGAAATCTCTGTGGGAAGTTATTTGCTGTTAGTCTGATCCTGGGATGGTAAGGATTCTAAAAAAAGGCGTTACATCCAGTTGCAATCTCCCACAAAATCATTGGTGGAACATTTTCCTGGCGAAAATAAACAGAATCTAAGAATGGGGAAAAAATATAATTGTTTTTTTGCTGGCTGATGTGTTTGCTACAATTAGTTCTAACAGTTGCTTATTGAAGTGATTTGTGAGACAGGATTGTCACTGTTAGCGCATCTTCTTTGGGAATCTGTGAAAACATCTTTTGGATACTTCCTGCTTCATGAGTCTAATTTGGATTCTTTCATTTGTGGCAAGTGTAGATTTATGTCATGGGGAAGACTGCAGTTCATTTTAGTCTGGTAGCAATGGAAACATTGTCAGGAGCACATGACCTGTTTTATCCCGATGCAGTTTGAAATTAGGGCTGCGTGAAATTTTAGCAGCTATTTTGTTTCAGAGGTGTTTCAGGCTATTTTGGCAGTCAAAGTGCCAAATACAAATCAAAATAGAAGGCTCTAAAACATTTCAGAAATGTTTCAGAGAATTTCAGTGTTTCAGAGCTGGGTTTGCAGGGAAACAAAAACCAAAAAGAGGGAAGGGAGGACTGCTCTGATATTGACATCTAGCTCCTGGTTCGATTCCCCAGCTATCTGATTGCTTCCTCCAGCTCTTCTTGGGGAGCACGGGCCCCCGATCTGTGAGCAGGGTTTCAGCAGGCTACCACTGCAGGCTGGGGTCAATGGCAGCCACTTGGCTTCACCTGCGCTGAGTGTCAGGAAGACTGTGGCGCTGCTGCTGGCCTCAGCCTACAGTGGCAGCCTGCTAAACCAGGCATGCAGATCCCAGGGCCTGCACCCCCCAGGAAGAGCTGGGGGAATGATCACGGAGCTGGTGAATCGAACCAAGGGCTGGGTAATCAGACTGGGAGCTAGGGAATGGAACTGGGAGCTGGGGAATCAAGCTGGGGGCTGGGGGAATGTTCAGATCCCTGAACAGTTCTCCAGTTCCTGGTTTCATTCCCCAGCTCCCCAATCTTTCCCCCAGCTCTCTGATTACCTCTCCCAGCTCTTCCTGTGGGGCGTGGGCCCCCAGATGATGCAGGATGACAGCAGGCTATCACTGCCAGGTGGTGATGGTGGCAGCTATGGGCTATTTCCCCAGCCAGCAGCAGCAGCCTGCTGAAACCCCACATGCAGATCTGGGGGCCAAGCCCCCCCTTGAAAGAGCTGGGGGAATGATTAGAGAACTAGAGAATTGAACCTGGAGCTCTGGCTAACAGGTGGATCTCTCCCAGCTCCAGGACAATGCGTGGTGACCTGCCAAGCCATGCTGCACCCGCATCATGGGGCAGCTGCCACACAGATGCTAGGGAAAGAGGGGGGAATCCCTGCTGCCCCCCACTGCCTTGCGCTGCATGGAGGGGCTCTGCCATGAACCCTCAGAGGCCCCAGTTGCTGCTGCTAGAGCCAGTGAATGCAGGTCTTTTTTTTCTTAAAGCTCCACACTCACCGGCTGCGGAGCATATGGATGACAGCTTGCTGCGGCTCCTGGCTGGGGCCAGCACCAGCACCTGAGTCTGCCTGGCGCAGCTCGCACTGAAGCACTGGAAAGAACCCAGTGCTGGCCCCAGCTGGCAGCGGCAGTCTGCTGTCATCTTGCACACTGATCCAGGGGCTCAGGGCTGCAGGGCTGTGCCAGGCTTTTCCTGGGGGAACTAGGCCTCCAGATCTGCATAAGGATTACAACATGCTGCCACTGCTGGCAAGTGATACTACTTTTGCTTTGAAAAGTTTGAGGTGCATTTTCACAGAAATTCCAGCACCTGTCTCCTTGAAACTTGGCAGGCTTCATGCCTTCAGAAGGGGCTACTATCCCTGCAATTTTCATCTGAATCAGGCAAGAAATGACAAAGTTATAGGCATTTGAGTGATTCTCCATTATAGCCTATAGCTGAAACAGCACTGAAACTCTGAAACAGGTTTGGCCGAATTGAAACAGGACAGTGATCTGAAACACCAAAACGAATCACTTTCCCTCCAAAACGCCAAATCCAAAACCAAAATGAAACATAGCCATTTCACACAGCCCTATTGGAAATGTCTTACAGATAGATTCCAGATATTTTGGTATTCTATAACAATAATAACAAAAATCTGACAGGCTCTTCCTGTTTACTTTGACCTTGAGGTAAGATAATAAACAACAGAAAAATAAAGTCAGGGCCAGATCCAGGGAAAGTTCATTTCATGAGCCCTGGATCACAGGGCATATGGAACCTCCTTGATTATCCTATGCTTTGGAAGATCTCCCCCATTTAGATGGAGAAATGCCACTTCCTTAGCAGTCAACCATAGTATTCTACAGCTGTTCTCTTCCTAAATCAGTCTTGTTCACTGATGACCAGATTGTGATCTCTTCACTTGTGCTGAATCCACCTCCACCAGAAGCTCACCTTGAATGTCAATGGGAATACATGTTGCATAAAATATTCAGTCTGGGTAAAGTGATTACAATCCAGGCCTGAGTTTTTTCCACTTCCTCAAATATGCTCCCTGATACCCAGCGTGCAGCTAGTTTTTTGCTTTAGTAGCTTTATTCCCTTCCTCCCCACAAGACCCCTAGCAAATGAGAAGCAGATTCTTCCCTGGCATGACTGAACGTAGTAGGCTACAGCCCACATTTTTGGGGTACCTCAGAAATAATACTTTAAAACTGAGAGAAAGTATTTGTGGTGTTCAGATGGAGTCATTTGCTATAATGGGAATTAACAGCTAGCAGGCAGGTCTAGGGCATAGCAGATGTTAGTTACAACATTTAATTCATTACTGTAGGGCACTTAGATACTATGGCATGAGAACAGCACAAGGACCTCATTATAATAGAACAGACTGTATAATATCTTTTATATGTGTGCCGTTTCTTGACCACTTGAATGATGTTTTTGCTGTTAGATAGGGATAAGAGCAAACCTAACCAGAGGCACAGAATCATAGATTTAAAGGGTTGGAAGGGACATCGTGGATTACCTAGTCCAACCCTTTGCACAGATGCAGGATTCACTCTTTGTAACCCTCCCAAATAAATACTTCTCCAGCCTCTTCTTGAGAACCTCCAAATGAGGAGATTCCATAACTTCCATGGGTAGCTTGTTCCATTGTCATATTGGTCTTAGAGTTGTGAAGATTATCTTGAGATTTGATCCAAATCTGCTTTGCTGCAGTTTGAGTCAATTGCTCTGTGTCCTGACCTTTATAGGGAGAGAAAAAGTCTCCATCTTATTTACAGTACCTTATCAAATACATGAAAACTGCTACCCTTAATCTCCTTTTCTCCAAATTAAATGTATCTATTTCTGTCAACCTTTTCTCAGGCAGATTGCTTTCCAACCCCTGTTGTTCCAACAGTTGTTTACCTCTGGGTTCTGTATTGTTTCTCTACATCTCTAAAATGTGAAAGGGAAAAGACACAGAATTCCAGCATAGGTCTGTACTACCACCTCGTGTATTCAGTGCTTCTATTAATGCATCCAATATGTGATTTTTTTTTGTAACATCATCACATTGTTGACTTCTGTAGGGTTTGTGGCCTACCGTAACTGTTCTCATCTGAATTACTGCCAAGTCAGTCATTCTGTACATGCCCACTTCATTTTTCTTCTGCATGTTGAATTTCATGTCATCTATAGCACAGGTTATCAAGATTCCTTTGAATTGTAATCCTATCCTTCCAAGTGTTTGTCACCTGAAGATTTGGCCAATATGCTCTTAATCTTTATTCCAGTCATTAACAAAATGTTCAAGAACTGGACCCAAAACAAAATTGTGACCGAACATTTCAGACATACCTGCTCTTCTGATGTTGATCCATAAATAGATTTTTTATTATTTGCTTCAAGTTATTCAACCAGTTGTACATCCCTCTAATAGTATTTCTATTTAGTCCATTTTTCTCCAGTTTTACGTACGAGAATTGAATGTGGCATGTGTCGAAAGACTTAACTAAAGTCCAACTATTGTCAATATTATATTGACATTTCCCTTATCTACCAACCCAGTTACCCTGTCCAAAAAAGGAAATGAACTTGGCTTGTTATGATTTTTCTAACAATCCATGTTGGTTGATAGTGATAGTGACTTTCTATCCTTGGAGTTTTTTAAGACCCAGCTACACAAAGCCTTGGCTGGGATGGTTCTGCTTTGAGCAAGGGGTAGGACTAGATGACCTCCTGAGGTCCCTTGTAAACCCATTTTCTATGATTTTATGATAGCCCTGTCATCCTTTTGGAATGTTCCCATTGTGCCCTTTTCTTGCTCCAAAACAAAGAATATATTTATGCACTTAAAAGAATGCAGCTGTCATTGACAGGCTGGCCCTGATCATGCTTGCTGAAGAATAGTATTATAATTAGACATCTGTGATGCAGTAGAGATGTAGTTAAGAATGCACTGTGTAATTTAATTGAGAGTGAGAATCCTTGAATTACCCATAATATTTGTTTTAGTCTAGGTTGCATGTTTTATATTGCATATGTCATTCATATAAACCTCATATGCCTCATATAGCATTGACTAGAGTGAGGTCAGAGTGTAAATAAAATCAAATGACCTAACACAGAAGGAAAAAGCAATCTTTACTATCAGGCTTGCTAAGGTTTTGTTACCCATTAACAGCTTGTCAGTATGTTGGTGTTCAAAAAATCCCAGTTGGCACAGTGAAGAGAAAATCCATTTGGTCCTGTATGTTTGCTAGTGAATTCTTTTCCACACCATGAAAACCACAGTATAAACTGATATGATTGGCAGCATCAGAAGAGAACCATGATTAGGAAGGCAAGGAGCTTTGAGGTCCACATTGAGGTGTGCTGGTGTTGTGAATAACCAAGCCATTTTTGTCTAAAGGCCTAATAAATGGCCTTGAGCCATCCTCCCGAGACAGAACACACAGAGAGACTAGAAGGTTGTTTTGTGAATTATGCCCATCTTCAGTGATAAGGAGGAGACGGCTGTACCAGGCCAGGGGCCTCGAAGATAAACAGCGAAATACACTAGAAAATAGGTGAAAGGGCTCATTAAAAACTCATTATAATACTAAAAAACACACCCCTAGGAGGGGAGAAAGTATACTAATAAAACATACATGTATAAAAATAAAGTACATAGAAAAGAGACATACTCAGTAGAAAACTCTTTACATCATTTACCTGTAACCAATCACTAAATATTATGCTTGTAGATTTTAGTATAAAGGATACTTAAAAATCTTGTTTAATGTACTTGCTACCTTACACCTTTATTGCTAGCAATAAAAACTTTTTTTTCTTTCAAACTTCCAACTGGTATTCGTGTATTGGCTCACGCATGCCGGGCAACGAATTCAGACTTGG
>JAGPOW010002742.1:47337411-47348538 GCA_030014935.1 Caiman crocodilus
TACCTATATTACTCATCTATAATTGATTGAGTACAAAATTCTGGGTTATTTTTGGTGAAAATAGGGTATCAGGCCTTGGTTCAGGAATCAATCCCCCATTTATAACATTGTTTCCTATGGGAAAATTGGTTCCAAGTTATGTTTCGACATAAGACTCAGTGTTCAGGAACCAATTGTTATGGAAGTTTGAGGACTACCTGTAGTAAAAGAATATTTTGTTTAGCTGGTTTAAGACTCATAAAAAGCAAGTTTACTTTGATTAAAAAAAAGCAATGACAAACTATTCAAAATGGTCACTAAAGTTTTTACCCTCACTGAAAGGTGGCTCTCCATTTCTAACAATACAGGTGAAGGACTTTGAGTATCATAACTACAAAGTACATGGTGGTGTTTTGCCACCTTGTCTTAGGTGTAACGCAGATTTCATGTACACCTAAAACTTTTCCTTGCCATTCATATTTAATGTGCATATCTGTCACCACAAAATATACTTATGGTTGCCTCACCCATTCTAGAATTCAAGAAGCAAGCAGTTAACAACTATTTTATGCTCCAAAGAAGTATAAAAATGAAGTCATGTTCAGAATAAGAGAGTGAGGAGTCCTAGAAGTGTATAATAAAACTGGTTTATTTCATGTTGAATGATGGCAAACCATGTTCAATGAAAATGAAATCAAGCCTATGTAAGAATAAGCTATTACCAGGTTTTGGATACTCCTTTTCCAAATGACTGCTTTGGTCTTTACTTTTATTTCAAAATTTTATGCTGAGAAATATGAACTTAGAAAGTGAGGCATGAGGATTTTTGAGGTAACAGGCTGAAAGGTAATTTTTTTTTTGTCTTATTCCTGCCTTTAAAGAATTAACTCCATATAGCAGCAATCTGAATGGTATTGTAAAATTTTCTACTCAACAGGAATTCCCAGGTCATCCCAACATGTTCACTGATGCTTTAATGTGTTCAGTGAATCCTTTCAAGTGGTATATGAATGGCCAGTCCAATATGTAAAAAGTTAGACTTTCGTTATCCATATCTTTTCCTCAATAGCACAGCATATTTTAGCCCTGAAGAGCTACATCTTTGAGACTGAGAAAGTGTCTGTCTCCTTTTGGTCAGGTCACACAATACATACAAGTAAAGTAAGATAGTATTGTACAGGGTATGTGTGAAAGTGAGGCAAATGCTCCCAGAGCATGAGGGAACCAATCCTGCCCCTCAAGCCTATGAAACCCTTGCCCCAGGAGCCTGGAGAGCCCAGCCAGCTCCATGCTGCCCGAGCTCTTCTGCCATGAACAAACAGGTGTGGGCCACAGTAAAGTAATCGAACTGACCTTCTGTCATTTGAGCATTTGTGGCATGACAAAAGGTACGGCTATCTGTTTGCTTTCACTTTGTGCCACCATAGAAAATGTGTATGGTGGCACAAAAGTGATGTCTGTTTCCACCCCTAGAGCGGAAAGATTTCAAGAGAAGTGAATTAGCAACAGTGAAGTTGATAGGCAGGTCCAATAAACAGGCACTTTTTCAGTACATATTACAGGAAGGTTTCATGGTGACTTAAAGGAGAGCACAGCCTCTAGGAGACAGAAGAGAGAAAGACAAAGTAACTGCTCAAAACTTTGGAAGCAAAGGAGAGATGAGATAGGGAAACAAGTAAGGCCAAATGAAGGATTCTGTGTTGAAGAAATGTGGAAACCATAGTATTTAGGAACTGCAGGATCCAGAAGCTTTTAACTTAGACTGATCATCTTGGCTTTGTAAAGGTATATTATGGCTAAGATGGAAATACCTCTGTTGTCGGAGAATGTTGCCATCTCTTTAAGAATGTTCCTAAATCTTTTCCCAGGTCACCTGTGTTGGAGAAACTAGAGACAAAATCCATACAATACAACTAAGAAATGCTCTCTTGGATCGCTACCCGGAGATGAAGTGGACAGAACGGTGATCAGCAAAGCATTGTGGAAAGTGCTACGGTCTTTTAACAAGCACTTTATAGAGAATTGAAACTTGAGGCAATAACAAATATTACCTTTCAGAACTAAACAGTTAGCAAATAGCTGCAGGATTGATTGATTGATCTATTTCTGTGCTCAGAATACAATAGCTCAAAGCATTAGATTAGCTATGGGAAAGCTTCATAGTTCCTGCTTGATTTGGAATTCAAGAATAAGTCATGAAATGGCTGTTTGGTTTTTCACTGGCATGTAGACCCCTGTGGTAAGTAGAAAGAAAGAGGGCATTTTTCTTGAGATCTTATTATAGGTTTCTCATCCTCCTTCTTTTAATGCCCTCAGTTTTCATATGTGTTGTGTCCTTGTTTGCTGGCATGCTCACTTTACATTTTCCAAGCCAGAAACAGCACCTCATCTGCTGAGTCTGCCTTTATAATTACATATCTACATTTATGTCAGCACAACATCTTCACTTTCAGGCAAGGAAAAATATGGTTAATGAAGCACACTAGATAAAAAAATACATCTTGGAAAGGAAAAGCCAATGTTGAATTTTTTTCCTATGAGAAGATAATGTTTATAGAAATATGGCTTCCAGAAATGTTGCAATTATAAAAAACTTATTTTAATGTTATTAATCCTCATGTTTATCAAACAAATGTAAATGTCTTGCTTCCCCACCCTTTGGAAACTCACCAGTACAAGCTACATATAAAATAGATATTTCACTTTTAGAGAGGGTCTTCACCTTCACTGAATTTTGTAACCAGAAGTCAGGTTAATCTTAGCTTGCCCAAAACAAAGCAATGTTAGAAATAATATACATGTTCAAATATGGCTAGCTAATAAGCAAAGAGAGCTATAGAAGAAGAGGAAGCATGAATCTTAAGAAACTGCTAATGCAATTCAGAAGGAGCATATTGACTTGAATGTCCCTGAGAACCAATAATTGCACTATAAGCAGAGACCTATTAATAAGTTAACACTATAGGGTAGAGAAAGACCTTGGCAAAAGCTTGGGCCCGTTGCTGAGTCTAAAGTAGCCCAGTTGCCTGTGTAGTTGGATGAGATTTAATTTTAGGTCAGATATAATGGATTCAATAAAATCACTCTAATGGCCAGATTTCAACAGGACTGACCCAAGATTTGAATGGGGGTACTTCAATTAATTCTGCCTCTGGATCCTCAAACTGATGAATAAGTAGGTAAAACAGAGATGCATCTTCAGGTGTGCTATACCTACTGGAATGAATGGGATTCTTCAGTAGGACTTCAAATAATTAGAGCTCCCTAGTGCAGGATTTGGGTTCCCTATTAGGCACCCATGTAACTGGACTTCAGATTCATGTTTCCTACGACTGTGGAAGAAGATTGGATTAAAAGCCTGTAATGACCTTAAATAATTCCAAATTACTATTAAAATATACAAAATCCTCCTTTCCCCCCCACCCAAGAATGATGCCCTTGCCAGTTAGTGTGGTATTAATGGGGTGTAATTCCATGCGTCTCTAAAAACACAGCACAGAACTCAGCCAGGAGAAAGGTCTCTGCTGGCTTTCAACTATCCGTCTTTACATTTTTGAGGAGCGCTGACAGCCAGAGAGGGCCCTTTCTCCAGCAGACCCAATCTGGGAGCCTGTTCTAAGGTTGAGCAGCCTAACAAGGGATGTTCCATGGACTGCAGGGCTGCCTGACATGCTGGTAGTCCTCTCCTAATACCACTTCTGGTTGTCTATTCACATGCTCAGAGATGGGGAGGTGGAGGAGCAGGGCATTTTAATTACAGTCGTTCACAGAGAGCTGCTCTAATTAAAATGCTGCAGCACTATGTGTATTAAGACCCTGCACATTTAAAAATGGCTGTGGAATGCTTTAAATAAAGCTCATTCAATAAAGTGCCCCGTGTCCATTTTGAAATTGAAGGGGACTTAATACATGTGATGCTGTGACAATGCTAGAGCATTCAAATTAGAGCGTCAGAGCACATCTATAGGCAGCCTGATTCCGGCCCTCTCAGAGCCTGTGGAGAGCAGTTTCATAGCTGTCTCTGCAGTGTCTGCAGAGCCTTTTTAGGAATCCCTTAAATTACTTGGGCCATACGGAAGCCGGAGCAGGAGGAAAGATCTCACTCATACCATTTAAAACACAAAAAGTTCAGTGTTTCATTATATTTTTGTAAGAACCATATTTATGTGCATATAAAACTAAAAATTACTGAAGTACCAAGGATTAGTGTCCTGCACTTTTTGCTGGCTTTCAGAGGTGACTACATAGCAACAAAGGGTTTACATGCTTGAATGTATCTGTCTGTAAATCACAAGCTATTATATATGACTCCTTTTCACTGGTCAAAAAAATCTCAAACCATTTAAGGAGACTTACATTATGCCAGTTCCTCTCTATTTGTACACCTGGGACTTCCATCGCTAGATGACAAAGACCAGTAGAAACTGAAGGACAGAAACTCAAAGAAGGAACAACTCATTTAAGCTGGCTGAACTCAGTTGCATGTCTGCTATGAGCAGGAAATGTAGTCCTATGACCAATGTTTTTAATGGCTGCTGTGTGTGACTGAGTTTTTTGGAGCCAGTCTGAGATATCCAGACTGTGTACCACACCAGTAGATACAATGTCTAATTTATATATTAAAAAATTCTCACTTTACAGAGTGTGTTATGTGATTTTTTTTAAGTATCCTAAGTGACCTTTGCCTAAAACAAGTTTTGCAAAAAGTTCCACAAAATGTGAAATAAGAAATATATATCCTTCCAAGGCATCTGTTTACTTTTTTAAGCATGTAGCTAAAATCAGACTGGGCAACCCAATAGCAAAAGATGATTCACTTTCTAATATGTTGTTAGGAATATCCCCCACTTCCATGCACCATCAAGCAACATCAAGATTGCTGAGCTGTAGGCATAGGGCAGGGATGGGCAAAATGCAACCCACAGGCCAGATGCAACCTGCCAGGCCATTCTATCTGGCCCGCGGGGCCCCTAAAAATTTTAGAAAATTAATGTTTATCTGCCCCTTGCTGCCTATCATGTGGCCCTTGATGGCTTGCCAAAACTCAGGAAGCAGCCCTCCACCCAAAATAATTGTCTGCCCTTGGCATAGGGTGTCCTTTAAGCATTCTGGAAGAATTCAGGCTGAGTCCACCAATATGCCTCTGGGGACCAGAACTGGAGCTCCCCATGTGCAAAGATTAATTTATTGAACAGAAGCCAGTTCTCTGCCTGCAAGAATTAACCACAAACAGTCCCAGGCCTGGCATAACTCCAAGAATGCTTCACCTTCCCATATACAGGTGACACTGCCTTTTTAAATGAAATTCTTGCTCTCCTGGCAAAATGTCAGACACAAAAAAGAGAGAAATGAGTCAATGTTTTTCTCATTTGGCACTGCACTAATTAAGAATAAAAAGGGCCACTGGAGAACAGACATATTTTTCTATTTCTGTAAATGGAAGGAGAACTTTAAATGTAGAGTTAGTGTCCATAGTTCCTTTTCCAACATGTATCAAGTAGATTAGGTATCTGCTAAAATCTACTGCTATATCCACAAAGCAAGGACTTTCATCTAGTGCCATGGTTCTTAATCTTTTCAGACTCCAGGCCCCTCTCCATAACATTTTTTAGCAACACCCTTCACAGGTGTGGATGGAGGAAGCTCTTCCTTTTCCCCTTGCAAGGGAGACATATTCCCCTGCCTTTGTCTCAGCACATAAAGCCATTAGACTTCCAACAGGAAGTGCATTAGCAGGGATGGCACTTACTGCACCCTGTCCACAATGGTGTTATGCCTGTCTGGCTAACAGATGGGCCAGGAGTAGCAAACCTCTAGGCAGCCTGTCTTTTCAGGTCAGGCTGCAGTAGGAATATCCCCTCCTGCCTCAGCCACTTCCTGATCCAGCTCTCCATAGCATCTCCCCAAAACAGAGGCATGTCAGGGAAGTTCCTCTTGGTACCATTAGAAGGATCTCTAACAACCCAGTTTTGAATCACTGGGATATTAGTTAGAACACAAGACTAAGACAGTGGCATTCAACCTTTTTTGGACTTAGGGCACCCCTTCAGAAAATGCCAGCTTTCGGCTTTCATTTCTTTCTTGACTATAGAAAAATAATTGAGCAATTCTTTTGTTATGAAGAACTTGGAAAGGCTACAACAGGTCAGGCTGTTTTTGATGCTATGGATTCCTATTTGAAATCTCTGGGCAATAGTACATGCCACGGCATTGACTCCTTATTAATTTAATGAACTTTAAAAATGTTAACTTGGGTTACTTTGGTGAGTTGAGTTTGTGTTTTTATGTCACCATCTTTCAAATTAATTAAATCCTGTGTGTAATTCCTCACAGATTTCAGCAGAGGAGCCAAATACCAGTTTACCACCAGTAATGTCTTTCCTAATAAATTACAGCAGGAGGTACATGTTCGCCGGTAAACTGGCCTCCACAGTCCCTGCCCCACGCTGGGAATCTCATGCTAAGCTACCCCTCACCCTGCATACCAGGCCACAGTAACCCCAAAACCCTGCCACTTGCACCCACCTAGGTTCAGTCCGGTGTCCCAGTAGGTGACCGGGGTAATCCAAACGACAAGCCGTGTGAATCATCCCCTCCCCTCCCCTCCCTTTCCCTTCCCCCCCATGTTACAAAGTAAATCTGAATTTAATCTAGTAAATGACATGCAAGTGTTTGTACACCTAATATTGAACAGCATTCTTAAAGGATCTCACATTTCCCCAGGTAACTGCATCACAATGGTTGAGAATCACTGCCTTAAGACACACTACTAGCTCTTCGCAGATTTATTTACTTGTTATCCCTGAGCAGGTGTTTTAACCTTTCTGTGGACTCTATTTATAATGTGCTCATAGCCCATTGGACATACAGGGAAGTAAGTCGTACATTAGCATTTACAGAGTCATTTTTCATTGTATCACTTTGTTTTCATATGCTTATGGCTAAAATAGTTGCAAGAGGCCAAAAATTTCTTGATATCTGCCTAAGCGGAGGGACTGAGAAAGACACTTAACTGGATATTCATGAGCCAGTCCAATAAAACTATGGAGAGAAAGTAAGTCTTTCCACTGGTTGTATCACAGGATTAATTTTTTTATTTTTGAATTTTATTTCAGCAAAATATGGCTAACCTTTGAAATGAGGCACAGCAACACAGTCTCTAATGGGAACAAAGTTTCTAACTCTTTTCCCATAACAAACTCAATATCAAGTTATAAATGACTGGAAATTACCTCCAGGAATTCTCTATTTAAATGCATTTGTGTGCACTCTGTTGTAACGTGGTTCATTCTTGCCTACCAGGATGAGAAAATATATTCTTGCTGTAATTCTGTTTTAATTCACAGAGCTGTACTTACCTGTAATATCTGTGGTATGATCACAGAATACAGCTTTTGTTCATATAGTGATTCATCATTGCATATGTATCAGTCCATCCACAATGTCACTCTGCCTGTTTTAATTAAAGGTATCAGATGTTCTTGGCAGCAAGTCCCAAGTGCCATGTCTGAGACTGTCTACAGTAGGGTAGGGTGTTTAAGCAAGGGCCATTCTCCCTTGCTCAGCATGCTGAGATTTCTATGGCAAATCCCACAATGCACTGCAATTATCCAGACACTCTGAATTTGTGCACTTTCCCCCAATTGGTGTCTTTTTGTTGGCAGCTTTGAAAGAGACAGGGGAGAAGCAGGCATAGCTGCCAGTTATATGAGACTGTATATCTGATAAAGGTGGCATCACAGGAAGAGCTCTGTAGCTGTCCCTATTGTCAAAGTGAATTTCAGAGGCCAGCCTCTTGAACTGTCCTAACTGCACTTGTCATACTTAATTTTGATTAAGAGGCGGTGTGGACAGAATAAACTGATCAATTAAACTATTTCAGTCTCCAATCCAATTTACCGAACAATTAAGTAATACCAAAACTTCAAACTGTCTATAAAGATTAGATATCCTTACATAGGACGTCCAAATGATGCGCATTGACTCAGCTGGCAAGGCGTTGTCATGACACTAGGGGCCACAACTGCAGTAGCTGGGTGTTGTTTGCTTCTCGGGGTTTCCGAAGGTAAGCTTCTTTGGCAATTTGTAAATTCTCACAAGTTTTTTTTTCTATATGATTGACAAGCTTCCATATGTAGTTATGCCACAGGTCCCCACCAATCACACCTTCACACAGGCTGTCCCCATGTTACTTTGTTACCTACATTCTATCTTTCAGTGTTCTTATTGCTAAGTATGTCACCTAAGTAGGTCAGCTCCAAGCTGCTATGCGCTTAACCAATGCCATGAGCTGGATGTGGGGTATGTCAAGGACTACATACCCATTGGAGGAATAATTTGTGGCTCTCTGGACTGGCAGAGTTCTGGATTTGACTTCCTGTGTTGTGTTGGTGCCTTAGGATACAGAACCTCCCTTATGAAAGAGACTGTCCTAACCAGTGAGAGACTGGTTTTTTTTGCTCTCTAAAAAAATAGACAAGAGCTAATGATGCCTATTTTCTAGAAAAGCCCTCTAGACAAGTCTACAATAAGAGATATTGCATGGAGGTGTCCCAAGTAAAGTCCTGCTGCATGTATGGTAAGGGAAGCCAGCATCACAAATATAAACATGGCAGTAAGAACTGCCTGTGGGTACTGATAAAACTCCCTTTCTCATTACTTCCCCACCCGTATAAAGTCCCAAGGCTCTACAAATGTAATGCATATTATTATGGGATATGACTGGGCAGTACATATTGAGGGTTATAGGCTGTACAGGGTAAAAGGACAGGGTGGGGAAGAAAGGGGGAGGAGTTGTGCTCTGTGTCAATGAGCAATATACATTGACCCTCATCAAGACAGAATCGAAGGGAGAAAGTAAAAGGATTGTGGTAACGTTACATGGGGGGCAAGGAGAAAGGGATTTGGTAGTAGGGGTCTGCTACAGACCCCCACACCAAGGGGAAGAACTAGATTCGAGGCTCCTGAGGCAGCTCTCGGAGACCATAAAGACTAAGGAGGCGGTAGTCATGGGGGACCTAAACTACCCAGACATCTGCTGGGAGATGCAGACAGCAAAGTCGCACCCTTCACGCAGATTCCTATCCTGTGTACAGGACCTCCACCTGACACAGGAGGTACACGGTCCCACTAGGGGGAATGCCTTACTGGACCTGGTATTGGCAACAGGGATGACATGGTAGGGGATCGACATGGGGGGAACGACAGTGATCACCTAATAATAGAATTCTTCATAAGATGTCGAGTGGGTAAGGTAACTAGTAGGGTGAAAGTGCTAGACTTTAGGAAAGCTGATTTCAATTAACTCAGGTGATCAGTCAAGGACGCACTGCAGAGTAGGAGTTTTGAAGAGATGGGAGCCCAGGAAGGGTGGCTGTGCCTTAAGGAAATGATCCTTTGAGCACAGATGGAGACTATCCCGATGTGAGGAAAAAGAGCGAAAGGGGCCAGGAGGCTTCCTTGGCTGACCAGGGAAATCCAGGGCAGTCTACAGGCCAAAAGGGGGGAACATAAAAAGTGGAAACATGGAGAGATTACCAAAGAGGAGTACACCTCCTCTGCTCGCACTTGTAGGGAGGCAGTTAAAAAGGCCAAAGCTATCATGGAGCTGAGGATGGCATCCCAAGTTAAGGATGACAAAAAATTGTTTTTTAGATCTATAGGGAGTAAAAGGAAGGCCCAGGGAGGAATAGGATACTTACTAAATGAGCAGAAGAAATTGGTGACAGACAGGAGGGACAAGGCTGAACTCCTCAATGAGTTCTTTGCCTCGGTGTTCCTAAGTGAGGGGCAGGACAAGGCTCTCACTGGGATTGTAAAGAGGCAGCAGCAAGGCACCAGATTGCCATGCATAGCCCCTGAGATGGTGCACAGTCACTTGGAGGAACTGGATACCTTTAAGTCGGCAGGCCCAGATGAGCTCTATCCGAGGGCACTGAAGGCACTGGCCGACGTCATTGCACAGCCACTGGCGCGAATATTTGAACTCTCGTGGCACATGGGCCAAGTCCTGGAGGACTGGAAAAGGGCCAATGTGGTCCCCATTTTCAAGAAGTGGAGGAAGGAGGACCCGGCATCTATAGGCCAGTCAGTCTCACCTCCATCCTAGGCAAAGTCTGAAAAAATTATCAAGGCCCACATTTGCAAGAGCCTGGCAGGACAAATTATGCTGAGAGGAAACCAGCATGGCAGATCGTGCCTGACCAATCTAGTCTCTTTTTATGACCAGGTTACAAAAATGCCTGAATGCAGGAGTAAGGGTGGATGTCGTATACTTAGACTTCAGGAAGGCCTTCGACATAGTATCCCACACCATACTGGTGAACAAGTTAAGAGGCTGTGACTTAGATGACTACACAATCCAGTGCGTAGCGAATTGGCTTGAGGGTCGCACCCAGAGAGTCATAGTGGATGGGTCGGTTTCGACCTGGAAGGGTGTGGGCAGTGGGGTCCCGCAGGGCTCGGTCCTTGGACCAATTACTCTTCAATGTCTTCATCAGCGACTTGGACGAGGGAGAGAAGTGTACTCTGTCCAAGTTTGCGGATGACACAAAACTGTGGGGAGAAGTGGACATGCCGGAGGGCAAGTCCCAGCTACAAGCAGACCTGGACAGGTTGGACAAATGGGCAGAAAACAACAGAATGCAATTCAACAAGGAGAAATGCAAAGTGCTGCACCGAGGGAGGAAAAATGTCCAACATACCTACCGCCTAGGGAATGACCTGCTTGGTGGCATGGAAGGGGAAAGGGATCTTGGAGTCCTAGTGGACTCCAAGATGAACATGAGGCGGCAGTGTGACGAAGCCATCACAAAAGCTAATGGCACTTTATCGTGCATCAGCAGATGCATGACAAATAGATCCAAGGAGGTGATACTTCCCCTCTATCGGGCACTGGTCAGACCGCAGTTGGAGTACTGCGTGCAATTCCGGACATCGGACTTCAAGAGAGATGTGGATAACCTGGAGAGGGTCCAGAGAAGGGCTACTCATATGGTTAAGGGCTTGCAGGCCACGCCTTAAGAGGAGAGACTACAGAACCTGGACATTTTTAGCCTCCGCAAGAGAAGGTTGAGAGGCGACCTTGTGGCTGCCTATAAGTTCATCACGGGGGCACAGAAGGGAATTGGTGAGGTTTTATTCACCAAG
>JAGPOW010002742.1:47353684-47404354 GCA_030014935.1 Caiman crocodilus
CTCTTTTATATTGCCTTATCTGCTTATCGCATTTATCTTTCTGTTAACTGTTGTGTGTGTGTAAGCTATAGTAAATTTGCCTTTATTCCACTCCCTACTCGCCTCCTTGACCCAAATGAATACACTCAGTGCCCAGCTGGCCTGTGACAGGGTGGTCATTCTCTAATGAGAAAGCTAGCAACACAGGCATCATGAATTAATAATCTGGTATTGTATTCTGATAATTTGTACTGGTTGACAGGTGAACAACTAATATGTACTATTTTATAAACAGTATAATCTTAACTCTGGAGAACTGTGAAAACACAATACATTTTCTATTAGCTTTGGTGCACTTCTTAGTATTTGTACTAAGATATAATAGTTTACAGTAGTAACAGCTGTCTGCAGGTACTTAAGACAGTCAAGCTTCTCGTTTCTCAGGGATAGTTCAAGATAGACCAGAATTATATCAAATGCATCTAGGAAACTCTCTTGAGAACACTAGCTTCAGATGGTCTCTGGAAAGCTTCCACTGTTGCTTCCAACTAGATGTTTAATGCATACAAATTTACTCAGGTTAAGACTACACTTAGAGGGACACATAAAATGTTCATGTATATTTTTGAAACTCCATCTAGGAATGGTACTAAACTATTATATATGTGAATTAACTTTGTCAGGAAAAAGCAGTACCCACCCTTCAAATTATCCTTGGCTGCTGAATCCAATAACCTAAATAAACAAGTACAAAATGCAAATGTCTGTGCAAGGTTTAAGGCAAACATCTTTTAACAGAATTCTTAAGCATCTTTTAATTGAGTATGCTGAAGAGTTTTGTCACGTACTCTGCCTCATTGCCACACCTCACCCTGTGGTATAATTTTGGTGCTTGTTAGTGTTTTTGCAGCCTTGTAGTCTCTAACCTTTCTGGAAGATGGAAGAAAAAGAAATCAGTCAGAGCAGATTGATGGACAGCACTAACCAAAGACGAGTGCAACACTGAAGAAAAGAGAATGAAGTGCTACAAGCTGCCTGGCAGTAAGTGCTCTGATTTGGCGGAAAGCTTTTACAAGTAGAAAGGTCTGCTAGTACCTGCTACCACCCAGTGGGAGAGGAAGGGGCATCTACCATGAACTTTTTTCGTACTTTTTTTATTATTATTATTATTATTATTACTACTACTACTACTACTACTACACAGCTTATGGTGCTAAATAGACTAGAGAAAAACTAGTTTTGGTCTCCAGTGCTTCCACCCAGAAAGGAGTTGTGCAGTTACACAAAAGAAGTTCTGTTTCAATTACTCACTTCTTGTGCCATCCAAGGAGACCTTCACCCAAGACTTAGCATTTAGTGAGGTGCAAGGAGATGCTTGGTAAGAGAGTACTGAGTCTCACTAGGAATGCATTTTGATAGTCCACAACCCAAATGGCTAAGAGAAGGATCCATTCTCTAAGATATGAGGATGAAGTATGTTAGCATAGATTCTTCTTGTCCAGTCTGTTATTCCTGTCTCTTAGATGGTGGCTTATATTCTAGCAGCTTGTAGAGGGAAGGTATCCCAAAAACTACAGTTTGGAAGAACCACAGAAGCCGAGTTGGGCCGTGAGTGATGCCTTTGGTCCTACAGCAAATCAAGGAAAAAATACAATTTTCATAACAGAGCATTAACTTGATAAGAGAAGGAACTCTGACAGGGTTCCAAGACTTGATTACCCTGTGTATTTTATTTCAAAGAAACCTTGGGATAATTGCAAGGCAGTCCCAATACCTTTATTAAAGGATTCAGCAGACATTGGTAGGAGCTTTCATTAAAATTATTTGAAAGGTAATCTCAAGTTAACTTTGAGTTCTACCTAGTCAGGTAACACTTTCTATAACTATACAAGGCAAAAAGCACTCGGATAGTGTCCTCAAACACTCAGAATAAGTGAAATACAATAGGCAGCATAAAAAGATGCCGTTGTCATTTTCTGATACAGGAGTTGCAGGGGCAGCGAGTTAAAAATCTGAACAGCAGAAGTCTGTTCTTGAAACAGGAAACTTTTCCACATGCAAATCAAAAGTTCCATATGAAGTTATGTTTCTGTGGTAACACTTGCATTTAAAAAAAAAAAAAAAAAAAAAATGCTCGGAGGAATTAGTCTAAGTACGAATAATGGACTTCTAGCTATTACCTTTCACCTAAAGAACTGGTCATAGGCTCTCCGAGTATCAGACCACTGTAACAGTACATAAAACAGGACCATTAAAGGCTCCACCCAAGTAGCTTTGTCAACTGTCCGAATCATTTATTTAGCTTATACCCTGCGTACTATCACTTTTAGAGTAAGTACTACGCAAAATCTAAAATGCAAGGCATAATACTAATCTAAGCTACATCCTTTTCTACAATCTTACTCTAAATGAATATCTAAGAAGTTGTATAGGCAGCTGACCTCTGAAGGGGCAAAGGTGGCTGTTATTTCCTTTGGTGTCTTTGCCCAGCAAAGGAGGGAGAAACAAAATATAGGCTGGTGCAAGTTCTTCTACAACAGGTCTGTAGGCACGGGGCCAAGTGACACAGCTTGGCTTAGGTCCTGAAAGCTACTGTTTTCACCTATTGGTGTCCGTCTGCTTGTTGGAGGCAGGAGGAATAATGAATGATGGGAACATGACCCAATTCCTCTGGAAATCAACTTGCACAGCAGCAGACACCTCTTTCAAAAGGAAATATGCCTCCTAAGATACTGTATTTCTAGGGGTCCAGTAGACTACTGGTACACTACCACAATGTCATTAACATTTGTATAGTTTTGTTCCTAAAGACTGGTCACTTAAGGTGCATCCCCATGAGCAGGAATGAGTTTCCCTGGGGAAAAGTAAGTAGCAGCAGCATATCATGTGCCACTGCTACTGGTCACCAGGGAATGCCCATACCACGCACACTCTGGTGCATGGCCTGTTATCCCAAGTAGGATAGAGGAAGCTGAGACCAGTAATTCTGCTGGCCCCAGCAGCCTTACCTGGAGGCCTCCAGGACCTGCAGCTATGGTGATCCTGCAGCAGGGAGCCTGGCCAGCAGCTGAAGTGTGGCTCTGGCTGGCCAGGCTCTGGTTTTGGGTAGTACATGCTACTGCCACATGCAACACCTCATTTTTTTTTTTAAGCATGCATTTTTTTGACCCTGGGATTTTATTTATTTTTAGGGTCAACTCCACCCCATGCTGACAAGTAGCAGAGTGGGGAACAGCTGCAGTGTGTGCGATGTGTGGTGCCACAAATGGGTCTGCAGTGCCGTATACACATCCACATTCATCTGGACACTGCTTCAGTGTCCCCTAAAATAATTCTTCCTGCCCTTCAATGTGGTTGTAAATAAAGTAATAGTTCCATCAACAAATCTCTGCCCACTTTCTCAGGAAGCTGCACCACATGAAGAAGTTCATTAGTTATATCAGGTGTTTTCCTATTCCTATTGTAAAGCATTAAGTGTAATACAAAATTCTATTTACACACACACACACATTTTGTCACGTACTTAGAGCACCCTCTACTGACCCCAGTTAAACTATTACAGTAGCTTACACTCTTAGGCACATTTAGAGTAGAACAGGCATGTGGCAAATGTTAGCTAATACATGCTAAAGTGTTCTAAAACTCCCCTTTTTGCTTAATAAAGTAAACTATATAGCAAATATTTTATTTCAGCTAAGGGTATCCTGTATATATAAAAACCTTACTTGCATAACTTGACACTGTACAAGGCTTCTGCTCCATGAATTCCCCAGGCAAGCCAAAACCTGATGATAAAAGAATGGAAACTTGTTTTAGCTGTAGAAGATGAGGACCACATTGTATCCATAAACCATTGTGTACAGCATGGAGAGATGCTGAAAAAGCAGAAACTATAACTTCTTGCTTTATTTAAGCAAAGAAGCAGCGAGATTAATTCTAAGATTGTTCAGAATAGGAAGCTTTATATGCAGCCTAAACTAGGGGCGCTCATCCTGCAGAACCAAGTGATCTGACCTGCAGGTTTCCCCATGGGTCTGAAAATTTGTTAGGAGAGCAGCAGCAATTAACACTGTCACAGCTCCCTTATTGCCACATTTTCAAACCCAGCATGCCAGGATAGGGCCCAAGGACCAGATCCCACCTGTGAACCAACCTGGCATCACTCATCCAGCCTAATGGGCAAAGAGATTGGCACCACTGGTCTAAACAGAAACTAAATGCATATGGGAAGTTAAGAAGCAACTGAAATTTTCACCGTTTCAGCTGGCATTCACCTAAAAGTTCTCATGTGTTTTGTAAAATGGCAGATAGTGGTCCAAAAGCTATGTGCTTTAGCAACCTGACTGCCAACTAAGCCATACAAGTTAGCCTTGTACACTGAGCAAACTTCATAGATTTTATAGACATTAGGGCTGGAAGGGACCTTTAGTCCTATACAGGCAACCCCCACTTAACAGTTTCAGTTAGAGCTCTTTCACTGTAGCACCAATTTAAAAGTCCTACCTTATTCCACTGAGCACTCAGGCAGTTTCACTATAGTACTCAGTTGAATCAGTGAGTTTTGGCAGGCAGGAAGAGAAAAGCAGCAGTAAAAAAGAGTATTAGCGAGTAGGTGGGTGTGAGCATGGAGACTGCACTGGTGCCCCAGGGCTGGCAGGGGCGTAGGGCAGGGCAATGTGGTGCTGGAGCAGCCAGCAAGTGAGGGGGTGGGGAGAAGTGGCAGCAGCGGTGAGTGAGGGGGTGGGCGTGAGGGCAGGGCCAGTGCCCAAGGCCAGCATGTCATGCTGGAGTGGTCAGTAGGCAAAAACAGTTGTGGCAGTGAGTGGGTGGGCAGGCAGACTTGAGCAAAGGACGGCCCTGAATATGGGGCTCAAGGCCAGCAAGGACCCAGGGCAGGGCGAGACAAATTATATTTATTTGCATACATTTCTATGGGAAATTGGGTTTTGCTTAGCACAGTTCTGCTTAATGCTTGTTTTGTTTGGCAATTAAGGATGTCACTGCCCCTTCTTGTCTCCTTCCCCCGCCCCCCAGCCAAAACAGTGTTCAAACTGACATGTCAATACTTCTTAAAGCAGGGCTGGCCGACCTGCATGATACAGGTGGCATGGACAGCCTGCTGTGTGTATGTGGCATGTAGCTGATGGGAAGGCACAGCAAAAGCTAAGGCAGGGAGCAGAAAGCAGAACAGCTGACCAGGCAGGGGAAGGGGAGAAGAGTAGCATTTGGAGGGTACAGGTCTAAATCGTGTAGAATAAGAAAAGGAAAGCAGAAAGGCCAAAAGGTAGGTCTCCACTGTCTTAAAGGATTTAAATAAGTTCACGGGGGAAAAAAAAGCCAAGGTAGTTTTTAAGTGTTAAGTTGTGATGTGTTCATAGATGTACACCTGTGATGTTTGTATTTTTCTGTAGCATAGGAGCACTCAGAGCATATTTTGTTCAGCTAAACAATGTAGGCTTGCTCCAATTAAGTGCTGTAGATGATGACACACCAATTACCTTCTGAAAGGGCTCCAAATTTTTGTGGGGAGGGGGCATTAAGACTATGCTAATTTAATTTCACTGTGTACCAAGCCAGAATTTAGTGTTGATTCACATCTCGTTTCCATGATACAAGTGAATCTTGTGCCCACGTTACAGAGATTCCCTGAAATAAGTGTATGTATGTGTATTGAAGGAATACCTTATGTGTACGGAAACTTAACAGCAAAAAGATCTAAGTGTTTTGTAACAAGGTGAAACTCTTAATTACGCCTGTTATAAACAGCAATTTGATTTTACAGCTGTTGACCACAGTGTTTTTAGTGTAGACTAAACCTTAGAGCAAGTGTAGTGCCAAGACACCCTTTTTATTTCCTTTAAAAAGGGAAGTTAACAATTTTCTTAAAGTATCTAGAGACCCACCTATTGTTTCCAGGGTAATAAACTTAAACTTATAAGAGGTCCTGGAGAAATAAAATAAAATCTTTCCAAATACTACAGTAGTGTTGGTGATGGCAGCCCTTCAACGTAATAAAAGGAATCATTATGAAGCTAGGCAATATGGAGTATTAAGAACCAAGGTACTTTTGAGAGCAGGAGGGAAAAAAAAAAAAAAAAGAATAGCAACAAAATTTTAGCTTGTTGAAGATACCTTACCCATAATGCAGCAAGTTGTGGTGATTGTCAACTAAATATTTAGTAAGATGGCCCAATGGTCCCAGGCTTTCATATGGTATTGTTGTAGGTGAAAAGACTGCACACTAAAAGAGAAACACAATTAAGTTACCCTCACTTTTAAAAAAGAAACCATTTAACTCGGGACTTGAGATTTCACTCCTCTTTATCCATAATTCCCGAAATGCTATTTAACTGAGCTAGACTCAACTATACAGGCTAATTATTTAGCTTGCTTGTTGCTTTCTCATTCAAAATATCTCCGCATCATAAGGCTACTACCATTTTAAGAGGATAAAGTCAAGCTCTTGGCCTGAGAAACCCAACCTAAGAAAAATTTAAACTGTGCATATTTTTGCTACATAACCAGGAGTAAGGGCTAGTAAGCGTAAAGAGTGGTTGATGCATCAAACAAGCACCTTTACTTTTGTAAGCAGCATTTTTAAAGACAAGAAACATGCACGATTGATGGGTAAGATAATGTGGTCTCTGAAGATCTCAGTTTAACTTAAGTAATCCTAGAAGAAAGAAGGAAGAGCACAGATGGTATTGTGCAAGCTGCAACTTCACGTGTATGCTTCAGTGTGTGTGTGTTTTTTAAGGATGCATCTTAAAGTGGAAGTGGAGTCATGGAGGATGCAACAGAAGGGCATTAAGAGTGCTGATCTGTGGAAGATGCTCAAACAAGAAAATGGTTACACTGGGGACATCTGTTAAAGAATATGTTGAAATATCTCTCATCTGTTTAGCTGTAACAATTTTGCATGTTAGTGGTGAAATCTGGTTTCAAAGATGACTTCATGCCTGCATCTTTTGATGAATTGGCAGATTCTTCCACAACAGGTACTTATTTTAATTAAACAATGGTGATGAGCATTCACTTCATACAACTAATTTAAGTCATGTGGCAACTTCTGGGGCCTTGCTTTGCTAGTACACACTTCTGCATCCACTTCCCCAGTGTGGAAACTTTTAAGGTAAGAAAATCATGCCCAGCTGTTTGCAAATTCAAACACTGGATGACAGATACAATCACATAAAAGTAGGACCGGAAGGGAGCTTAGGAGGCTGTCTAGTCCAACACCCTGCTCAAGGCAGGCCCACCCACTCTAGATGTGTGTCCCTCTAACCTGGTCTCAACCTGCCAAGGATGGAGCTTACCTAGAGAGACTGGATAACCTGCTCCAGGGCAGAATGCCCCACCAAGTGAGAAAGTTCTTTCTAACAGCCACCCTACATGTCCTTCATTGCAATTTAATACCATTACTCCCTCTGCTGTCCCCTGCGGCCACAGAGAACAGGCTAGTATTGCTCTGCAGGTCTACTCCTCAAGTACTTCAAAGCTGTTACCATGTCCCCTTCCCACTCAGACTAAATATCCCTGGCTCATGTGTCCCGGACCTCTGCTGCCTTGGATGCCCTCCTCCTCGGTTGGCTGCAGCGCTGCTTTTTAGCCTTTCGCCATTTGCAGACCCCTTAAAGAATAGAGAACGGAGGTGCGGCCCCGTCCGGATGGGCAGCGGGGCGTGCACGTGCTTCAGCTTGTCACAGTCACCTTCCGCCAACCCGGAGCACAGCACGGCCTCCCCGCTGGGTCTTGCAGGCAGCTTCGTCCCCAGCTCTCCTCCGCGCCAGGCCCGTGCTCGGCTCCTGCCCGCCCAGCGCCCATCCTGCCCAACCTGCGCGTGCCGGGCCGAGCTGAGCCGGGAGCCGACGTCGCAGCTTACCGCTAAGTAGCTGAAGGAGACTGCGACAGCGGCCATAGGCAGGCCGCCCGCGCGCTGGAAGTAGCGGCTCGAGCTCGCTACTCGCTCACCCCTGCTCGCCATTTTGCCGCGTCTCCGTGCCGTTGCTGGTATCAGCGCAGGTGCGAGCGCGGCCCGGGCCAGCCCCTTTGGCGGGCACGGCGCGGCAGCATGTCCTCGTGGAGGGACGAGAACGGCGGTCCGAGGGAGATGTGGCGGAGCTAAACAGAACTCGCTCGCTCGCTCAACCGGCCGGGCCGAAGCACGCACCCTTGTATCATAAGCCCGGGGCGAGGCGAGGCGAGGCGAGCCAAGCCGAGCGCTGTCAGGCTCGGGTTTGCCTGCAGCGCAGTTTCGCGTTGTTCTCGAGCGCGGAGAGCCGAGCCAGCAGCTGGCGCGCTGCAGAGGTGGCCTCCTGCTCGAAGCGCTGATACCTCTGCCCCCTCCCTGCCCGGCGGAAGCGTGTTCATGTGAGCTGAAAGCTACAGCTGGACCAAGCAACACTGGAGTCTTATCTTCCCTGCACCTAGGCCGCCACAGCTGCGACGACACTGTCGCTCTATTATAAATGTGTTCAGGCAGGCAGGGATGTGGAGGAGGGGGTTTGCACTTCTCTCAATATGAACATGCTTCTCTTCCTTGGTACAGCCTTCCTGTATGGGTTGCAGGTAGCTCCTGCTGGTCATTACATTTGGGCTTTATTACACCATGGGCTGGCAAATGGGAGAGATTTAGTGGGTGATACCTAGGCTGTAATAGATTTTATTATAGTCTCCTGCATCTTGTCTAATATTCTAAGTGATGCAACTTCTGTGCTCCTGTGATTTCTATTGCTTCATGTAAAAGACATAATAATACTGCCTAGTACAATCTTTGTGCTAGGCATTTTTCTGTATATCTACAGCAGGTTTTTTTCTTTCTTCATTTTACCTCATCACTCCCCAGTATGCCCTTTTGTATTACTGTACTCTAACATCTCACTTGTGTGTCCTGGGCTGACTTTCATCTACACTAAAGGTTATTTTTGCATTCTCTATGGCTACCTCCACCTGCCATCAACCCTATACATGTAATTTGGGGGGGGGGGGTTGGAAAGTGCTAGTAATAGCTAAAAGTAAGCTGTAATAACCTGATGTTTTGCCTTTTGATAAGAAATATTGGGTAATCATTTATGTAGTGATAAAAGTTATAATTCAAAGATGGTTCCTAATTTAGAATGGGGGAACTAGGTGATGGTCCCTCAGGTGGGGAGAGCTGATAATTAGGAAGGCTACAGAAGCTTGTTAACTACTCCACAATAAACCTTGCTGTTTAGTTCTCATTTATGCCTGATTCACTGAACCTAACATCACTACAAGCTAGACTCCTACTAAAATGATAAGTGTGCTTTTGGTACAATAAAAGGGGATATTCAGGTCATGTTTTAGTTGTGGTAAAGAGATTTAAAATAAAATTTAGAGTGGTTTGGGAAGGTGTCAGAGCCAAGAACAAAAGGGGTTCATGAACTGTTGCCCTTGCCAGGCCTGTTAGTCTCATAAAATAGCTTGCTTTACTTACTATGCTGTACAGCCTGATTTATTGCTATATTATTATTGGGATAGTCTAATAAATAGTTAAGTTCACTTGGTTCTCCTTCCCCATAAAGGTCAAGGTCAACAGTGCAGCAGTGAGAGAGAAGGGATTCTAACACAGACTGGGGACAAACTAATCATTTCCCCCTGGTACTAGTGAGATTCTGAAGCCCACTAATGCAGCCCACACTAAGTCAATTTGTATATCTCACAACCCAATCCATGTAAAGAAAAGTTTACTGAGATTTTCTTTCCCATAGCTTGCTTTTGTCCACCCAAAGGAAGGATCTGGGCCTGTATGACACTTAAATACAAGGTCTATGAGCATGTTTTCCTCTCCACCTTTACCCACTTCTGAACTAAAAATATAAGTAAAACCACAATTGTATGAACCTCTAATTATACAAAACTCATTAATAGCTAGGTTCAAAAAATTGATAAAAATACATTAATTTGACTCTGGTTTTGTATATATTTTCAGGAGTCATCAATATTAGGATCATCATTAGAGCCTTTAATTTTGCTTCAGGGCTAAAGCAACTCAATTGGTCCTCCTATCATTTCTATTCTCCTTGTCCAAATTGCTTCTAGTTTGAATCCTGAAAATGAAGGACTGGAAGGAACCTCAAGAGGTTGAGTCTATCCCCATTCTTATAAACAGGTATGTCTAGACCATGGGTGTCAAACTCATGGGGCTTCTTGCAGGTTGGATCCAAACCCTGGGACTTTTCCATGGTCTGTGTCTTCCTACCAGCCTTGCAATTAGCTTGCAACCAAACTGGCAGCATGGAATCATGTTGTTGACTCAAATTGACTTGAGGGCAGTAGTACACACAGGGAAACAGCAAGCATAGGTTATTGCTACTGTGTATTGTGGGACAAAGAAGTCTTGCTGTCTGAGGGAATTTGGAAGCATCAGCTTGGGGAAAGAAAGTAATGACTTTTACCTCACAGTTCTTCTTGGAGCACTTCTTATTGCTGCTTGAACTTTTCTCCAAAAGATAGGTGGTAGACCAGTCTTCAAGGGCCAAAAAAACCCTACTAGGCAGATGGATAACCAACGTGAGTTAACTGCTATAAAGCCATAATGGAGAGAAAGTTCAGTAACTTTTACTTCAATGGGCTGAGCTAAGTAATGTAGTAAGAGTGGAGACCTTGCTTAGCCAAATTGCAATACAGCACCAGTTCTCAGTCTTCAAAAGATGACCCCATTGCCATGCTTTCAGTTGGCTCACTGCCCTGCTTACAGTATGAGTCTAACTACTGAGCACACACCAACTGCTGAAACTTCCTTAGCCTGACAAAGGGTTTTTGAACCTGAAAGCTTGCTTAATAACTTTTCTCCAACTTTTTGGGTTGGTCTAATAAAAGATATCAAATTCACCCAAGGATCCTTGTCTAACTACTATAAATTAATTTATGTGGGGTTTGTGACACCCTCATCTATGCTACCTCATTTGGGTTGTGACCCTTAGCTTGAAAATTGCTGCAATAAAGTCTTTCTGCACTTTGTCTTCACTAGGTTCTAGTCTGCAGGATAAAATTCTGCTGGCATAGCTGTGTAGGCTAGGAATGAGAAGAAAAACCTTGATGTAGACACAGGTATGTGAACAGTGCGTTTTGGGGCTCACTATGCTGACCTGATGCTTTTGGATAGGAGGGGCTGTAAATAAATGTTTTTCAGGAAGATGGTATAGATAGCATAGCAGAAAGTCCTTCAGTTGTTAAATATTCTGTCTCCACTGGGGGGCTCTGGAGATAGAGGTAGGCTGGCACAAGTTTTGTAATGTATGTAGGATTGTAAAGCAGACAAGTATAACAGTGATGTTACTGGTAAAGCAGGCCTTTGGGGCATTTGAAACAACATATGAAGGTGTGGAGTTTCCTTCCTAAGCTTCAGGCATCTGGTTTGGTCTGTTTGCACTGCTTCCTGTAAGGATAGAAGCAAGCTGTTGCTGATAAAAGCTTATGCATCTTTGACTCAATGAGTCTATAAAGTGCACCTCTACCCTGCCTATTGCATGGCTTCAGACAGTGGTCTCTTCTCTAAAAAGGTATTTATCTTGATAGAGAGAAGTTATCATGGAGCCTACCAACATCACTAACATAATTCTAGTTTGTTTCCATGGACTGTGTGCATCCACAAGACTAAAACAGCTCAGATGTGGGAGACATGTTTATATCCAGCCTGAGGTTTAACGTACAGCAGGGGTGGCCAACCTGCAGCACAGGTACCACAAGTTGCACAGTCCGCCTGTGTGTAGCACGTGAGATTGGGGAGGTGACAGACAGCACAGTGGCAGAATGGTCATGGGACAGAAAGCAGAGCAGCAGCTTGGTCAAGGAGCATGGCGCAAGAAACTAAAAGCTGAGCAGAGGATCAGGTAAGGGAAAGGTATCAGAGTAGCACTAAGGGAAGGTGTGGGGCTAAATCTGCAGCATGCCTGCCAAAAAGGTTGGTTCCCACTCATGTACACTCCATAGTTTTTTACTTGCATAGCTAGGAGCGTGAAAATATCACTTGCCCCAATTGGTGGAACTATGCCTGAGGACTATGTTCTCAGTGGTGGCAGATGACAGAACAAAAAGTAATGGTCTCAAGTTGTAGCAAGAGAAGCTTAATATGTATATTAGGAAAAACCTTCTCACTAAGAAGGTGAAGGTGAAGGCTAAGAAGGTGAAGAAGCACTGGACTAGATTACCTAGAGAGGTGGTAGAATCTCCATCCTTGGAGGTTTTTAAGACTTGGGTTGACAAAGCCCTGGCTGGGATGATCTAGTTGGGGGTGGTCTTACTTTGAGTGGGGGGTTGGACTAGATGACCTCCTGAAGTTCCTTCCAACCCTAATTTTCTATGATGCTATGATTTCTATGCCTCTCCTCAACAGCATCCCTGCCCTTTCTGGAGCAGCCATTCTGTCCAACAAAAGAGATTCTGCCAGCAAAGCTTGTTCATTTGGGGAGGTGGTGTAGTGAACCCAACTTAAAAAAACTTCACCTGACATATCCTATATCTCTTGTAGGTATTGTTCCCAATATAGCAATGAACAACTACTAAACTTGGTTTATGGACTTGAGCATGTCCCTTTACATGCAACAGCACTAAAACCAACTTGTTCTGCTGCTCATTTGTGAACACTCCCAATGCAGCCATCGATAATTAAAAAAACAGTCTAGCTGCACTCATACTGACTCTGTTAGTAGAATGTGCAAATTTAGTAGGATGTACCAGTTGAATTAACCTAGGTTTACCCCTGCTTCAAGCTAAACTGATTACAGAGATGGAGCTATTCCTGAGTATAGATAAAGCCCTAGGAAATGAAAGGAGAAACTAATAGTAAGCAGTCTTGGAGAAATAAATGTATCCCTATCACTATAACATGCAAATGATTTATGTTCAGTATCATTCAGCTAGAATTCTGATTTAAAGCAGTAGTTAAAGTTGCAAGTACTTTTTAAGAATTTAAGGTTTCAAATAGGGGACTTGCAGCTTGGGTTCTCTTAAGATCATCTGGCATCATTAGAATATGGCATGTCTCACCTTCCCTGAGATTTAAAATTAAAAGCACCCACTCTAAGTCCTGTTTTAATTGAGAGATATCTGTAGTTGCAGGACCCACAGGTGTTTAACTTGTTCCTATAGTAACTCAGTATGCAGGATAGGAGACTGGCTGGTCCTGCTAAAAGGTCATGAGACAATTGAACTAATGCTTCTTTCTGTCCTTGGTCCATCTTATGTTTCTAACTCTCTTCACGCATTGTTTACAGCAATAAATTAGTCTTTCAGATTGTAAATACTAAAGCCATGTCTTCTGTATCCAGTGCAGCGAAAAGGTTGTTCTCCCTACAACTTGGAGACATTGGCTATCTAAGTTAGAGATATTGACTATCTAACTTTCATCTGGGAACACAAAGGGTATTTGCTATGTAGTCTGCCTCTTTTGTTTTTGTGCTCTTGATAGATGCTGGAGCCTAGATAGAGGTAACAGATTTTATCCTTCTGTGTCTTAAAAAAAGAAAAACAAGTTAGGTGTAGGGGTCTGACTCCATCTAAAGAATTTTAAAACATGGTTTGGCCTAATCCAGACTGAATCTTTATTCATCAGCTGAGTCATCCTAGTGGAGTCAGTGAATTGACTTGTGTAAATAGCAACTGCCTCTAAGTAAGGACTAGGATTGGGACCACTGCTAGGACATATACTTGGTGCAGGCAACTTTAAATTGATGAGACAAATAACCATCAGTTCCTTAGAGATTGTATAAGATGGAGTATTAGGAGGATTTCTTTGCCCCTTTGTTTTGTCATCTAATTCAGAGTAAATGAATGTGCTGCAAGAACTTCCTGATTGTTAAATATTGTCATATATTTAGGAAATGAACTTAATTCTTCCCAAAGAGAAAGGAAGTATTTAAATTAGCACTTGCTTAAAACAATCATTTGCTTTTAAATGCTGAAATAAACAGCAAATTTTTGTTAAAAGTTCATAAAGGTTTAGAAGACTAAACACAATATTAAAGATTTTCGACTGCAGAAACCCAAATGTGGATTTTCCTTCCTAAATTCACATTTGAGTACATAAATAAGTGGTAAGGCTTCAAAGTATTGAGAATTGTATTTGAAGAAATAAACAGAGAAGCCAAAAAATGCACTCAGATTTTGTGTTGCAATAGAAGTTCTGCATACAGTACAAATAATAAGAGTAAATGATTTCCATGCTCTCACCCCACCTTCCTGCCTAGTATATTTTCTAAACCTAGCTAGTGGTTTGGCATTTTGAACTATGAGTCTAGATATACAATCCCCAGCTGGATCTCAATAAACCACATTGACTTTAGTGGTGCATGTAATTTTCACAAAGATTTAAGACATAATCTTACTCTTTATTATAAAAGTATGATATTACCATTCATTTTGAAATAAATTAAATATGTTCCTAGGAGAAAAGAACTTGTACCGAAGTCCTCTATGCTCATCCCACTTGAGACGCAGTTATCACCAGGGGCTTTGTATTCCAAAAAAGGAAATGGAAAGGAAAAGATAGATAAACACACAGAGCCCAAGTCACAGTTACAATGCATTATTAAGCCCTTGTTCATACTACAATAGCTGAGTCAGGGGACCTGGTTACAACATGGTGCTGTGTAGATATGATTGATTTTTCAGCATGTTCTATAGCTGGGTTTTCTATTGAATGATGGACAACCATTTAGCCCTAGTGAATGAATATTGTGTTTATGTTGCCTGACCTAGCCTGCTTTTTTTTAATGTATGATATGGTAAAAAAAAGATGAAAAGTAATAACAACCATTCGCATAGACTATCTTTGAAGATAATTTAACCATTTTTAAAGGCTAAATCTGTACTACAGAATTTTGCCAGCATAGCTAAATTGACTTTAGGAGATAGGCAGACCATAAAGAAATCCAGGACATCCAGAAAATGGCCTCCCTATGGGGATCAGTGGGGGTGGGGCAGCATGTTGGGCAGGCAGTGGTGCCTACCTGTTCACTTGCAAAGCGGTCTGTGCTGCTTTGACTCCCAGACAGACTGCACCCCATGCCCCTATATTTCCAGGATGTCCATTATAATTCTCTACAGCTGGCCATAACCAGCCTCTGAAATCTGGCATTGTTCTGGCTAAACTGGGACATATGGTCACACTATTAGTAGGGTACTGGGATACCGGAAAGCCTGCCTATGTCTATACCAGCCAAACAGTTGGTCTAATAAAAGATGTCACCCACAATAATTCTTGCCTTTGGCTGGAATATTTTTTCATTTGGGGAACTGGCTTAATTTTATCAGTAAAGAATTCCTTTTGCCAATTTCTGCTATGTCTTGCTGCTACCATTATACTAGCCATGTCTTTTTCCAGTGTACATGGGCCAAAATAAAGTGAAATATGTATTACCTGATATTATACAATGAGCAGGTATAAAATAAGTAAAACAAGCAGCAGATGATGAAGCAAATGGTCAACGTATTGATGCCTTCTCCAGTCCTTGACTGCTCAGTACCATTGGTTATCCCATCTGCATCCCTATCAAACTTTCATTCTCTAAATGCTTTTTTGTCATCTTGCTCCCTCTGTTTTGTTTTGCTTTTCTACTTAGAAGATGTTTGACCTTGAAGAGAGATGGACTAAGATCTTATACAGAAATGGACCCTAAAATTAACCATGGTCAGCTAGTGCCTCTTATACTTGACTATGTTCAGGGTAAGAATGTGTGAGCTAACATTATTTTAATACAACACACTTTTCTTAATGGTCAGAATAAGAGTCAAGTTTGGAAATCAGGGAAAAGTGGTGGGGGAGCACAGGAAGGCAACAACAGGTCTATTAAAACAGTGAGATGGGCATGTTTCAGCACAAACAGCAAGGGTGGGCTTTATTATTTGGGAGTGGGGAGGAAACAGGGAAGACTTTTGGGCTTTAGCTCAGTGGACAGGGAGGAGAAGGGCTCCAGACATTGTGACTCCAGGTCTGTGGAAAAAGCCTTAGGGCCAAATGTACTTGTCCTTAGGTGACTAAGGTTTGTAATTGGGTTTGGCAGAATATGCTGTTGGGTTCTTTAGTATTTGGATGGCATGGTATGGGTGTGTTGTAGTTTGCAGAAAGGAAAGAAGATACAACCCTTGTCTTAATACTTGCAGACTAGGGGCCTAGTCCTCTAAGATGCTAAAGTGTTCTTTTATCTCTCACTGACTTGCAAGATCTTAAAGTAAAAAAAAATCTAAGAAAGTCAATGGGAGATGAAAGAGGTGATTGTGTTGTAGGATCTTTGCTGGTTAGTGAATGATGGTAGCAAATCTTTGATAAAGGCATGGGAGGTGGGGGTGATGGGAAACAAGGCCAATTAATGCAGGTTGATAGTTGTCTTTATTGGGCCATGAAGTTTTAAAGTTGCATGAGATGTTATTGCTTCCATGGACCTACTAATTTGACTGGAGTTTGCAGGACTGAATAGGTGAGGCAGGACAGTATGGATCAGATGATTATGTCCAGTCCTCCTAGGGAAATGACCGGTCTGGATAGAATGAGGATGTTTCAGTTGGGAAGCTTTATGGACAAATTGTTTCCGAGAAGGAGGAGGAACAGAGTTAGTATCCAGGAGAGGACAACTTTTATACTTTGAGTTACAAGTCATTGCATGAAGGCAAGGCTGGTATAGGCAATCCTGGGCCTGCCCCATCCCATCCTGTACTGCTGTGCTCTCTACCTGAGCCATCTACTGGACTGATGAGGAGTCATTGTTGCTCCTCTTTGACAAGGCTGTCTCCAAACTCAAGACCAGTGTTTCCTAAACAGTGGAACATGCCCTCTTTCAGGGGGGAGGGGAGGGGAGGTAGGAAGATGCTAAAGGCTCCAGGAGGATGTAGGGTCACAACTAAGAGAAAAGTATTATGCACAAAAGCATTGAATGGAATTTGGCAGCTGAAGTAGGGAAGCACAAGAATGGTTGGCTTCACTTCAGTGGGGCATAAACCCCAAAAGCTTGGGAAATGCTGCTCTGAACCATTATTCTGGGGCCTTCTCTGATTTGGCGTATGCCCCATAGAAGGGAGGATAGTGTTTCCAATGAAAGCAGACAACTTGGCAGGAGAAAAGGGCCTCCTGCCCCTGCTACCATCCTAGTCCAAAAGCTATAACTGCTCTGCTGTCATGGTATGAAAGTCTATCCTCAAAACTGGGTTTTTTTGTTTGTTTTTTCATACTTGGTGACTCAGTTATGAATGGTGCAGCCCACCTGTTTTGGAGCTATTGTTCCAGGCTGTGTGCAGGCATCACTCAATTCCAGTCAAATCATGTTTTTCAAGCTTTTCTTTGAAACTGATGAAAGTTGTATTTGGACAGAATCACATGACTCTGCAGCCAGGACATTACACAGTAGGGATAGGGCTGGGGATAGTGACAAAAATAAATTAATTTGGAAGTTTTTCTAGCAACACTTTTTAGATGGCAAATTTTAAGTTATTGATCAGAGCCAGGTTTCAGGGACTTCTGAGTAGCCAAGTGGGTCAGTTGTTTTTATTTTATTTTACTTTTGAGAGTTAAATACATGTGTAAGTTAAGGTGTGTTTTTTCACCCCCTCCCCGCAGCAGCATACATTACCTTAATTATTTCTATAGTGAACTTAAAGGGGAACAGTTAGGCCAACAATTCTTTTTTTTTTTTTTTTTTTTTTTTTTTTTTAAACATTTAAAACTGATCCAGACATTTTTGGATCCTGCAGATGTCAAGCAGAAACAGACTGCTCTTCTAGCATAATAGAAAATACTATTGAAGGAGTTTAAGCTCATTCATACAGGAGACTCCTTTTTTTCTGAAGGATGGAATCAAAACCATTAAAATTAAGGGCAGTCACAAACCTTACTTTCTGCTCCGTCTGCACAGCACACTTCTCTGAGCCGCTTCTCTGGTCTAAATATATAGATAGCACCATGTATATTTTAAAAATGTACCTTACAAAGGAAGGCATACAAAAAATTAGAACTCTTGGTTCCAAAATGATATCTTTTATTAGGCCAACTGGGAAATCGCAAGAAAATTGTCCTTTTCTGCAAGATATTGGGATCACAGTCCCTTCATCAGGTTCTGGGAAAAGTATAGAAGACATTTTACTGCTCATATTTCTGTCTTATGGGGAAGAGGAAAAAAGAACAAACTTCATCTGACAGATTTTGGTAACATTGCTAAATGCACTACAGAAAAGCACTGCAGATAGGAGGGTAAGGATTGCGGTATAAGAACTTATTTAGAATGCAGCATGCTCATCACAAACTGTTACACTCTGTAACATTACCATGCATCTATGCGTTTGAATATGAAATCTTCTTTCAGATTCTCAGTGTCTTTCCTGTTTTTATTTCAGTGGAGTCAGCACTCTTACTGCACTCTGAAGATGTATTGGTTTTTTAAGAGCAGACTTAATGGTGTTGAGTAGTAAATAATGGGCTGCAAAATTTTCCCCCAAAAGATAAATAAAGAGGTGTTGTAGATAAGCAGGCATAAGCCTCCTTTTTATGAGGTGTGAATGTTTCAGGAACAGTTTGTAACATTGACTCAAAGCTCCTGTCTGGATACAAGTTCTGCTTAAAAATCAGCAGCACAATGCCATTCTGAAATGTTTGTAATAATTTAGGGTAGGATTCTTCTTAATTTTACCATCAGATAGACTTATGAAATATTAACTAGATGACAGTATGCCTACCTTCATATACTAGCCATGCTTTCCTGCATACATTCCAGAGACTAAAGGCCACCCGCACTCCACTAAACAACTCAGCCCTGCTTTGAACTGCCCAGAACGTGGTCTGCTTGGGGCTGATATGTCCTGTTCATGAATTATTGCAGCCGCAGAGGCTTTTTCCTACCAGCTGCCAGTGAACTTCTAGAGTGCTCTTCCCTGTTTTCATCTTGTGCCAGCTGTCCTTCAGCATGCTCTTTAATTGGTGCTTGGGGGTTCTTGGGATACTTCCTGGCAGTTTCTATCATGAGGCTAGTGAAAACGGACCTTTGGGGAAGAGAGAATCTGTTTCCAAAGTCTAGCATCCTTGAAGCCAGTGGCAAAGTTCATAGACTTCAGCAAGAGCTAAAGAGCTGGAATCAGGGCTGAGCTTGTTTCTTTCATGGGGGAGGGCAGTGGGTAGTCTTTGCTTCCTGGAATCACACTTTTTTCAAAAAACAAAATCTAAGTCTCTATCTATTAGCATTACAAAGAACCCTGGAAAAATGGAAGGGTGTAGGGTGAAAAGAGGCTGCCTAACTAAGTGCTTCAAACAATAACTCTGGGAAGTGTGAATTGACGTGTTCAGCTCTGTGGTGTTAACAAAGGCCTGATTTAGTTGCCCTATGGCTAGTCACTGAAAGAGCAAAGGCTCTGACAAGCCGATTCCTGTTTTGCCTTTGCCTGAGCAAGTTACTTGTCCTGCTCCTGCTTTCTGCAGCAGAGTTCTCTGCTCTAGCATTTGCTGTAGGGTGCGGTTTCTTCCCAACCCTGGCTCCACTGACTGATGCTTTGGGGGCGGCTGCAGTTCAAATGCCCCATCCTGGGTCAAATTTAAATTTTTCTCTCCATCTATGAGGACTAGGAACATAAAACAACAGTTTATATTCTGGGGCTGTTGCTGTGATAGTGCAGGAAATGGAAGAGAGGCACAGATTATTTGTGATACCTTTTACTGGGTCAACTGTATGTGAGCTGTATGCAGTTAGTCCAATAAAAGTTATCACAGACAAGCCCTTGCCTTTAGTTTATAGTCCAGCATCTGTCCATGAGAGCTGAAGGTTTGTACATGTGCTCATTATGTTTGTGCCTTCATCAGCCTTTACTAATGAGTGTACCTAACTCCATTAAAGGAGAGCTAAAGTCAAGGAGTCCCACATAGTCCAAGAGAACACAAGCAATAATATATTGAACAGTGAATAATCCACCATCCAGTAATAATGGCTTTCTCTTTTTCTTCTGTCCCCTGTCCCTACCTATTGTGATGCCTGCCTACAACATACTTTAAATGAGCATTTGAATGGAAAAGAAATGCAGGGATTTGATGGATGAAAGGATTGGCATATTATCAAAGATTATCCTATAGCAAAAACCCCCAAAACAAAACAAAAAAAAGCTCTCACAAATCAGGGGTGTGGGTTTGAAAGTAAACTTAGTGGAGTAGTTCATTCCCATAACCTAGGATTGATTGTTACACTCAACCCACAAGGGTCTTATAAACACATGTGGTCTGCAACTCACGTATTACCTGCGAGAGCTTCTGAGGGTGCCTGTGGTCACAGGAAATCTGAAATGGACAAGGAAAGCAAAGCAGGATTCTCATCTGTTTGCTCCCTGTTGTTATCTATCTGCAAGTGAAGGCTAGGACTTGGGGTCTGCACTATTGCATTTGCATTCAGATGAGTAGGGAAACTCACTTCCAACTTAGTGAAATGGTACTGCACATTGCTAAACTCCTTTAAGTGTGGTGCAGTCTAGTATCAGGCTTCATATCAGCGGTAGGCAATGTTGTTTCTCAGCATAAGTGTAAGTAAAATCCTGATTTTAGGCTCAGGGGAGTGGGCCCCAGTTGTTGCAGAATAATTTGGGCTGCCTTGGGATGAAAGGCACATACAGTAATGTAGTTGTTACTCTTGAACCCAGCCTTAATTGGCCTAATTAGGCAAATTATTACATAAATAAATCCATGTATTGCTGTAGTAATCATTTCCTAAGGTTTTCCCTTTTGGGAATTTCACAGGAGTGCTACTTGTTAGTTCTAATATTGATGTCAGACAGTTTAAATAATTATCCCAGCCTCCTCTGTGTTACTATGTTAGGCCCAGTTTGGTACTCTTGATATAACCCAGAAGAGTGGAATGATTTAAACTGATTTGTGATGATTTAAACTGTGGGATGATCCTGCCTCATACAGGGAGTTGGGCTAGCTGACCTCTTTCAGCCTTGTTTCCAACCCCTTACTTCCCACTTTGATGTAATGAATAGGATCCTGAGCAGTGTTTAGCCTTAAATGGGTGAAATTATATAACATGTGTGGGCTCAGTCTCCCAGGCCTTATTTACCAGGTAAAACTGGCATGGAAACCAATGTGAATGTTCTTATAGGGAAGTGTCTGGCTCTTAGCTTGAAATTGATCCTTTTGCTTTCTATAGTATGATTTTAATTTTAATATGCTTTAGAGCTGCTGACATTCCCTCTAGCAGATCAAGTCAGTGGTGAAACTTGCATGGCATTGGCTCAAGATTGAATTTAGTTCTAATGGACAGTTGTTAAAAAAAAAAAAAAAAAAAAAAAAAAGCAGAAAATTCCTGTGGCTTGGCTCAAGGTTGAATTTGATTCCAATGGCCAGAGATCTCAAGAAAGGGCAGAAAACCTGGGGAATATATATTATAAGCATGTGTTTTCGGTTTGTTTTTGTTCTAACTAAATAAAGGCAAATCTAAGATACCCCTACCCATATTTAGCGATCAAGCCGATGCCTTTCAGACGCCTTTGCAGGAAGAAGCAGCGGGTGTTGCTCCCGGAAGGGCACCGGGGCCCGACTCGCCGACGGGAAGGTGCAGCCCTGCCAGGCCGCCCCGTCTGGTCCCCGCCAGCCGCCTTCTATCAGCCGGGCGGAATCAAGGCCTCGGCCAGAGACATCAAGGCTGCTTCCCGGGACACTGCTAACGATGTGTATTTTGGTGATTTGATGACAATGGAGGTGTGGGACGCCTCTGAGTCAAGCCAGGGCACGCTGCGGACACTGGCCCGTGGAGGGGGCGGGGTGGGAAGGGCACCTAGACACAGGGGCGGTGGGGGGAGACTATAAAACCCGCCCGAGCCGGGGGGCCCGCATAAATCTGCGTCCAGGAGCTCGGCTCCTGCCAGGGAGACAGAGCAGTGCGGAGCGGAGGGGTCCGGCATGGAGCCCGCCGGCCTTACCCCGCGCTGCGCAGGTAACCCGCACCGAGCCCTGCCCTGCCCTGCCCTGCCCTGGGGCCCGGCTCGGCTTTGTGCCCCCCGGGGGGCCCGTCTCCGGCCGCCGCGGGGCTTGCTTCTGGCTCGGCTCGTGCCAGCCCCGGGGGAGCGGGGAGCGGGGCTGGACGGCAGAGACTGAGACCCAGCTTGTTCCCAGCAGGAGCCCGCGGCCGGCCGGCGCCCCGGGAGGGTGGGCGGAGGAAGCGGACCACGTTCTCCAAGGCGCAGCTGGAGCTGCTGGTGCGGACCTTCGAGCAGGACCCGTACCCCGGCATCGCCGTGCGGGAAAAGCTCTCCAGCCTCACCGACATCCCCGAGTCTCGCATCCAGGTGAGACGGCGGCGCGCGGGCACCTGCTGCTGCTGCCCTGGCGTCGAGCGGACGTCGGGCTCCCCGGGCTCGGCCACCGTCGGGGCAGTGCGGGCCCGGGCCTGCCCGGCTCCTAGGGGCGCCCCAGCTACGGGACTTGGCCGTGGGCTGGCGGCGACCGGGGGCCGGATTAACGAATGGCCCGTTACGAAGCAAAGGGAGGAGGGTCCCGGTAGTCCTGCATGGGGTGGCGGGTCTCAAAAGCCAGGACCGGTTCCCTGCAGTGCATGAAATGGCAATGCAACGCAGGTATGCAGTCGTTTGGGGAATTAAAACAAGTTTTAAAAACGAATCCTATCAAATTCTCCTTGTTGAGATCAGTGCGAGACCCTGGGCCAGTGCTTTGATATAAGCCTTAGTCGTTTCTGTGTAACCAGCAAGAACTTGACCTGGTGCCTCTCTGGTGTCAAGTGAAATTCTCCCCTCCCTTCTCCCCTTTGGGCCCTCTCCCGCCAGCTTTTTTAAGAGTGCTTCTGTCAAAAACTATTTTAACTTCTCTGCTGCTTCTTCCCAGGTTTGGTTTCAAAACAGAAGAGCCAGGCAGCTAAATCACAAGAAGGCAGAACCTTCTGCCACTTTCAAACAAGAGTGTGGCAAACAGAAGCTGACCCACCTGGGCCAAGAGAGCCCAAGAACGCATGATTCAACACCTGATCAGAATCTCACTAATCCCCAGCTAGATCTGGCAAGGGCCAATCAAATTTTTCTTTACCAACCCTTGCAGTATTCAGGGCAGCAATTTTCTGGGTATGATGCTCATTTCAGGGGCTCAGACAACACATATGCAGCAAGAAGCCCAATCCAGGCCTCAGTTTACCACAACTTGGACTACATGGCAAATGGAGTTCAGTTCAGCGTAGGCCCCACTGAGAATTCTTCCCAGATTCAGTTTCCTTTGCAACCAGTGCAACAACATCCATACAACAAAGATTTGCTTGAAGACTATTACACAGAAGGAGATCTTCTCCAGTCCTCAGCAACTCTAAAACTAGGAGGGCAGCAGTATTCACAAGATTACCAGTATCCAACTGCTAAAGAGAATATTTACAGGATGCCTGTCTCGCTAAACACTAGCCCAGGAACAATTGATGAGTGTTTGTACATCAATACAAGCACTTCTCATCTTAAAAGTACCATTTTAAGTGCTGGTGAAGAAGGAGAACCACAAATAAAAATGGAATCTGGGCAGATTGAGTGCCATTTACTAAGTAACATTGACTTACCTGTTTCTGTTCCTCCTTCAGCATTTGAAAAATGTCAGAGTGCATCTCAGGGGACACTGACTGCTTTAGTTCCATCACAGGAGCCTGTACATGAAATTGACTGTCATTGGACAAATGTGAGAAATGAATTATTTGGAGCTACTCTTGATCTGCTGCTTGAGCAGAAGAGGGGGCAGGGTGGTGATAGAAGTTATGCCTTTTCTTCTGGTAGCCAGTATGCAACCTGTCACTTGGGTCACACATGAAAATAGGCTGCTGTTTGCACGATTAGTCTTCTGAATAAAGAAAAAGGCCTAGGAGTAGTGAGGATTGGCTGTCTTTATGCAAGTCTGTACGTGTGTGGGGAGTGAGTGGAGAGCTGTGAAGAGGTTGCAAGGATACTAGCAAGAATGATTAAGTCACCTGTGAGTAGTGGAATCTTTTGTATTTGAACTGTCAAGGAGCTGTTTGTGATGCCCTTGCACATATTTGATTACAATTAGCCACCACATTTCACTGATCAGCTTCTTGGTCTGTAGGTTGTTTGCAGACAGTTCAGTCTAGCTTTTGACACTTGAACTAGGTTATTTCTGACTGCAGGGGTGGGATTATGGGAATGGTTTTACGGGTTTACTACTCTCAATTGAAGAACTTAACATATCTAGTGTGAACAACTCGTTCAAAATGAATTTTCTGTTCATTTCAAAATATTTGGGGAAAATATACCATTTCTCCAAACACTTCTGTAGGTCTTTGTTTCTGGGACTTAAGGGAGAAGGGAAGATGTTTTGAGGGTGCTTTTAGTTCAGGCCAATGCTAGTCCATTTTTCTAAATCTTATTGAATAGGAAGTCAAAGGAATTCTTACGGGAGCCTGAACTTAGTGGGTATATGCACTGGGAGAGACTGGTACCTGGCTGATGAAGTAACAGGGCTGTGACCAGGATGACCTGATATTGTTTGAAATTGCACATGGAAATGCTGTTGGGGTTTTAAGAAGTAGCTATGGCTTCTTTGAAATGTTTCTAGATTTTAAGATAGAGAATATTAAATTGGGTTCCTTTGTTACTTTTATTAAATAAAAGTCAAACTTGTAAGCAAAGCTTCTATAAAATGTGTATAGTTGTGATAAGTGTAATCCAGCAGTTTTGAATAGGAAAAGTATTATAAAAGTGCTAAGTACTATTTACTTACTGCTGTATGCTTTGTAATGACTTATTTATGATTGCACACGACTGTTTCAATAAACTTTGTTTTTAAAACTTATTGAATGCTATTTTTGGGGGGGGGTTGGCTTGTGTTTATTAAAAAAAAAAAAAAAAAAAGGTCTCTTTCAAATGTCCTGTCTGAGAGCTGTGATGGTCCAGAAATTGAGGGAGGCAAGGATTTCTTAATGTGGTATCTGATATTGGACCAGCTAGGTAGCTGGAATAGAGTTAGACAAGCTTTCAAAGGTAAGACATTCAGTTTTTAGAAAGCAAAAAACCTTCACTGCTCCCATGTCTGCCTTTTTTTGTTTGTTTTAAGGACTGATGTGTTTCTGGGTTGGTGGTGGGGTTGCTTCTGCATTCTGTTCCTTAGATAGCATTTGTTTAAAATTTTACAAGATACAATTTCACCATGAATTGTACCATATCTGATGCTTCAACTATTGTCCCAGACCATTTTTATACACTACTTAAATAATGTCCTGGTTTCTTCTGGCCTATTGTTCTCTCCTGCTGAGCCTTTGGACAGTCAGAGCTGGAAGGCTGATAAGCCCATGAGCTGATCAAGAAACCTGCTAAAAGGTGTATGAGCAGCTGGAAAAGACAGCTCAGATGTGTGGGGTTGCATTTGGATATGGGATTTCTTGTTTTGTTTTTGAAGTAGCTTTGAGGTTTGTTGTGTGAAATGAACTTAAATCAAAGTGGATAGATGTGTATAAAAAATAGATCACAGTTGAGACCTGAATAAGGTTACAACTTTCTTTAGCAGTTAGTATGTCTAGTGTGATGCATACAACAGAAGAGCCTGAGGAGCCGTGCAGGAGCGCTTCACTCTAGGCATCGCAATGCTCAGCTGCATAGGAGGTCTCCAGCAAGAAGTTTTGCGGAATAGATTGTAGTAGGGGCCCTTGCTGAACTGTTCTAATCCCAGCCTAAAAGACTTCTCAGAAGAAGTTTCACCAATGTTTTCAGTTGAATAGACTAAAACTAGAGTCCATACCTACAGAATTATTCTGTGGCTTACAGGGCTGAGTTTTTCCTGATTCCTCCCCCTAATCAGTAGTCCCATAATATCTAACTTTTGCTGGTTCTATAGTTTATTCACTGACTTAGGTGAATTTATGGTCAAGCTGTTTTTGGTAGAGCTTTTATGTGAAAGAGGAAACAACACAAGGCAAGCACATCTATTTTAGGCACTAAGTATTGGGGTGGAATTCTCTGGAAGATTGATGGCTTTAATGGAAAGTATTTGGTCAAAACTTTCCCTCTAGTTCCAACACCTGAGCAAGTGAAAAGCCCAAATTTTACCTGCAAAAGATGACCAACAAATACACTGGAGATTTGTGAACAGAAGTACTGTCTCATGCAGTCTTTAGAAACGGCTCTATGGCGGAAAGAGTGGGTGGATGGGAAGGAAGGGAAGAGGTACTCTACCAGCCTTTGGATTTCTTGCTATACAGCTAAGAACAAAAGCCACTGTGAATAACCCTGTGATAACTGTCAGCTTGTTTTTTCTTGGTTCCTTTTCCTGAATCTTCTGATTTTTGTATGTTTTGCAATTACAGAATTATCTTAAGGCCCATGTTATGTAGCTATATTAAGCATTCTTCATTTGGAAGAGGCACCCACAACTCCCCAAAAAGATGCATTTGTAATGTCTAATAGTACAAAGTTGTATGGCTTGGGTCCCTTGCATGTAGTGTATGTAGGATTAGCCTTCTTACCATTGACCACATATATGTGGTTACTTCTCACAGGCTTGCAGTATCTCAATACCAAGCAGAATAATATGCCTCCTGCCATGCAGAGTAAAAATGAAACACCTACAATACTCTAATGAACTGATAATCTGATGTGTACTTTACCTTTGCCTATGGTGTAAATTGCATTTATGTAACGTCTGGCATGAATTTTACAGATAAGAGAATTTACATAGACTTGTTAAATGTTAGTGCCTGCACTCTCTTTATAATCTCTAAAAAAAAAACCAAAAAAAAAACCCTAAAGTTTTTAGTCTTTAAATTTTCCTTAAATATCTTCTCTGCTTGTAATCAAAATCTTGTCTTAATTCTACAGAGGAGGAGTTTAGATAGTGTCTTTACTAGCATACTCCATACCTGAAAACGCAAATTGCATCAGCTCTGACCTGAAGGGACTCCCACAAGAGAAGTTAGTCATGCGGTCAACAAAATGCACCCAGTCTTAATTTTTTTTTTATACAATGAAAGGTGTAACTTAGTGCCCCATTTTGGGGTAGTTTATGTGTTGTGACCACTCTTTTTAATTGGAGCTGAATTGGAACTTAGTTTATACATGTTACTAAACTGAATGGTAACTGGTCTTGGTCTCTCTTAATTTGGTTGGAATTCAGGCAGGGTAGTAAATTTAAGGACACCTTTCTGTGATTTGTTGTCAGGGCTCTGAGTCATGCAGGCCTTGCCTTCTTACAGCCTACATACTCATCTTCGTGTGGAATGCCAGAGGCAAGAAAGAAAATAAGTAGCAGTAAGTTCTGCCTTTGCCAGCTCTCAATACCAGCAACCAAGAAATTCTCTGCCAGTACTCTGACCAAAGAGGAAGGGGATAACAGAGAAATTAAACCATTGTTCTGTATTTGGGGACATCTTTGGCACCATGGCATATGAAGTATTTTGAAATAAGATTACATTGGACCCTTATGAAATATAGATAGTGGAGCACACCTTACTGGGGTTACTTGACCCCAGCAGTCTTTTCTGTCCAGAGCAGGGGGGCTGGACCTGATGATCTCATGAGGTCTCTTCCAGTCCTATACTTCTGTGAATCTGTGTGAGACAACCACCCACAGGTAGCAGGATCTAGAGAAAATCTGTTTGGGGCCTGAATGCCATTTTAGCAGCTCTGGCCCTTGCTATTATGTGGCATAATGGCAGTTCTGCTTCTTTTGGTTGCAGATTACTTCAAAGAAAAGTAAATCTTTGAAGAAGCCAAACTTGCAAGTGTCTCCTTAATAACTATGGAACTATTGGTCAAAGCATTGAATAAAGTCTCAGGCCTTTGATAATGAAATAACTCTTACTTTCCCCAAAGATATTTTGAACCTTTAATGGCAGTTCTTTCCAGAAATGCAAAAAAGATCCTTAAATGGATGACTCATGAAAACACACAAGTCTGCAGGGTCTGGGTCTAAGAAGCAATACACAGCATGTAAATATATTGCAACATGAGATGTTGTTCTCTCTGTTATGTGTATTCATATTTCTATAGTGCAGGGGGCAGTGCCAAAAACACCTGTGACCAACTTGTAAGATGCTGGCATGCTGGGGCAAATGTTGAAGCAGCCACAAGAGGCCTGATTTTTGTTGTGGCAGTGCAGCCTTGGCCCCTTTCCTGCTGTCTGCTCTGAGGCCCATGGGCCAAGCAAAATGCCTTCAAGTGCCATACTGGCATGCATACCGGGAGTTGCCTACTCCTGCTATAGTGCAAGGATGTCAAACATACAGCCCTTGATCTGGATCTGATCTGCAGAACCATTCCACTTGGCTTGCCAGTAGTCCAGCGGGCTACTGGAAATCACAGGGTGTGGACTCTGGAGTACAGGCTGCCACAGAATTTGGGGTGCCTGGGCCCCCATGGACATGGACAGCAGTGGCAGGGTGGCAAGCAAGCTATGCAGGTACAGCCCTTGCTTGTCCTGTGGCTGTCTATCCCTGGATCTGTGCTGCTGCCTGCTCCCCCATCCACTCTGTCACCTGCTTCTGGTGCTCTGCCAAGACCAGCACAACTGGCACCAGATCTGGACCCACTGCAGCTGTTGCGGCCCCAGGAGGCGTCCCGTGATCAAGTTCTGGCTGAGAACCTGCAGTGAGCGTGCTTGCCAGTAGACTGCAAACAGTGCCAGATTTAGGCTTAAGCTACTTAAATTACATTTTAGGGCCTCACAATATGAGGGGCCTCTAAATACAAAAAAAAGACTCAATAAATATCAAGTTTTATAATAATCAGTTGGTAAATAAACAAGATATGGGGAAATGCATTTCTACAGTGTATGGCTCCACAGTTGTTATTCACATTCACATTGAGTTCATAAATTTGCGCATAAATAACATAGATTATTTTTATTTCATGGGGCCTCTTAAGATGGACGTAGGTTACGGCCTCAGCATAGCATAGTCCAGCACCAACTGCAAGGCCCTGCCGTGACAGGCACCGCACCCGGACCCTGCCCGCTAGGCTGATGCTGCAAATGCACGCGCAGCAGTGACCGCAGACGCGAAGCCCCTTCCGACACATGCGAGGGAGTCAAGCACACGCGGGCCTCAGCCCACGAGACGGGCACAAGCGGGGTTCACCGGACAGCAGCAGCCTCTCGCTGCAGCACAGGAAGCAGCCGCAGAGGAAGAACTCGCTGGCCGGGAGCGCGGTCTGGCGGCGGGGCCGCCCGGAGAAGCTGCAGGGCCTCTATCGCTGAGAGCTTTCCCGGGCCGCAGCAGGTTGGACAGACACTAGGGGGGGGGTTCAGCCAGGGACGATCCTGCCTTGAGCAGGGGATGCCCCAGACACCCCTGCCCGGTCCGGGAGGCAGCGTTTCTCCGAGCGCCGCCTCCAGCATCCTCGGCGCAGCTTCAGCACCGCCCCCCGACACTGCCGGAACTGCCCGGCCCGCTGCTTCCGGGGCGGGTTCGCGCACGTCTGCCTGGAGCGCACGCGGGCACTGGAGCCGGAGCTGCAGCCGGCGGGGTAGGTCGGCCCGAGCGCGCTCCGGGAAAGAGGGGCTGGGGTGAGGGCAGCGGCAGGGCGCCACCCCGGGCCGCGCTCCCGGCAAGTGCCCGGCCCGTCTGGGGGTGGCGCTGCCGGGCTGAGGTGTCGCCGGGGCTTCTGGCAGCGCTGATCCGCGCTGGGCCGCAGTGGGAAGCAAGCTTGCCTGGCTGTCCCAACGATTGCACTGGTCCGACAGAAGGTGCCCCCTGAGAAACCCTAGCTCCTATCATCGTTTCTGAGCAGTCACAGCTACAACCTCACTTCCGGTTTTTTTTATAGGCCGGGGAGGTTCTTTGGGGGGGATGTGACATCTCTTCTTAGACCACCTGGGGTTTTTATACCACTTAAGCCGCGTTTCCAGGCAGGACCTTTAAGGAAACTTTTTGCTCATTAAAAGAAAGCAAAACACCCCAACGTTCAGTAACGCTTTAATAAACTTTATGGAAGCAGCCCCATACAATCATAATTAAGTGATATTTTTTCACTCAATTTACTGAATGAAGGTGTGGCTTGGTTACCACTTAAAACGTGATTGATTGATTGATTGATCAGGGGCCTTGAACCCCTGCAGACTTAACCTGGAAGCCCTGACTGGACAGCCAAGAGCAGCTCGTGCACAGCATCAGTCTGCGATTCCAGCTTGTGGTTGCAGCATATTAGCAGGTGGGATTAGACAAAGATGCCAATTAGCTTTCCTCTAGGTAGTGTTATGATTGGCAAGAATGGAGCACAGGCTGTTCTTTAAATGATCCCTTTTAAATAGAGATCAGTGATTGTCAGCTTATTTTATTCCACTTATTAGTTGTTTAAGGACACTTTGATTTTTACCATGCTTCAAGAACTCTGTTGATTGAATAGAAGTTTATGGTTTTGTAACTGGAACACAATAGGAGCCTTCATTTTGTTTGAAATCTGTTTTCAGGTTTCCTGTAACATTGGGTACCTAAGTGTTGGCCAAATATTGAAGATATTACTGTACCTGAGAAACTTTTTGGTGACAGGGACTTGCTTTTTTTGTACAGCAGCAAGCTCAATAGAGCATCTAGATGCTATCTTACTAAAACTCATCAGTTGTTTATAACTTATGGATCTTTCTGTTCTTGTAGATAGGCATTATGTTCAGAGGAGGAAGTTTTGCTATTTATCTCAAAGGTGGAGGACAGGTATTTAAATAATGCTGCTGCTTTTTCTCATATACTTTATTTTTTCCATATGCCAGCCATTGTTAACAGAAACAATCATCTTGAGCTTGGTGATAAGTGACCACTGACAAAAAGATGGAGGAAAAGGACAGAAAGAAACATCGCAAAAAACACAGTGGGCCAAAGGCTGACAAAAAGAAGAAACGTCACCTAAATGACTTAGGACTTGGAGATGAAGAGGATGCTCGGAAGAGGAATCCAAAGGCCTTTGCAGTCCAGTCTTTTGTGCGGATGGCCAGAACCTTTCACAGGTATTCTACAGAGATGGTTTTTAGACCACACAAGACATAATGGATGTTTTTCTGGAACTTATTTTTGGTCCTGATAGAAATGTCTTCAATGTACTTGGGCTTAAGTGTGCTCATGCAGCTATCATGATTTAGTGTATCAAAAGTGTAGTCTCTATTATGAAGGTGTCAGTGATGTGAACTTGTCTAAACCTGCCACACAGCATGGTCATGTTTGCCTTAGTGCATCATCATGGGTAAATCTGGTTAGCTCTAAATAGGGTTGATGGGAGTTTCACAAATATGTTTTTAGCTGAGACCTTGATAATCAAACCCAAGTATATGGGTTGCTGAAATAAGAAATGTTGCTGCTTTATGACTTGTTATAACAACATCTTTCCTGCAATTCATAAATAGGACTCAGGACTTGAAAACAAAAAAGCATCATATTCCAGTGGTGGACCGAACTCCCTTGGAGCCCCCTCCTGTGGTTGTCGTCGTAGTTGGCCCTCCAAAAGTTGGGAAGAGCACCTTAATAAAATGTCTGATTAAGAACTTCACAAGGCAGAAACTGGTTGAAATCCGGGGTCCTGTAACAATTGTATCAGGTGAGGGGAAAAAACCCAAGCAATGCAAAGCACCCTGTTTGACCATGATTTTAGAGCATTAAATAGAAAGAGGCTCTGTTCCTACTATATGCTTGCTGGATATGAGAGAGAGTGTCCAAACAATAAACCCATTTTGATGTGTCACTGCATACTTCACTTGGGCAGCATATTTTGAGAGAGGCTGAAGACACTGACCATGTGGAAATAAGAATCTAATAAAAGAACAGTATAGAAGAAAGCTCCATGCACCAATCCCCTAAATCATACGATCACATTTAATCAAGTTATCTTTTCAATATTTGTCTCTTCCTTGTTTCTGTGTTAAAATACACAAGCAAAATCTGAGAAAATGACAAGACTGCTTTAAGAGTCATATGCAGTGTATAAAGCAAGTAAACCTTTTTTCCTCTTAGTTTTTCAAGATCAATATTTTTTGTAAAAATAATGGGTAGAAATATTTTCTGACGTGTAGTTTCTAGTGCCTTATAAAACTTTCCTCTTAGTGAATTTTGAAGAATACTAATAGAATCGTAGAAAAACACTAAATGAAACTGCAGGAGCTTGCCTATGCCAACCCCTGCTCAGGGCAGGATTATCGCTGCTTAATTGCCCTAAACAAATGTTTATCTAACCTACACTGTAAAACTTCCAGTGCACAGCATTTTTTGGTCTCTCTAGGTCATTGTTTCAGTACTTCCCTAAAGAAATTATATGATCTCTCGTGTTGGAAGCAAAAGTCCCTCTCACTTGCTGTGTCACACACACAAATAACATTGCATTGCAAACAAAACTACTAAAATCTTAGGATATACTAGAATTAAGATTTCCCATATCACCTTAACTTGGGCATTGAATGTGGCTATCGAAAAAGTCATACGTTATAGAATTGGAGATTTATCAGCATGAATGCATACAAAAGGCCAAAATTCACAAAGTACAAGGCTTTTGTGCCTTTTGGTCTGCCTGCATCTTGTGGTTTAATTTTTTTGGTCCTTATACTAAACATCTTAACTTTGTTACAGTGTATTGAAAGGTGTTTTGCAGTGTTTGGAGCTTGCTGGTGAAGTGGCATGGATATTTGCTTGATCCTCTCTGGACTTAATGGTTTTCTTAATTGTTTTTTGTGGTCACAGGATAATGGACTTGTGATCCAAGTAGTTCCTTCCAATTCTGTGTCCTTTAGGGATTCCCATGTCTCCATTATGTTTGGTTCTTATCCTCTCTGCATTTGTAGCAGGCAGCCTCCTTCATGTTCCTTGGTCCTCATGAAGCGGGGTTAGAGAAGTTACTGGGATCCAGCATTACCCATAGTTACAATGGTAGGAGACTCTGGCTTGATCATAGGCTGTGGCATGCTTAGATCTAAGCGGATTATTTGGGGAATGTAACTGCTAATATATAAGAATGTGTCTCAAGACAAAAGAAATTGCTTAACTTAGGGTGAAATAATAAGGACAATGAGGAAACTTTGGTTTTTAATGTTTAATTTACAAGATAAAATTAAAGTTGGTGAAGGAGGTTGGGAGAAAACTCAAACTGCCAGCCAATTCTGTTTTAACCTAAGTTAAACAATTCAGGTGGCTTGGTCTGATTTAAGAACACATCCTGTTCCTGTCCCCCCACTCTGTAGAAGTACTCCAAGCATGTCTGGACTGTAACTTTGACAAATTTGGATGGGATTTTCATGGACGTGTCCCTACTAGCATGCTTGGTGCCACTGAAAGTCAAAGAAAAGTTTGTTAGAATTTATTTTTGAAAGAAGATGAATTTTTTTTCTTTTTTCTGTAGTCTTGTTCTTGGATCAGAGAGAACCTTTTTATCTGGAATTTCCTAGAAAAGTTCAGCTTGATGCAGACACCCAAATTTAGTCAAATTATAAGCAGCTCAGAGCAGGGACCAATGAACTCGGAAGTGGTAGGAACCATTATAATAGGAACTAGTCCCAACCCAAGCATATTAGGAACATCAAGTATTTGCTTTGGAGAAAAAAAACCCATTGGATTATCTTTTCCCTACCATAAATTATAGTGGAGAATAAACTTTCTCACAATCCAGAAAAGTTATCTAAGAAACAGCAAATATAATTAACCCCAAAGCCAACAGGAATTTAAAACTTTACATATGCCTTTCACTTGTCCAAGCTTTTCTTAGTTAATTTAATAGGGAGAGAGATTTCTGATACATGCTGCTTAGTTGTTTATGTTACTACAGTAGGTTCTTTCATTCAAATAAAATTACCCAAGGTGGCATAATTTGTTTAAATCCTCAACAGTAATTAAACCGGAATAATATTTGGTTTTACCTCCATTTTCATTTTACTTGCAGGTAAAAAACGTAGGCTAACCATTATTGAATGTGGATGTGACATTAACACAATGATTGATCTTGCTAAAGTTGCTGATTTGGTAAGTTTGTAACAGTGTACCAGAACTCACATTTCCTGTCACAGAATTTACAATACAATTTACAATTGGAAATACAATATTTGATGAAATTGCATGTACATATGAATGGTCTGTTGCTTATGCCTACAGTACTCGGTGCTCAGAGTGAGCAAGACCAAGCTGTAAACTTTTTCTAGCGCTCCCTTTGAAATTGCCCGGGTATAAGGAGTGGGAGAAACCATCTTACAACTCCTGTGGGACTTCAGTTTGACAGTCTGTTTGTAAAACGTAGTTTTTTGGGGAGGATTTGCTTTAAGAAACTGAAGAAAGACGTGACCTTGCCTTAAGCAGATTGTAACCACATTAGAGTTTGTAAAGTTTTTGTTAAAGAGGTCTTCTTTAACGACTGGATTTTTTACGCTCATGTAAAATGGAAATGCACGCTGCTACATCAGCTGAATTCATCTGATGCTCTCTACTGGACCCAATTTGAAGGTGTGAGTGCAGCAGTCAGTCTGTTTTCAGTTCTAGAGCATCACCTCTGTAATTTTTTTCTACTTTGTCTAAATTTTAGCCCAGAAAATCTGAGTCTGGTTGTCTTCAGGATATGATGCAAAGCCCAAAGCATACTCAGATTTTTGCTTGAGTGTGGGAATTTGAAATATATATTTTACTTACAGCTAATCTAAGCTTATGATCTTTTAGTTTTTGCTGAAATTCATCAGCTAAACTATATTTTTTTTTTCTACCATCTTCATGTGCCTTGAGAAGATGAGATTAATTGAAAAGTATAAGTCAGGAGTTTTTAATGAACAGATGCTGGGTAGCTTTGAGGCTTTAAAAGTATGTGGTAGTGTGAGATACTGTTGTTTCAAGGTTTGTGTAATTTAATTACTCACAGAGCCCTGCCAACAGTTATTTTGCATAGTAGGTTCCTGTATGCTGAAAACCTAATTGGTTTTGCCTCCCTGTTCGTGTAACGACAAGAGCATTATCCTGTGTCAGTGTTCTGCTCCATTATCATCATCTTTTACTGACACACAACAGCAATTGAACATGGGAAGGAAGTTTTTCTCACTTGTACCAAACATCTGTTTATGATCTCAAATGCTCTAGTGCCTTAAGGTATTAGTCTCTTGTGGCAACCTAATCTTTAGTTGCATTTGACAGATATCCAGACAATCAAGGCTTTTATCTTTACTGATTTAATCAGATGTTCCTTCAAATATTGGAAAGGGTTGAATCTTGCTTGTATTAAAGTAAGCACGGTTTGTTAGTTTAGGGCCAGAATCTGATACTTCTACCCCTATTTAATATCCTTTTACTTGCCAAGCACCCACTGTTTTATATATACATTTCCGTTATCTTCTGGGAGAAGAGAAGCAAAGCAGAGCAAAAATAAATTGATTTAGGGGAGGGGAAGAATTTCTCAGCCCTTAATTCAGTGATTTGGGCTGAAGAGATAACTTTTAATTAAAGTCGAAGTTGGTTATGCAGATTATGACTTTATAAAAAGTCATTGGGGAAGCTGTCACTTCTTAATGTTAAAAGTTTGGTGGTGCCAATACAAGATTGATTCCTTCTAAAAGCATGGTGGCTAAATAAAGTGAAGGCTGTCATGAAAGTATGCTAATACTTGTTGAAGTAAATTTTATTTTTATTATGCTTTCAGGTTCTAATGCTCATCGATGCCAGCTTTGGATTTGAGATGGAAACGTTTGAATTCTTGAACATTTGCCAAGTACATGGCTTTCCTAAAATCATGGGTATCCTTACCCACTTAGATACCTTCAAAAACAATAAACAGTTAAAAAAGACCAAAAAGAGATTAAAACATAGATTCTGGACTGAAGTATATCCGGTATGACACTAAACAGTTATTCTTCATGAATCCGTTTTTCATTAGGTTGGAGTATTGGCTTTAGAAATGGGGCAGCTGTACATTTACTGCATTAGCATTTATTTGTGTTGTGAACAAGAGGCAGTCCTGGTGTAGTATTTGGTATTGAGCATGAAACTCCACGTTCTTTTGTTTACCTATATAGTGGATTTCTATCACAAAATAAGATCAGTTGAAGCCCAGTAGTTATTTATAGAAGAAATGATGTGGAGAAGGATTACAGAATTGATTAACTTTAGTCGTCCTATTTTATAAAGTATTTTGCAGGCAGTGTAACCGTGGAAATGTTACCATGATTTAATTTCACTTTTGTCTTGCCTATTGTAAATTATGAAACTTTAAAAATTGATACTTTTCCTGTGAAACCATAAATCCACTTTTTAACAGATGGTGGATGTATCTTAGGTGCTGTTAATATTAATTCCACCTTGATGGGAGAAAAAAAATGTTAGCAATTAGTTCAAGTCTTTGTGAGTCAACTGTACCTAATTGCCTGCAGTCTTTTGGCTTTGTTTTATTTAACAGGAGTTTAATAGATACATGTTTTAACTTTTTACTGTTCTCATGTTCTGCTTAGGGTGCTAAGCTCTTTTATCTCTCTGGGATGGTACATGGAGAGTATCAAAAGCAGGAAGTTCACAATCTAGGACGCTTTATTGCGGTTATGAAATTCCGCCCTCTCACATGGCAAACAACTCATCCGTATGTCCTAATGGACAGGTACATGGGGTTTTTTTCTCTTTCTAGAATGGGTTGGTAACATGGCATCTGGGCTAGATCTGGCCCACAGCACTGCTGGAACTTTTTACTGGTGTCTGTGCCCATGGGTATGCATTGGGACTGGACAACCAGGAGTGGTGCCAGGGCCAGACCAGCTTCCAGATAGTTTCCCTTGCTACTTCTCCCTGCCCTCCTGGCTCCAGTCTGATGTGGGCTGAGTTGCTTTGGTGGAGCATCAGCAGCAAGGAGCTTTTTTCACATCACTACTGCTGCTTTTAGCCCCCTGCTCCCCAGCTGCAATGCAGGTGCAGTTTCCAGTTAGTTGGCAAGTACACCGGGGACAGCATTCAACTCCCAGCTGCCTCACCCCAGTGTGGGCATGGGGAAAGCCCCTGCTGCTGATGTGCTACCAAAGCCACCTGGCCTGCATCAAATCAGAGTAGGGTGGTTGTGGCCAGTGGCTTCTTAAAGGTTTCTGACTCCTGTCCTTCAGTGTTGTGTATTTAACCAAGGAAGTCAGCTGTTAATGTGTGCTGTGTGTGTTTCATACTTGACATCAGAATATTTTAATTCTGTTCCCTTCTGCCTTGAAAAATGTAATTCTGTTATTATGGTTCTGTAATAGTTGGGGACAGAAATGGTCCGGGTTAGGGTTAGTTCAGTTCTTTAATGGATTTTTCAGTGTCATCCTGCACATGGCATTTGCTAGTGCAAATGTGTGCATCTCCATTGACTTGAAAATTCCATTATAATAATCTGCAGTCTAACTGGTGGGACAGAGTCCATTTACCTCAGCCATACATTTCATTTAGTGACTTGAGTGGAAGCTGGATTAGCTCCCTGATTTGGAGGATGGGTGGAGTTCTAAATGTTATTTAACTATTTTGGGGATAGGACTTTTTTAACATAACCCATAAAATGAACAAATTGCTGCTAAATGATGTTGACTTTCTCTGGAAGCATAGCAGCAGTAGTAGATTATTTACAACTATCTCTAAACCAATACAATAAATATTTTTTGAGTCTATGCTACCTCATATTTTTATTTAAAAAGATTCCAAGACATTTAAATGATGACTTTTTTTTATTTATAAAAAAACAAATTTGTTTAATTCCTAAAAAACAGTACCTTGGATTTAACAGCATTGATTTCCAAGCTGTTTGAGATTCAGTGGGCATGTCTACATGTGCATTGAATTTAGTACCTCCAATGTGAGGTACTAAGGAAATGTGCATTAGGCTGTTTTAATATGCAGTAATGAATGCATATGGTTTTGAAGTGATGCTTAAGGCACAGCAGCCTATTTTACTGCATGTTAGCGTAACCGTAAAGTTTATAAGTGTCACTGTAATGCACAGTAAAATAGGCTACTGCATATTAAAGCATATGTGTAGATGTGTCCAATAATGCTTAAAAGCATCTAATAACCTTTGAAAGCCTTTCTGGGATTGTGACGCTAGTAGTACATCCTCTTCTTAAAGCAAGTGGAAGTATAGCATCCCAGTAGTTTAGCAGCAATAGAGAGCAAACCTGTCACTCCAGTATTCATTCTATGGAGTGATTCCCATTGGATATACCGTCTCCTTCATGTTCTTGGTCCTAAATTTCAAAGCTGACCATGGGATCGATGTTAAGTATTTGAAAGATTGTTCTTATTTCATCCTTATGATCTTCCATTGGAAAAATGGGACAAATCAGGGCCACCCCATGAGCTCAGGAGACTAGATTTTCATTGGAGATGGATGAAGATTACAAGACTTCTAGAACTGAATGAAAACCTGACTGTCCCAGGGGGATGATGAGAGAGGGGCAGGAGACCCCTCCTGCAGTGTGGGTTGTGGCAGGGACAGCCTGCCACAACAGCAAGAAAAGCCCTGAGAACAGGACAAACAACCCCAACAGATGCAGCCAGGTCAGACGAGCTGTGAAGGGGAGGAACGCCAGTGCAGATTTGTCAGCCATCTTTTTCTGTGGCTGGGGCCAACGCAGCCCAATGACATTATCAAAGAATGCTGCCCGGCTGGGATAAAAGCCAGCCACATGGGAACAGCTGGGGAGGACACAGCAGGGAAATAGCTGCAAGACCATCCCCCGAGCAGATCAGGGGCCTCCTGACAGGTTCAAGGAGAGGCTGAACAGAGATGCAGCAGAGGCGTTTGGGACATAATTAAAGGGGCACGTCACCCCGGACAGCGGGGAGCTGGACCAGAGGAAGACACCAAGGGATGGCAAAGTTGTTGGACACAGAATGCGTGAGTGAGAGTGGGCTGAGGCCTCTCTCTGAAGTTTCTGTTGTTTGTTTCTATTTCATATCATTTGAAGCCCTCGAGGCCAACAGAAAGGCTACAGGATGTACATTGAGGGCTGAGCAGGCTGGGGCCGCAATGTTAATAGGCCAGATCCATCACCAGGGTCGTCTCACTGCCCCAAATAAACCCGTGCAGTGGAGAGGAAAACAGTTGTGACCATCGAGGGCCAGAAAGAGTGAGAGGAATCGGAACACAGCATCCCATCGTTCGACTCTCCCAACAGGCTGGCGTGTGGCTGGGGCGTAGGGAGGCAGAGCCCCAGGAGCACCTGCTGGTGGTGATGCCCAGTGTATCATCCCCCCCAGAAGGGAATCCCACTACTGAATATAATATTCAAGAAGTAGCAGGCGAGTATTGGGGTACCCCTTGGGGAGAACTCAACCAAACATTGTGGCAGGAAGAGCAGCCTCTGTGGTAGATTCCGAGCACCTGCTCCAGGGCCATGCAAGAGGCTCCACAAAGCCAGGCGGGTACACTGTCTTTATTTAAAGTTCTGTTTAAGGACTTTAAACATAAGGAAGGAAGAGAAATATAATGCTTATAAGCTAAGTGAGTTATTCTTCTTATGATCTGTTGGAAAAAAGGAAGAAGCAAACATTTTTTTCTTGTTTTTTTTTATTTTTAAATATTAAAAATATTCAAGTGACTGAGTCAGAGAAGTACCTAGGTGGATTACGTACCAACTCTGTGAAATATATAAAGCAAATGGGTGAGCAGGAGGTCATTCTTCAATCTTTCGATTGTTTTATTTTCATCTTAACTTTGTAGGTAAAAACTTGAAAAGAATATTGTCTAGAAAATTATAATTGTAAACCAAAGTGAAGCCAATTGTTTTTATTTTCCACCTTAGAGTAGAAATGTCAAAAATAATTGCAGTTAGGAACAAGTAAATTAGTCTTTCAGAGATGGTGTGTTTGATACAATGTTATAAATTTTTCAGAGAAAAACATTCTATAGTTAAATAAAGAAAAATGTTTTGATATACTGTCCCTTTTGAAGATTTGAAATATTAAGGTGTGCACGAGTTTTAATACATTTACAATGTTATTCTAAAAAGAAGAATGTCGCTTTTTTCCTGGAACTTTACAGTTCAGAGAACATTATGTTTCTTTTGATATTGGCTAGAATGGAAGATTTGACAAACCCAGAAGATATCAGAGTCAATCCGAAGTGTGACAGGAAGGTGTCTCTTTATGGTTACTTAAGAGGGGCACACTTAAAAAACAAAACCCAGATTCACATGCCAGGTAGTATATTCATCTCTTAAAGTTTGTATTATTTCATTAATGCATGCATTATAACATTGCTGTTTTAGATCATCTGCTTTGCATCTGTAAAAGACTGATGTAAAAACAGATCTTATTCTTTTTAAAAGCACATTGTTTCTAAAGAAAAGAAAAATGCTTTTATTTTAAAATTGATGTTAACCTTTGTAAAAACATAGTTTTGCTTTTCATTAAGAGCTTCTTGCATTTAAACTAAACAAAATAATATTTTGGCAAACTGCAAAGTAAAGCTCATGAGTATGTCACTGTAGAATGACTAAATGAGAAATGTAAGCCTTACTAACAGTGAGAACTAAAACTTGTTTAAAAGTATTAAATAATATAATACATAAGTACTAAATACAAAATAATAAATTACTGATTTTTTTTCTTTTGTAATATGGAGCAATGTCAGTAACAAAAAAGTGTATTAAAAGCAGTGATTTGCTGCTGTCATCCAGGAAGAGTTATACAGTTTATTAACCAAATAACTTGTTTTTCAGGCTTAATCTTTATTTCTTAAAACACTTATGTGATTTTTGTCTTGGTAGTGTCTCATTGATATCAAGTCATTTTGTAGCATGTTAAAACCATTTTACCTCTTCACAGTGAACTGTAGAATTTTTTAATTGGAGCTCTGTCAAAGTTCTGTCTTTCTTTGTCTCCTGTCCCAGGTGTAGGGGACTTTACAGTGAGTGATGTCAGTTTCCTGCCAGACCCGTGTGCACTCCCTGAGCAGCAAAAGAAGCGTTCTTTAAACGAAAAAGAGAAGTTGATTTATGCCCCACTATCAGGAGTTGGCGGTGTAGTGTATGACAAAGATGCTGTTTATATTGACCTTGGCGGAAGTCATGCTCATCAAGATGAAGAGGTGAGGAAATGCTTGTTCCAGTTTGAGACCTTCTGCTGTCCTGCAGAATAGGATTTCTACCTAACTCATTTTTCAAATAAACACTGTGAACCCCACATCCTTACCCTTAAATCTTTTACTGGACTGTCCTTTGTTTCTACAGTTATATAGGAGGAAGGAAGATAATACCCTCTTACCGACACCTTTCCCTTCTCTAACAATGCCATCAAAATACCCAAGTAATTACTAATGAATTCTTATAGAGGCTTTCCACACATTCAGTATGTCTTATGCCTTGTCTATGAAATGGGTGCAAATTTTTGTTATTTTTGCAAGCAGGGAAATTCTGGGAAAGTAATTATCATTTTTCCAAAGGTTTGAAAGAATTTATTTTCAGTTTGGGGCTTTAACTGAGGGGAGCAGGCACTTTCATATTGATTTTATTTAAAAAAAAAAAAATCTTTTGGTTCATCAGGAGGAAGTGAGGCCAAACCATGAACTTGTCCAAAGCCTCATCTCTACCCATTCCACCATTGATGCTAAGATGGCTTCAAGCAAATTGTCTCTTTTCATGGACTCCAACCCATTAGGCTCAGAAGATTTGGAAAGCCATGGGTAAGCTTTTAAGTTTGCTGATTAGTGAATGACTAAAGAACATGACTGGGAGAAGCAGAGCATTCATAGTTTTTGGTATGAGCGTGACGTTAAAAATGTGTGGCTTGTTTGAATGAAAGGTATATGCAAGATATATAGATGGCTTGAGGGGACGAGTAGTGTGGAAAATGGAATAGTGGAACAAGAAAAGCTTGTTTAAACGTCATGACTGTGCCTACAGCCAAATTGGAAACAGAGGTTGAGACGAGAGGATCCCACTTATTATTTTACCAGGGTTTGAACTTGTCCTCTGAAATCAAAAGTGCTGTTTAAGCCTTTGGCAGTTTCCTGTTCCAGTTATGCTCTTAACAGAAAAGTTTTTCAAATAAAAAATGTAAACGTTTGGGAACAGGATGATTGAGAGCATGGACATGGATACTTATAAGAGAAATAATTATGGGCCAGTCTATAATTAGATGCAATTTCAAATATACATTTAAGATAAGAGCTTAATATTGCTTTTAATCTTGACCATTTCTATTTTAGGGAGTAAATGATGACCATCCACTGTTTACTGCTCAGAATGCAATAACTAGTATAGGATTCTGGTTTTGTCAGGTTTTCAGTGAAAGGAAATTCAAGCCAACCTTTTTTGAATTTTCTGTTTATCTTAGCTTCTGCTAGAAGATGCTGCAAAAACTCCTAAGAGATCAGCTTTGCAGTTTATGTAATGTGGGCTTGGACTTAACCCATTGTGCCACTTTTTTACTATGAAATGCATGCCCACTGTGATGAGAACTATCTTTGTGCAAGAAGAGAGACAGCTGTGAGATTGTAGAATTTAAGGCAGTCTTCAGATTCTGGTGCAGGAGTGCATCTTGAATTGAAGGTGGAGGTACTAGTGCCATTTATTGTTAGGTTGCCTAAAACTTGGCACTGTAGAACTGCTTTCATAGATTGTAAGGGGCTGGATCTCACAAGGTCATCAGGTCCAACCCCACTGCACTAAGCAGGAAAGACAGCTAGGGTCAAGTGACCCCAGCAAGGTAACCATTAAGTCTCCTCTTGAAGCTTTCCAGGTTAAGTGATTGCAACCACCTCTGGAGGGAGTTTATTTCACAGTCTGGACACCCTAACTGTGAAGAAGTTATTCCTTGTGTTAAGCCTGAAATGGTCTTCCAGGAGTTTGTGGCCATTACTTTTGGTTATTCCCAAGGGTGCTCTGGTGAACATTTGCTCATAACATAGAAAATTTCTGCCTGAACAGCTGAAGTGTAGCAATGTTTGGTTTTTGATGTTTAAAACTCCCATCTGTTTCAAAGACAGTGATTTGGGGAAAAAGATGTTATGTATAACAAAACAAAACAAAAAAACTTACCATTTCATTGTGATGCACTGAGGTTTTCATGTTTCCTTTCAAGAAAGTATTTAGATTTAACTTGTAAATAGATGATGACTGAACCCTGTATGTAATGTGTGTAACTGTATTTTTCTGTACAACAGCAGCTTGTTTAGTATTTGTTTTTCTATTTTAAAAAACACTTTTTAAAGTGAGAAGTTATTGAGACCACAGCAGTATTTCAAACAGTTAATTTTTCCCTCTCTATATTAAAAACAAAATACATAAAATTGAATACTGTTTTTACTCAAATACAAGATGAAAACCTCTTCTGTACTCCCCCTCCCACCCAAGGTGCCCCAGTTGGGATAGAAGGAAAAAGCCCCTCATTTTATAATTGCCTACAAGGAAATCTCACTAAAGACATTGCCTATCATTAAACTGCTGCCAAACGCAGCATGTGCTAAGCCTTGGAAACCAACTATGATAGTGGGAACCTATCATAAGGACAAGTTAGTGTAGCCCATCCCTACCACAAGGATAGCTTAACACAACGCATCTCAATAAGACGTATGGTAGTGCCCCATTAAGCACAATCCCACTCACCGTTGACCCCAAGCGCCTGGCAAACGTACGGATGCAGGGCCTCACACAGTTCACCCAGAATCCTGCCATTACCACCTCTTTCAGCCCGGCACATATGGTTAATGTGGCCCTGCCATCCATGAATTAAAGCTGGACCAGGTTGCCCTGTGCCTTATCTGCATATAAAATTTCGGAGCATCCCAGGACTTGTGACAAGAACACCCAGTTCTATTCATGAGCAGGGGCTAATTGGCACATGGCTTCTTTGGGAGGGTATCGAGTACACACACGTACTGAAATGTATTGAGCTGTGAGGTCACTGTGGCTTGAAATGTTCTTGACTCTAATAGGGCCCAGCCTAATGAACTATGTAATAAATTATGAGCCTTTGACTTAAGAGAAATAAGCATTGTTTGTACTATATATATGTGAGTGCTAAAAGACTTCTTAAAAGTGCTTCAGCAGTTTCGAAAAAACGTAACATGCATCAGTTCTGGTTGAACTAAGTGTATGGGTACTATATACAAGTTGATACAGCCATGTTTAATTTGAAATTTGTTTTCAAATTTACTCCTCACTTCCATGGGGTGAGCAAGGGTCTGCGAGTAAGGAGAGGGGGAAGGGCTGCCAGGGCAAAAAGTTGGGGGGAAGCAGAGAGCAAAGGGGTACCTAATTTCCCCTGATTTATTTTCCCTGCTTTCACAGAGGGAAGGGGACACATTCAAGGCAGACCTCCGATAATTGAGATTCTGTACCTGGATAATTATAACACTTATAAATGTACAATAGTAACCTCAAGCACGTAGGTGAGAGCATATTATAGCAGCATATGGCAATATTACATAGTTTTATATTGACATTGTTGATGTCTATCCTACAATTATTCCTTAGTTAACACACTAGTCCCTCACCTAATTTCCTATTTTATTTCAATACTTGAGAAAAAATTAATTTAAAATACAAATAATATAATATTCAGCTTCCAGCACTCATTACATGAATACTGTTGAGATTTAAACAAGCTGATTAAGCCTGCCCTCTATTGTTGATGGTCATTTTCTCTTCGAGTAAATACAGTGCTTGCTGGCTTAGCCATAAGCAGTAAACACATCACGAATGCTAAGAGAATATTCACAGTTTTCAGTAAAATACAACATAATGCAGGTACTCAATCCAAACTATTAGATAGCTGTGAGGAATCACAATTTTTGGTTGTGAGTCCTGGCAAGGTTTCTTGAATCAACAGATTTCTTGAAATCAGATAATCCTACAATTTATTTTAGTAACACTGGTAGTCTGTTCTTGCTGTTCAACACAAATATTCTTTAAATGTTGTTTGTGGCTTTGTATGTCTCCTTCATGCTAACTTTGTTTTTTAATCTTGTGCTCTTTTGGGAAAGCAGCTTTGTGATGCCAAAAGAAGAGAAGCAGCTTGATTTAAAGACTGGGAGAATACGTAGGAAAGCAATGTTTGAAGAAAAAGAAAATAGTGATGGAGAAAGTGATGAAGAGGATGACCAAGATGAAGAAATGTCTGAGGGTGAAATGGCTCGAAGTGATAGTGATGAGGAAGGTGATGCTGAAGAAGGAAGTAATAAAGAACTACCAGAACAAGAGGCAGATCCCAGGAACGTCAAGCGCCTGAAAAGAGAAGAGACCAAAGAAGAGACTGTAATGGAATTGCCAGCATTTGCTGATAGTGATGATGATCTTGAGATGAGCTCAGTAGAAGAAGAAACAGGCCTGGATGAAAGCAACAAAGAGACGGATGAGGAAAATGAACAGGAGAGTGATGAGAAGGAAAGTTCAGACTGTGATTCTGAATCTGCAGACAAAAAATTAGGTGAACCCACACCATGTGAAACAAGCAAGGGAAGTAAAGAACTGAGAGGGAATCGTAAACAAGGTCTCAATTTAGATAAAAAAGTGTTTTCCACTGTAGATTCTGGAAACTGCACAGCTGAAGAGGTTTCTGAATCTGAGTCTGAAAACTCTTCCCTTGATGAGGACGCAGAGGAGGATGAAGAAGCTGAGGAATTGCGTAGAAAAAGTGTTCAGAGTACTCAAGAGGTTAGTACTCTTAGGCAGGCTAAATTGAAAGCTGTAGAAGATGAGGATGATGAAAATCTTCTGAAAGAGGAAGAGGAATATGAAGAGAAAGCAGATTTTTCTGCAGACACAGCAGGTATCATAACTCATGTATTTTTACTGTATGTTTATAGTAGCCCTTGTGAAAGTACACTTGAATACTCTTGGCAGAATTGTCCAGTGTCTAGACCAGGGAACTGCAAGTTAGAGCAGAAGGATTATTTTTCCTTTAAAACCGTTAATTTGTGCAAGTTGAGAGAAGCCTCAGATTCCCTAAGGGTAAGGTTGAGAAAAGGTTAACCTAGTTTTTAAAAAGTTGTCTGGTTCAAGACTTTCAAAATTGTTACCTTTATGGTGTTGTTTATTGGACCAATTGTACTACTGGGAGAGCATCAAGTGCTATTCCTTTGGTATATCCTGGGGAATTGTGCAATTATGCGCCCACACAGCTTTACACACAAAAGGAATGGCCACACATGATTACATAATATTGCATAATTTCACTATGGCGGGCTCTGTGCCTCCACCTCCTTAGGGTTCCCAGCACTCCAACTGGCAACCTCATGATGTAGAGGCAGAGCCTCGTGACTGCACAGTTGAGTAAGTGGGGAGGGGAGCTCCATGGGGTTTTTGGGTGGGTGTGAAGTTTTTTGGGTGGGTATGGGTTGCGCGCCATCAGATCAGGCTAGGCCGTCCGGCTCTGCCTCTGTGTGGGGCATCCAGCACTCCAGCAGGAAGCTACACATGGCACAGAGCCCACTTGGACTGATGGTGCACAGTTCCCTCCTGTAATGCTGCAAGCCCCATGTGCTGGCATGGAATCCTCCTGGTCTGGTGCAAAGGCATAGGTCAGCAGGGTGGGCTGGCTCTGTGCCAGCATGTGCAGCCCCTGGGACTCAGCCATAGGTGTGCACTGCTGGGGGCTCTGCCTTCTGTGGTCATGAGGAACCCAAGGGCCTGCTGCTGCTGAGTTGCCAGCAATGGGGGCTGTGCACCATGGGGTGGGGAGAATGTGGCAGGGTGGCCCACATCCACCCTCCAAACTCCCCCACACATGCACACAATCCACACCCACCCACTCACAACCCCCACACACATATAGCTCTTCACACCCCCCCACACCTTCGCAAATCTCCCGCATACACCACCCTCCAACCATACAAAGTACTTGCATGTATTTCTAAGGAAGGCTTAAATAGTGTTATATTTAGTTTAATTTGTAAAATAAATAAACAAATAAATTTAAATAAAGTAATTAATTTTGAGTTTTCCTGCACATAATCTTGAATTTTTCTGCACATAATTCCCTGGGGTCTACATAGGTCTGAGATAGAAGCAGATACAGGGTTTCCTTAGACCTGAAGAAAGTCACTTGATACCTGAAAGCTTGTTCACCAGCTCTCCCAGTAATACAGTTGGTCCAATAAAAGATGTCACAAAAATCCTTCCTTATTAATTGCCTGGACTGTCATGACTATAACAACACTTCAATGCTACCACTGTCTTTGTGGAGACAGATGGGATAAGGAAAACACTTTTCAATTATTTTATTAGTATGTAAATAATACTGGAAATTTTATGCTTATGCAAATAGTCTAGTTTATAGCATCTGTCATTAAAGTTTACACTTTGTTCCTTCTAAAGTTTTCTACCTATGTTACTGGGGAATAAAAAAAGCTTAGGGTATCTGGTGACAGGATAGTGTGAAAACTGAAGTGGTCTAACTGGATCTAGTTATGTAACCAGACTAAAATCTTGTCTAGAGATTTATAATGCACAATGGTCCCTGTTTATAAGGGGTATGTGTTTGGGGGGAGGTTAATTATTTTTTTTTAACCTACTCCCCCTCCTCTCCCTTCCCCTGGCAGTCCAAGTGGATCTTTAATCTTGCATCTTCCAGCTGGAGAAAAACTTAGCAATATTTTTTTCCTCTTTTTAGGTGCAGTTAGATGGAAGGAAAATCTTTCCCAAAAGGCAGCTCATGCCTTTCTGAGACAACAGCAGTCAACTCCTAACCTTCGTAAACTTGTTTATGGAACAGGTAAAGATATTCCAGAGCCTCTCTTTCTTTCCCTATAATGTGATATTACTATCCTGTTATCCCCTATCACCTCTAACCATAGGCATTTCAGTTAGAAATAGCTTTCAGGGTGTCTGAAAAAGAAATGGATATAATTCTCTAAATTGCTAATTTTTTCCTTGGCCAAAAAGTGAGTTTTGTCTCTGTAATAAATTCACCTTAGGCAATTTTGACAGTGATGTTACTAGTAGTTATTCAGACACCAGTTTACACGTATGTTATTTGATCTTTTCTTTGTGATACACAGTAGTACTTTCCAGGGCAGGATGGTGGTTCTTTGAAACATGTTGCAGTATTTTTGTGAAGCAGTGGGGAGGGTGTTGAGGCTCTGTCAGTTTTGCGGGGGGGTTTTTCCTTCTATAATATTTTTCTACAAACATAAAAATCAACAATTTTTCAGGCAAGTAGTAGTTCAGTTTCTTTAGCTGTGTTCAGTGATTTTTGTTTAAGACTTTCTTTGGTGTTAATGAAATATTTAACTGATTCAGATTAATCATATGATGTCCCTAATAGGTGTGTTTATCAAAGTGATAGTAGGCATTTGTCAAGCTTCAGGCAGCTACTTTAAAGTGAAGATAAAGCTGTTACTTAAACAATGAGTCCTGGTATAAAAAATTGATAAATCTCCAAGTAAATGTCTGGCCGTTTAAGGCCCTCCCTTTGTGCAACATTTGTTAATGAAAATTTGGCAAACAGAAGGCTTGCAGTACATAATACCTATAGCAGTTTACAGCATGTTAGTAATCTGCTGAATGATACAAAACAAACAGGTGATGTTTTTCGTGATCATACATTTTATATACAAAAACACCACAGTTGCTTAATTGGAGATTTTTTTTTTTTTCAAAGAGTGTCATCCAAAAAGAACCTGATTTTTTTTTTCTTTCTTCAATGTGTGTGAAATTTTGCATATGGAATAACTTTTTATATCAGTATGTCCAGACTAACCATCTTTCTAACTCCAGGTCCAGTATTGTATTATGGCCAGTGTGTTAATTCGTGTTGCTACTGGTTGCTCTGTTAATGAACAAAGCCACGTTTCAGTTTCTCTGATTTCTCATTTGAATCCAAACTGATTCCCAGCTGTCTATCCCTACATTTCACTGTTGAAATGTCCTTTCTTTAAACTACTTCAGACATATAAAAATGTAAGAAACTGGAGAGGTGTTGGATTAATGTAATCGAGTCGCAGATTATGATAATTTTAACTACTTCTTTATTTAGTGGCGGAGAAGGAAGAGGATGACAAGGATGATGGAGAAGAAGAGCTTGGAGGGTTGTTCCATGTCAGTCGTCCTGACAAAGAATCCACACTAAAGGCTAACGGCCTTGACTGTTCCAAATTTGCAGTGGAAGTTCCCCAGGATTGGGATTTAGAAGAGGTACTGCTTTTGAGGAGAGAGCTCTTGCACTCTGTACTCTTAGGGCCACATTCAGGCCTGCATTGAGTTGCATCCATTTATTATATCACTTAAGAAGTTGCCTCCTAAAGAACTGCCGTTGCTGCTATACCAAGGAGAAATGTTAAAGAAACAAACCCATATGAGTTAGGCAATTTTGCTTGTATGTCACATCTTCTCTGTCTATTCTCCTTTGTTAATCACTAGAAATATTCTCACACATTTTCTTAGGATTTTTCTTTTTTTTGGTACTGTAAAGAGAAGTTAAAGGGCTGGATTAACTGTGCTAGGGCTGATGTTTTTCTATTTATTCACTGAAGTAGGTGTAGTGGTGCTGGCCCTTTCCTGGTGGGATAACCTCTGAAGTGTTGGGAGACATTATTCATTCTCTTCCACTACTACTGAGGGTGTCTACAGGAAAGACATTTTGATATAGAAAGCTGCATATAAAGAAATGAAATGAGGTCAGACTGTCTCTAAACCAGTGAAATGATTGCAGATGGAAGTACTGGTGAAGTGCTATATGTGGTGACAAATGACAGGTACATCAGGCAGTCTTTTTATTTTACAGGTTATGAGCAGCATTCGGGACTGCTTTGTAACAGGAAAATGGGAAGCAGATAAAGATGCTGCAAAGCTATTAGAGGAAGATGGTAGGTATGATTATCTCTGAAAATGACTAATGACGTCAGAATTTCTAGTAAATACTAGGTAACTGAATGTGACTTATCTCTGATCATTTTATTACTTTTAAATAGGTAAGAATCACTAATGAGTGGAAATACTGTTTGCAGGGAACTAATTTGATCCCCTTTGTTTTGCTGAAAAGCAGGGATTATAGATGTAATGGAGGACAGGTGCATTTTTTTATTTAAAATGTGGATCTACCATCTTTTAAATAAATTGTTTGAATACCATTAGCCCTAGTAGAGTAAATATCCAACTTACTGAACTTTAAGCATATTGAATGTGTTCTAGATTTTTACTCTTTCCAGTCTCTGCCACCTGGTGAAGGCAGATGTTAGGTTGCTTTGAAAGTAACTTGAATGTGCAGCGACTCAGCAGAAACAATGATGCGATGTCAAAAATAAGGGACACTTTTCTCTCATTCTGATGGTGTGGATTCACCCTCTGGGAGATGAAATTCCCCAGGGGTTACCAGATTTCCCTTGTAACACTTGAAGGTAGCAATGTGAGAGATTTCTCATGATACAATATTGAAAAGAAAAAAGGGAAGCCACTTAAAAATGGGGCTGCTACTGCTTTACTATAGAGAATAGTGAAGGAAAGGTAGAAAACTGCTGTATAAAGCTAGTGGCAGGGAGGAAATGTGATAAATCCATAGTGAAAAATAAATATCCATAAAACCACAAAGGTCTGAAAAATGCAAAACAGTGTAGCCCTGTTGCTAACCAATGGGCATTGTGGCTGCTGTTTTTACAGAAGAACTTTATGGTGATTTTGAGGACCTTGAAACAGGAGTTGTGCATAAAGGGAGACCTGCTGTTGAAGAGGATGAGGTATGATTTGCAGCTTGCTTTTCATCATTTGTTTTATCTCTTAAGCTTTTGGGGACCGAATACAAAGTTGTTTGTAGTTCACTAGGAACAAACTAATGGGGAAATTCCAAAATCAAATAGATATGTTTGATATTATTTATTATTATTATTATTATTATTATT
>JAGPOW010002742.1:47404454-47425655 GCA_030014935.1 Caiman crocodilus
TTATTATTATTATTATTATTATTATTTATTATTATTAGATATTATTTTCAGTAGGACCATTCTTTTAGTACTGGATGGTCAACCTATACAACTCTTTACGTTGAACTCATAAATAGCAGAATTAGAAGTCAGCTCACTATGGTCTCAACAGTAAAGGGCAGGCTTAATCAGCTTGTTTAAATTCTCAACAGTATTCAGGTAATGAGTGCTGGAAGCTGAATATTATATTCTTCGTATTTTTAATTAATTTTTTCTAAACTATTGAAATAAAATAGGAAATTAGGGGAGGGACTAGAGTGTTAACCAAGGAATAATTGTAGGGTAGACATAAAAAAATGTCAATATAAAACTATGTAATATTGCGATATGCTGCTATAATATGCTCTCACCTATGTGCTTGAGGTTACTATTGTACAGTCTAAATTTTAGAAAGAAAGACAGAGTTCTATACAAGATCTCTACTTACTATGAAACGTTGAACATAGTTTGGTTGGATATTATTTCTAAATCTGTTATCTACAGGGCATTGCAACTTTTTGAGGCTCAGTAATGCAGATTATAGCACTCTGTGGGTAAAATCCTCTCTGCACAGGAAGCCGTGTTTATTAGGGCTGTGTGAAGCTTCAGTAGCTGATTTGATTAGGAGATTTGGCCCAATTTGAGGACTGAATCTGAACTGAATCAGGAGACCAAGTACAAGCTCTGAATTGATTCAAAAATGCTTTGGAAAAGGTTTGGCCAATTTGAAAATTTGGCCATAAACTAAACAGGCAGCTGATAGCTGTCTCTAGCTGGTAAGTTTGTTGGAGTTGGGGGAAGGGGATAGGGGGGAAGAAGGGGTGTGGGGAAGGGAGGAATTGAGCCTAGGGCTGGGACAAGATGCCCAGCTGGGGCAGGGGGCATGTTACTCGGGGAGGGGTGCAGAATGTGGGCCCAGCAGTGCTGGGAGGCCTCTGAGGGCTCATGGCAGCGGTGATTGGGGCTTCTGAGGGCTCATGGCAAAGGCCCCCAGCGCAGTGCAGGCAGCAAGGATTGCCCCGCCTCTGCTTGGCACCTGTGTGGCAGCTGCCCCATGGTGTGAGTGCAGCATGGCTTGGAAGGACACCACATGCTGTCATTTTTGTCATTTGTATATGTACAGATAATATGTTCATGGCACAAATTTTGTGTGGTTTGAGGAACTCTCCCTGGCTGCCACACCAAACAATCACATAGCATCAACATATTATTGTCTGTGTAGCTTTCTCTGTGCACTTTGAGCTAAAATGATGGCTTCAGTCCTCACCCAGTTAATGGCATTCATTCGAGACTGGTCTCAGCTTGTGTTTAACACTGCCTCTTTAGGGAAACAGTGTTTTAATGTTGGTTCTGTAATGTGTTCTAGCCAGCGTGCTGAATTGGATATTACAAAGGTTCAGCACCACCAAGTTTCAGAGGCCTCAGACAGAGATAATGGTGAAAGTTTAGTCCCCAAATAAATGGTCTCAGACAGAGCCCAACTAATTTTCATATATAAAAGCTATTAAGCTCACATGTATAGAAGGAGAGCATATAACACCAATTTCAAGATAACAGATACAGGTGACTTGTCTCTTGTTTTTGAGATTTCTTGTCTGGCTTCTGTATTTCCCTGGAATGTTCTAATTCAGCTGAGCACATTCTGTCTAGATGAATGATTCTTTTCATCCCTCTGCCATCTTCCTGTGCTAGAAAGGATTCTCCCTTTTCTAGCAGCCCCTCACTCAAATGGTGTGAGACTCCTGTACAATCCCATGTCACCCCTTATAGCCATCATGGTACTTAACCATTCTAGGCATGGTGGGGCACTGTGGAGGCATAACACAAAAGTACAGCTGAAGCAACTCTTGATCATATCCTCACTAAGACTGGCAATTCTGAATGGGTTAATTAGAATACCACCCCGTGGTGTTACGTCTGATTGATCTTGACTGCTTCGCCTGCTCAGAATGCATTACCACAGAATTGCCAGGTATAACTATCCATTGACGCTTGTCCGAAGAGTTTTGTCTGGAACTTCACTGTAGTATGGTCTCATGTATCAGACTATCGCACTGAGAGCTGTATTAATGAAAGTTTGGGGCAATGAATGCTGTACTTACAGTATGAACCCAATCATAATAGTGACCAAATTTATTTAGAATACCTTAAAAATATGTAAAGTATTGTGAATTTTAATTTATAACGTGACTATTATTTTTATACTCATTTGTGACACTTAGATTGTTACAAGCAGGCCTTGTTCAGGCAGGTCTAGTACAGACTTCTTCCACCCAGCCTGTTTTGCACAGTACTGCACTCCCAACCTGTATCACTCCAGGCTTGGGTCACTTAAGAACAGTTTCCTTTTATAATACAGGTGTGCATTTCAGATTAATTGTAATAAAACATGCTGATTCTGGATGCTGCACCTCCTGATGCTTGTTTTAACATCAGAGGTTTCTGATGAGGGTAAAAAGAATATTCTAAGAACATGAAGCTCAGTTTCTCTTGCCCCTTACCCTCCCTGCCCTTTTTTTTTTTTTTTTTGCTGAAAGGAAGTGTTTCCAAGTGGAAGATTTATTATTCAACTATTTTTCTCTAAGATGCAAATTAATATCATTTCTTGGTCAGAAACATAAGAACTGTTGGCCAGAATAAGATATTTTTCTTTTGAAGAAAATTTTAAAAGCTGTTTGATTGCCCCTTTTCTGACTAGGCTGTAAGCGAAGAAGAGGAGAAAGAAGAAAAAGATACCAAAGCAGAAGAGGAAGAGAAGAAAAAGCGCTTGGACAAGAAACGCAAATTAAAGGAAATGTTTGATGCTGAATATGATGGAGGAGATGCTACATACTTTGATGATCTTAAAGGGGAGATGCAGAGACAAGCACAGGTGTGAGCTGGTGAACTTGGCTCTTTGTCTGACAGTAAAATTTCTTATATACCACATTCTGTTTCTCTGAGGTATTAATGTCATTCAGCAACAGTTTTAGAAGTTATGTGCAAAAAACCTTGGAGAGATCCTTTTTATGGGTGATCATTGTGATTCCATTATCATAAAAAAAAAAAAAGCCTTAATTAGAGTTGACTTATTGAGTCACTAACTCACGTAGGAAAGCATAGTACATGTCAGAAGCTACTTTTAAAATGCAGTATATTTAAAGGAGCCTAGTGGTTTGTGCATGATGTTGTGGTAGAACAAGCCAGTCATATTTGTTTTCATGGAAGAAGAAATGTCAGATGGTAGAGATCAGTAAATTGAAGTGTAAAGGTGGTCTCTATTACTGGCATTTTAAAATATCAAAATCTTTATTGCCCAGATTATCATCAAAACACAAAGAAATATTTTCCTAATATGACTTCTTCATGTAATCAGTTGTTATAGTTGCTATATAGACATTATACACTCACAAGTGGGTATTTGCAAGGCAGTCTCTCCATTAAAATACCTTCCAGGTCATTGAAAAATTTGAGTTAACCTGGTCTGCCTGCTGGGTGGGCATTCTCAAGGCAACCAGAAGGAGAAATTGAGTTGTGCATTCTATCCTAGTGTTATATTAAATGAAAATCCTCAGAATATTTTTAACATTTTTTTTTCCCCTTGTTGACATCGCGTGAGAATATCGCTGGCTCGTCCCAATAAAAAAAGAACCTTTTTTTTTCCACACAATATTCTCGTCTAACAAAATCTCCCCCTTATTAGTCATTAATTCAGCTGTTATCAGTTTGCATTAACCTCTGACATAAATGACGAAACAATAAGCTTGAGCATTCTAAAGTGCTTGCTAAGAACATTTTAAATGTAAGCAAGCCTCTTCCAGTAAAGGAATGAGACAATTTACAGCTCCTTCACTTAAAACCTATTAGAAATAAGTGTAATGTAAGTACTATATCGCCATTGCAACCCAGCCAAAGTTTGCACCAAACGAGAAACCCAGACTTCACAAGTGCACTTTCCCCATGGATCTTTTTCTTTGTGTTAAAGCATTCGATGCATAATGCAACCTGCTGACCTGTGTAACAGATTTCAAATATAGCTTCTGTGAAATGATCAGTAGAACAGCAAAATAAGTTCTTGGCAGTCTAGAATAGTGGGAAAGAACTATCTTTTTGCAAGGATGTATTGATAACTTATATAAACTTATAACCTTTTCTGTATTTCCTCACATATACCAAAGGAAAGGACCTCTCCTTTGAAGCTTTAGGTAACACCTAAGTCACACCACCAAAAATACTTAAGAGCCACCCTCTTAATTTTTAATGGGACTTAGTTTTCAGAAGTAGCTCAGTGATATCAGAGGGTAAGTGCATTTCATTAAGGGTTATTGGCTTCTACTGGATGCTGTCTCCAGGTTGGAGCATATGAAGCTTAAACTTCTTTGTGTTAATCTGGATCTGTTTTCTAAATGGATTCTCCAGGGAAGAATGTGTGGAGGTAGGCATCTGTTTATTTTTGGAAGAAGTCAAAAGACCTGGTAGGTTTATCCAGAATACATGATGTTATGCTTTATATAGAACTGAAACCTTCCACACAAGAGTTATTGACACTGGATTTCATATTTTGTTTTTGAATCATTAAAAAAAAAACCCTTTTTGTTTCTCACATAGCTTAACCGAGCTGAATTTGAAGATCAAGATGATGATGCCAGAGTGCAATATGAGGGCTTCCGGCCAGGGATGTATGTTCGAATAGAAATTGAAAATGTCCCCTGTGAATTTGTGCTGAATTTTGACCCTCAGTATCCAATTATCCTTGGAGGTTTAGGCAACAGTGAAGGAAATGTAGGATACGTTCAGGTACGTAGCCAAAGCTATGTGTTTGGTATAATGACGCAGCCACGGTTCAAGCTGGGTGGAGCTTCTGTTTGTATTTCATTTCCTCTTCGGTGTGTATTAGCAAACAATGGAGAGAGTCATATTGTGAAAGTCCTAATGTTGGAAAGGGAGTTTGTGGTGTGGTTTAATTTAGAAATCAAATGGCTATCCTTTCGGTTTAACACAGGTTGGGCAATTAAAAGAAAAAAATATTAAAATATTACAGCCATACAAAGAGGCTCCAGTAAGGATTGGGTCGCACTGCAGTTTTGGTAAAACTAGGGGTGTGTGCATGCATGTGCATTTCTCAGAAGGGTGCAAATTATTTTACCAGTCACTGGCATTAGGGCTTAGGTTGTCCTTTGGGTCAGGTACAGACATTAATATTTATACTAGTAAAAGTGATTGAAATCGGGCTGTACTTGTAACAACAGAAGTTCAGCACACATGGATTGGTTTAAAAATGGCAGAACCTGGTCTAAAATTTGTCCTCCCTCACTTGATCCCACCAAAGGGCAAATGTGTGTTCTGTTTTCTACCGATATAAACAACACCACTTACAGAAAACTGCATAACTTAGATCGATGGTGCTTTGGGCTATTTGAGCATGTATACCTAACCTTGATGATAAGATTCATCCTTTTTTTTTAATTAGTTGCGTCTAAAGAAACATCGTTGGTATAAGAAGATACTTAAAACCCGTGATCCTTTAATCCTCTCATTGGGATGGAGACGATTTCAGACTATTCCTATGTACTACGTTGAAGATCACAATGGGCGCCATAGGCTTCTTAAATATACTCCACAACACATGCACTGTGGAGCAACTTTTTGGGGTAAGCAGTTGGAGTTGGCATCTGCAGCCATATTGATAAATTATAAAACTGGCTAGCCTTAAAGAAAGCATTAGGAATTCTCTGCAAAAATAACCCCTTTAGGGTAAGGAAGAATCCTTTAAAACATATACCCAATGAGATGCAAAATAAGGGTAATAAAAATAGCTTCCATTGAAAAGAAAAAGGGTGGTAGTGGTAGGAATGATTTGCATGTCGTATACAGGCTGTTGTTGAAATTCTGATCACCCTGGTTTCAGAATTGCAACAAATAGAATTTAGCAGCTGTAGTTAGCCCTGGGTATCTCAATGCACAGGGAGAGGGAGTGTGTAAAAGGTGTAATTCTGCAAACAAATATGTACTCAAGTTAGTGCTTATGCCAAGTTAGTGCTCCACTGACTTCAGTAGAGCCACTCTGAGTTGTATCATAAACACCACATAAAACCTTTGTGGCGGACATTCAGCCCATAATGCTTAGCTCACTGATATTATTTTGGCATTCTCAAGCTACCTTTCAACAAAAGCCAGATTTTAGCCAAATGTTTGTTATTCTGTTTGTACTTATTTAATTTTATTTCTAGGCCCCATCACTCCACAAGGTACAGGATTTTTGGCTGTTCAGTTTGTCAGTGGTGCAACAGTAAGTTTATCTCAGAACATTATTCAGTTCCTACCATTGGTCATTGCATCCAATGATGAGTGCCTTCCTGTGAAGTTTATTTACAAGCTCATGTATTAACAGTGGGTATGAGGGGTGGGTTCTGAAAATGTTATACTCAGCTACTGCGATAACAAGCATGAGATAAAGACTTGGACAGGAAACTGCTTCCTTTGCTAATTGCTTTAGTATCATCTGTGCTAAAAATGACAAAATCTCTTTTACTACTTTCTGAGAGGATGGGTTATATTTGCTTTATGAGCTAATGTCACTATAACCTCATAGTGAGGTACAGTTAATTGAAGAACAGTGATATGTTTCTACACTGTGTTAGATGTGAAATCCTAGTTATCAGAATGCTTCAAGAATCTCTTAAAGTATTTTGGTAAATGGTGTTGTGCATATACCTTGTGTTTTTCTTGCATAGCTTCCGTATGTATCTGGAGTTTCAAAGGGAGCGTGAGAGTAGCTTGATTGGTGATTTATTATTTCATCTCTGAGAGTGTTGCGATTGTGTCTTTTTTTTTAATTGAAGAGGTATCTTCACAGTATTTTAGTAGGAAAAGAGTTATGGTTAGTACATTACACAGTCTATCTTCTTGCTGGACCTTTGTGTGCACAGGTCTGTTTCATGGAGAAACACAATAAGGTTGATAATGAGAAGAAATCCTTAAGATTACATCCAAGTTAATTTGAATAACAGTTCTAAATTTTTCATTAGTGCCTGGGTAGGGATGTGACATTGCAATCACTCAGCTAGTCTTTCTGAAGTTAATTTTAATTTGTCATGCTGTTCTGCTACTGTCAGAGTTATTGTTTGTGTACTCAGATGATGGAATATAATGAAATAATACCAGTGAAGTAAGTTCTTAACTGTTTGGTAGCAGGATAATTGTTTAATGATCTACACATCCAAACTGTTCTATATTTCAGCCTGATTTTCGGATAGCTGCTACAGGAGTTGTGCTTGATTTAGATAAATCCATAACAGTTGTGAAGAAATTAAAGCTGACTGGTTTCCCATTCAAAATTTACAAGAACACTTCATTTATTAAGGTATGTGCTTCTACTAATGCTGATAGAATAGATATTGGAAAGAGACACCATGTGAGGTGCTCTGGTTTTTCCTCTGACAGAACCCCGCCCTGTTCTACCCAAATCAATGCATGTATGACAGTGTATTGGGTTTTATTAGAGTTCCTGATCTCTTCCTCTAATTTTATTTTCTCGGATATATTTGATACAGCTTGTAAAAACATCCATTATTTTTCAGAGAATATAAACTATTATTACCCCCATTAGCCTTTCTGAAACCTCCTGTTGTGCCAATTATGTTATTGTCCTCCAGGGAGTGTTATAAAAGTGGCATGTGGATAATCAATCAGTCAGCTTTCCTGATGTAAGATCTCGGTAGAATGTTAATTGAGTCCTGTTCATTCTTCATCCAGTCTTGGTTCTACAAAAATTACAAACTGTAGGATAAAAAATGAGCTTCTGCAGAAATTAGAACTTACCTGCTGTTGTGGAGCTGGCTGTGGGAAATGTGGTACAGGACTGATTTTTGCACTGAGCCATCCAGCTGTCTTTAGTAAGGGAAGCAGACCTTCAAGCATAAAAATCTGGAAATAAAGCGATTTAGGATTTGTCTGCCAGATGCTAGCAAGGTACCATGTTCTCTGAACCCAACAATGCACTTGATTACATACTTAATCTTTAAGTATGTGAATAGTGTGCTTGACTTCTGTGCTAGCATTTTATTAAAGCAGAAACACGTGGGTCAGTGTTGTGTTGCATTAGAACCTTGCACCTAATAATTTAAGTTACTTATACTTCATGGACATTTGTCAAATGTTATGTTACAAACAGATGCCCTTTTAAAAGAATAGATGCTTTAAAGCTTATTTATTTCATAGATTTCTAGACATTAGGGGCTGGAAGGGACCTCAATAGATCAGTGGGTGCATCCCCCCCTGCCATAGGTGGGAAGTCAGCTGGGATCAAGTGACCCCAGCAAGAAATAAATATATATATATATATATATATATATATATATATTTTTTAAGGAATCCATAGTAGGTGCTTGCACTACCTCTGGCAGGGAGGGGTGGTCCAGACCCTGGACACATGCACTGTCAAGAACTTTTTTCTAATATCCAGTCTAAGTAAACCTTCCTGAGTTTATGGCCGTTAGACCTTGTTATCCCTTGGGGAGCTCTGGTGAACAGATATTCTCCCAGGTCCTGATATACCTTTCTTATGAAGTTGTAGGCTGCCACCAAGTCCCCCCTGAGCCTTCTCATTTCCAGACTGAAGAGTACCAAGTCCCTCAGCCTCCTTGTACAGCCTTCCTTCCAGGCCTTGGATCATATGAGTAGCTCTCCTCTGAACTCTCTCAAGCTTCTCCACATCCTTCCTGAAGTGGGGGGTGCAATATTGGATGCAGTACTCCAGCTGCGGACTCACCAGGGCTGAGTAAAGCGGAAGGTTGACTTCCCTGGTTTTGCTTGTGATGCATTGGTAGATGCATGCCAGAGTTTGGTTAGCTTTGCCCACCACCACATTACATTGGTGGCTCATATTCATCTTGTGGTCAATCAAGACCCCCAAGTCCCTTTTGGTTGTGGTGCTAGTAAGCATAGGTCGAGCTTGTAAGTATGCAGAGGGTTCTTCCTACCAAGGTGCAGCACCTTGCACTTCACTTCACAAGGGACAGGATTTTGGGCTGTTCAGTTCATCAGTGTCATCTAGTTTTGGTCGTCTCACCTTGAGAGTGTGTCCAAGTTGGTCTGCATCCTAAGCCTGTCCTGCGGTGTGATGGCCCTCCCCTATAATTTGGTATCATTTGTGAATTTGGCTAGTTCACATCTGACTGCTGAGTCTGGATTGTTAATGAAAATGTTAAGGAGTACTGGCCCGACTACTGAGCCCTGTGGGACTCCACTGGTAACACTTCGCCATGTGGATTTGCTCCCTTCAACTGGTACTCTTTGGGTCCGATCCTGTAGCCAGTTGCCTAGCCATTGGACCGTACAATGATCTAGGCCACAGTTCCCCATCTTAACCATGAGAACATCATGGGGAACTAGATCAAAGGCCTTCTTGAAGTCCAGATAAATGACGTCCACATCATATCCCTTGTCCAGGGCATATGTTACCTGGTCATAGAAGCAGATGAGATTGGTCAGGAAAGACCTGCCAGTCACAAAGCCATGTTAGCTGGCATTCAAAAGCTTGCCTTCTGTTAGTCTGGCATTAATGGATCCCTTGACAACTTTCTCCAGAATTTTTCCAGGGGTGGACATCAGACTGATTGGTCTATAGTTCCCCAGCTCATCCCTCCTCCCCTTCTTGTAGATAGGGACCACTTTGGCTCTTTTCCAGTCATCCAGGACCTTGCCTGAGTGCCACGATTTTTCAAATATCCTTGCCAAGGGGGATGCAGTGATGTCTGCCATCTCTTTCAAGACCCTCAGGTTGCATTCCGTTTGGGCCTGTGGACTTGTGAATGTCCAGTTTCTCAAGGTGGTCCCTCATCTGATCCACATGAATTTTAGGCCTGTCACCTGCTCCTAAATTGGTTTGTTGTGATCGTCATAGGAGGGTGAAAACTGATGCGAAAAAGTCATTTAGGAGATTGGCCCTTCCTTGGGCATCTGATGTCAGTTGCCCTGTTGGATCTCTCAGGGGCCCAATACTATTCTTGTTCCCTTCCCTACTTCCTGCATATCTAAAGAAGAACTTTTTGTTGTCTTTGATTCCCGTAGCAAGCCTAAGTTCAGTTTGTGCCTTGGCTTTTCTCAACTGCCCTCTGCAGGTGTGGGTGAGTGCAGAGTAATCCTCCTTGGTAATGCTTTCTGTGTTCCAGCTGGTATAGGCTATTCTTTTGAGCTTAATGAGATCCAACAGTTCCTTATTCAGCCATAGGGGCTTCCTTGCTCATTGACTGCATTTCTTGCGAGAAGGAATGGCTTTGCCCTGTGCTTCAAGGATTGTATTTGAGCGATGACCATTGCTCATGTACTCCCTTTTCTTTGAGGGTATGGCCTCTGATTGTCTGTCTGACTGACCAGTTCTCTCAATTTGCAGAAGTCGGCCTTCCCAGAGTCAGGGACTTCTGTTTTACTGAGGGGTTTGCCTGCTTTTCAGTGAATTTAAGAAGGTGACCAATTCGTGGTCACAGTCACCAAGCTTCCCCTCAATCTGCAGGTTGCTCACCAGGTCCTCCCCTTTAGCCAGGACCAGATCCAGCAATGCCTCTCCCCTAGTTGCCCCATAGACCTCCTAAGTTAGGCAGAGGTCATCGATGCACGTGAGAACTGCATCGCGACCTGTCAGACTTGGCCATGCAGTCACCTCAAAAGATGTCATGGAAATTGAAGTCTCCCATGACAATTGAGCATCAGGAGCATGTGGCTTTGACAATTTCCCTAATGAATTCCCAATGTAGGTCTTTCTCTTGGTTGTGGGGTCTATAGTAGACTCCTACAAGTAAGTCACTCTCCTTGTATCTTGACCCAGACAGTCTCAAGACACCCTTCCTGGTTTGGAAACTCAGTCTGCAAGGAAGTGAGCTGATCTTTGACTTAGAGAGCAACACCCCCACCCCTCTTTCCCACACAATCTCTCCTATACACAGTATAACCCTCTACTGCCATCGACCAGTCATAGGTGAAATCCCACCAGGTCTCCGTAATTCCTACGAGGTTGCAGTCATTATCACATAGGAGAAGGGCCAGTTCCTCATGCTTGTTTCGCAAGCTCCTGGCATTTGTTTACAGGCAGTTAAGTCTGCCTGTAAACAGAAACAGTTCATGCTAGAAAGGGACTTTATATGTGAAGTCCAATGCTTCCCTGATGGGCAGTGTAACATTATTGTGTTAAGAACCTTTGCCCTTTTAAGCTTTAAATTAGATCTTTTTTCATTAGATGATTATCTTAATGTGCTTGGCAGTGTTAGTTTAAGTTAAGGGCAACATTTTAAGACCCTGATTCCTTGTTTATGTGAAACTGCTAGCAGATGGTGGTGCTTGTGTGGCCAATACAAGTCCATGTGGAGGGTAGTATTGCTACTGTATTCATAATATGCCTAACAGCTTCAATTAATGACCACATGTAATCCTTGAATGTCCTAGGGAATGTTTAACTCTCAGTTGGAAGTGGCAAAATTTGAAGGTGCAGCCATTCGCACTGTGAGTGGTATTCGAGGGCAGATCAAAAAGGCTCTTCGGACACCAGAAGGAGCTTTCAGGGCAACATTTGAAGACAAGTTGTTAATGAGTGGTAAGTTTTACTGCCATATAAGATTAATAGGTGATTACTACCTCATGACTTTTTTTCCATTTCTGATACTGATAGCAGCATTAGCTCCTTTTTTCTTTAGAATCTCAAGTAACCTGAATGTGGATTGAGAGAGAAAAGAACCTTTTTATTATCTATTACATATGCAATAAATGTACCTGTGACAAAAACCGATGGAAAATAATTGCTTACTTAACAGCAGCTTTCTGTTACATTGTTCTTAAGAAGCAGAAAAAATATAGATGAAGATCTGTTTAGGTGATCTATTTCCTTTATCAATGTTAGTTTATTTTCTACCAGACTTTTTGGTATATTTTGCCTGGACACCTTAAACAGAGGCAGCACTTAGTGGCATGAGTGCTAGAAAGGGACTTTATAAATAATCCAGAGAATGTTTATAAAAGCCTCGTAATAAATTCTTCTCTAGTCTTGTGTTTTGAAACAACAGATGAGTTCATATTTAGTCTGTAGCACAACTGTGAGTGATAATATTTGTATATGGCCTTTGGGTTTTAAGCTGTTATCTCCTGGGGTGGTAGTTTCTGGATCATGAAGTTGTACTAGTAGAAGATAATAGGGAGTAGTAGGTAATTCTACTTAAAACAACATATAGAGGAAAAGACAGTATTTTTGGATGTGCTGCAGAGATAGGCAGAAACTATATGCAGGCTTCTTTTGCTATACATTGATCAGTTTTTTAATTAAGTAAGCATGTCTAGGATAGTGATATTCAACTTCTGGCTGTTTAGGAATCTACAGCTCTTGGGATATCTGGTCATATATGCAGATTAGAGTAGAGCTTAGAGTATTAAAACATGCATTGCTCTGCCAAAGATGGTAAGAATGGTGTATAAGAGGAGTCCTATCTAAAGTAGAGGTGAAATATTAGCGTCAGGTGTGTTACTCACTTGATTATCTTATTCAGATAATCTTTATTGGAAGTGTTTAATATAGCAAACCTTCTTGTCATAATGAAGCATTTTTTTTTTCTTTCAGACATTGTTTTTCTGCGGACTTGGTATCCTGTTTCCATCCCAGCTTTCTATAACCCAGTAACATCCTTGCTAAAGCCAGCAGGTGAGAAAGACACTTGGACAGGAATGAAGACAACTGGCCAACTGAGGCGTGAACGGGGTTTAAGAATAAAGCAAAACAAAGATTCCCTCTATAAGGTATGTTTTATACTTCTGTGATCCACAAATAAAAAAGGTATGTAATGTCTCTGAAAGGTACCCTTGTGTTCTCACGTGTGTGTGTGACTGTGGTCACAGTGTAGTTTTAATCACTCTTCCGGGTATGCAGTGCAGACTGCCAGTGGGGAGTGAGGGTGATGATTGTCTGCTCAGTAAGGACACATCACAGAGTGACCCACAGAATGAAAAATGAGAAATCTACTAAGTCAGTCAAATGAAACAGCCTTGGGGATTGAAGACTTCATATTAATCCAAAAAGACATTGGTCCTGCATTATTTCGCTCGTATCTATAGTCTTATAAACCATGTAAAAAATCTTTGAATACCGTCTGGTGATCAGGGTGTAATTTCACATCTCGTCCATAAAAAGTAATGAAACTTTGTCGTATTATAATACAGGTGTAACCCATCGTTCATAATCAAGAACAAGAATGTCAGAGGGAGAACAATGTTTTTCTAAAGTGTCTGGAAGAAATATTATTTGGCAGAAATACAGTTCTTATGTATCTGATTTTTTTTTTTCCAGCCCATAGTGAGGGAGAAGAAGCATTTCAATAAGCTCCATATTCCTAAGGCACTTCAGAAGGCACTTCCATTTAAGAACAAGCCTAAGAATTATGAGAAGAAAGCTAAGCTTTCAAAGGACCAGTGGAGACCAGCTGTTATCAGAGAGCCTCATGAAAAGAAGGTAATTGTTTCATTTTGAAACGAACTATAAAAAAATGTTGCTTAGACTGTTTTTGGCACTTATTTTAACTTTGGAGTCATTTGACAGTTAAAATGACCAAATTGTGACTCAAGTTCTATTATAGTCTAGTCAATTTTCTCACTGTTTAAGAACGTTTAAGTGCACTTGTCTTGTCACGTGAAAGCCTTAGCTTTTGCTGTTTTCTTTTCTTGCACTTATTCTTCAGTTATTTAGTGATGGAGAGGTAATGAGTGCCAGTAAAGGTAATGCACTAATCTAGGATCTGGTGCAAGTTTATAGGAGCAAGAGGAACTAAACCTTAATTTAGCTTTCCTGTCAAGTTAAACAGTCTTAAAATTATAAGCTTTAAATACTACCTTTTGATTTGGGCATTTCTGAGAATTTCATAATTGATAAGCCATTCACCAACCATTCCATTAATTACTGCAATTATTCCCATTTTACAAATGGGAAAATGGAGGTGCAGTAAAACGAGTTGCTCATCCAAGATTTCCAGTCTTCATGTTGTTTGTTAAAAACTATTACTTAGCATTTACCAGGGATAATTACATCTTTTCTTCATACATACATCATGTGAGTTTTCCAAAATATGTACTTATTGGAGAATTTTCCTGTTTCAGATATCAGCTCTGCTTAGTGCTTTGGGTACAGTGCACAATTACAAAGTGAAGAAAGCCAAATTAAAACATCGTGAACAACTTAAAGAATACCTCAAAGTGAAGCGCAAGGAAGAGGAGGAGAAATTTAAGAGACAAAAGGAAGCCAAGAAAAAGCTGTATAGAATTATTGGACAAAAGGAGAAAAAGAGACAGAAGTCAAGCTTGAAAGGATCTGCTGGGGGAGAGAAGTGACATCAGAGCTCCATTAGAATCATCTGGAGGATAGCTATGCAGCTTCCTGTTAAAGACAGTCAAAAGACAGTATCTACAACTGTGCTATAGACTAAGTTGAACTTGCTTTGAAAGTGCAAGGAAAATAATGCAAATACTGACCTTGTTTATGTTCCTATCATACGGAAATGTGTATAAATAATATTTTAAATTACAAATTTCTAGGTTTTTTCACTGTTACACTGGAGAATGTAGTATTTCACAACAGTCATCTTCACACAGTACACTGTGACCATTAAAAGCCTTTTAGTGTTAATTAGTGAATATCATTAATTTATAAATGGATCACCTGGATTTCAGTGGTCTGTCTTGGATTAAGATTTAAGGTTGTGTGAATAAGAATGTTTCAATTTTTCTCTGTGCTGGTAATGTCATTTTTTAATTCTACCCTTTGTCAGACCTTCTATGAAAAGGTAAGAAGATCACAGTTAGTATTGGCAGCTGGGTCCAGAGGGCAGGAAGTTGGTGTTTTATGGCTATGATATCATAATAAATGTTGCACATGTAGCCATTTCCAGATTCCTAGATCTTGTGTTCCTGAACATAAACACTGCAGAAAAACTACCCTAGCCAGTGCCCTTTCTGTAACTTGAAGCCATGTTTTCAAAAGGAACATATGTTTCTTTAAGGTCTCCCATTCATAGTCAGTGTTTAGGCACTTCTTCACTGTCCATTTAAACTGAGGCTGGACATGGTAACACCTGTTCCACATGCAAATACTTTTTGGAGTGCAAAAGTGCTTTTTTTTGTTCACTCAGGGTCTTTTGAGAACACCCATGCCACTTTTGGCTTACCATCTCAGTTGTTGGTATCATTTAAAACTGTTTCCAAGGTTGGGGTGGGGATGGAGAGTTTCAAGTGTGTTCATAGATTCATAGATTGTAAGGCTGGCAGGGACCTCAGAAGATCATTGGGTCCAGCCCCCCTGCACCAGGCAGGAAAGACACCTGGGGTCAGGTGACTGTCCAGTTTCCTCTTGAAGATTTCCAGGGTAGGCAATTGCATCACCTCTGGAGGGGAGCGTATTCCATACTCTGGACACTAACTGTGAAGAAGTTTTTCCTAACGCTGAGCCTGAAATGGTCTTCCAGGAGTTTGTGGCCATTACTTCTGGGTTTTCCCCTTGGGTGCTTTGGTGAAGAGATGCTTTCCGAGCCCTTGATGTTGTGAAGTAAGCTGCTACCAAGTCCTGTCTCAGCCTTTTCTTTTTCAGGTTGAAGAGTCCCAGGTCCCTCAGCCTTTCCTCGTATCACGTGTCATGCAAGTCCCATATCGTATAGCTGGTCCTTCTCTGGACACTCAAGCTTTTACCATGTCCTTGTTAAAACATGCCCAGAACTGGATGCAGTACTTCAGCTGTGGTCTCACCAGTGCCAAGTAGAGTAGAAGAATCACTTCCTTGGTTTTGTTGGAGATGCATTGATTAATGCATGCCAGAGTATTATTTGCCCTTCTGGCTACAGTGTCACACAGCTGCTTCATATTCATACTGTAGTCTGTTATTACCCCCAGGTCCCTTTCATTTGTGGTGCCAGTCCGTTTGGCACCACCAAGGCTGTATGTCTGTAGGATCTTGTTTGTCCTCAGGTGGAGCACTTTACATTTCTCAGTGTTGAACTTTATCTGGTTCCGACTTGCCCAACTTGCAAGCCTGTCTAGGTCCGCCTGTATCTGTAGCCTATCGTTAAGTATGACCACTCTTCCCCATAACTTGATGTCATCCGTGAACTTGGCCAGTGAGCTCTTCACCCCCACATCCAAATCATTGATAAAGATGTTGAAAAGTACTGGACCAAGCACTGACCCTTGAGGGACGCTGCTGCCCTCTTCTTGCCAGGACAACACAGATCCGTTCATCAGGACTCTCTGAATCCTGCCCCGCAGCCAGTTTCATGCCCACCTGACTGTCTCACAGTTAAGCCCACAATCTTCCAATTTTCTCATGAGAATCTTGGGATACCAGATCAAAGGCTTTTTGGAAGTCAGGGTATACAATGTCAACTTCCTCTCTTATCTAGGTGGCGAGTTACCTGATTGTAAAAGGAGATGAGGTTGGTAAGACCAGACCTGCCTGCGACAAAGCCATGCTGGCTGTCATTCAGAATCTTACCTTCTGCAAGCCTATCACACACAGACTTCTTAATTTTCCCAGGACTTTTCCTGGGATAGAAATTGGGCTAATTGGCCTATAGTTACCTGGGTCCTCCCTCTTCCCATTCTTGAAGATGGCACAATATTGGCCCTCTTCCAGTCCCCTGGAGCACCACAAGCTTTGGAAAAGTTTCACCAGGGGCTCCACGATAATTTCAGTCAGCTCCTTCAGCACTCTCGGGTGGAGTTCATCCGGTCCTGTTGACTTACATGTCTAATTTCTTTAATTGATCACACACCAGATCTATATCAACAGTTGGAAGTCAGTCATTTTTGCCCTGCTCATTCGATACCCTATCTGGTAAGATTTTCCCTTGGCACAGTGAAATACCACTGCAAACTAGTCATTCACCAGTTCAGTTTTCTCTTGAGTGCTGGTTACCAGCTGTCCTGAGTTGTTGAGCAATGGTTCCACACTCTCATTTATTTTCCTCCTGTTCCCTAAGTACCTAAAGGAGGACTTCTTGTCCTTGATTCTTGTTGCTAATTTAAGTTCAGTTGCTGCTTTAGCCTTTCTAATTTGTTTCCTACAAGTGCATGCAGTTGTTGTATAGTCCAGCTTGGGGCCTGTCACAAACTTCCATTGTTTGTTTGCTGCCTCCTTTCTAAGGAGGACTTTGATTCCCTGTTTAGCCAAGAGTGCTTCCCAGCCCTTCTGGTACCTTTCCTCTGCATAGGAATGGACTTCCTTTGTGCTTCAAGGATAGTGTCCTTAAGGAACAACCACACTTTGTGCACTCCTTTCGCCTTCAATCTCTGGTCCCACAGCACTGCCCCTACTAGTGACCTGAGTTTGTTGAAATTTGCGTTTTTGAAGTCCAAAACTTCAACCCTGCTATCTGATTTGTCTGCCTTATGACAGACAGTAAATGTTATGGTTTCATGGTCACTGTTGCCCAGGCTACCCTCTATATTTAAGTTGGTCATGTTAATTTAACACTGTTAAAAAAGATTCTTGGATTGTGGGACAAAGTTTTGGATTCTAAATTATTTGGAAAGCAGGAGGAATGGTTTTCATTCTGTGATAAACACCACCAATTACAATTACTGGCACTTGCCTCATTTTAAAAGTTCCTCCCCAAACTGGCAATGATCTGATAAAATAATTTGGGGTCTGTAGTTTCTCAGGAACTCATTTAAGAAAGAGATTATAATGTAATATTATATTTCAGTTAAGCCCAAATACCCTAATTGTGGATCAGGACTCCATTCTGCTATTATTTTACAGCAACATATTTATTTAATTAGTTGGTTGTAGATTTTTTTGTATGAACATTTACATTCCAAAATCCTGTTATTTAATCTCATAATATAGGGAAGGAAACTGTTCACCTTGTTAAAATGGTGATTCTGGACAAGCTTTTATACACAGCAGGTCACTGTAAAATGATATGTGCATGTAACTTACTTTATATCTTTTAAAGTAAGATAAGGAGTCCATGGCTATAAATAGATGCATGGCTTACTTACAAATAAAAGCAGGCCATTTCTGTTGAATCGCCACCATTAAGAATGTTGTATGCATTCTCTTGCTGTCATCTGTTGAGTCAACTCCATTAAATATTATTACTACTTTATATTGCAATTTTGCTTTGGTACCATTGTGCTAGGCACTGTACAAATATATATAAAATAGACAGTTCACCCTCACACTACCAGCTTGATCAGTCCTGATTTACTTTACATGCTGCCATTAGTAGCTTCCACAAAATGCGCTTTCTGCATTCTGTTTCTGCATTCTGTTTCAGTTTAGTTGTGGCTTTCCTGACAAGTTGCCTATGCAGCCCTTGGCTATATAATGTTTAGGTTTCCCTGTTTGTCTTGAATAAAGACAATAGTCACAAAGTGTTTTTGAACTCTGATCAGCATGCATTGCAGTGTGCAAAGGTTTACTGATAATACCTTTACCAGAAAAGAAAATGGAAATGAAATGGACAGCAGTCTTTTTGCTTTTCATTGCCGTGAGATTCACTCAGAGCACTGGTGCAGGTAGGAAAACATATTATCTGGATGATCAATGAGAAAACTGGATTCTGTTAGGTATATCTTACCATTTTCCTACGTACTCAGTCTATTGTAAAGGAGGAATACAATTTCTTAAATAAAAGATATTTTTATATGAAAAAGTAAATATTATACCATTGATCACAATACACCACACATTCTACATAAATCTATGTCTTCAAGGGCTCATTTCTGATTAATTCTTAGAAAATTCTTGAGACTTATGATCAAAGCTTACCTTCTCACTGAGGTGGTGGGTGCTGCTTTGTCTGATATGCTTAACTGACTGGGACTCAGAAGTCCCCCTTCTAGGCTGCTTGAATGAACATGAATATATTACGTATTTCTATGGTTCTGTTTCTACATCTAGGTGATAACATCCCTATAAAGTGCATCAAGACCCATGGACAAATTAGCAGTGGGTTGTATGGGCTCTTTTATGTCAGTATAGAATGTGATTCATAGTTTAGCTTAAAGCAATTTAAGCTGCGGTCTCTCTCAAATCCACTTAAAAATTTCTACAAGGTTTTCAACCAGTTTTAACAAAATCAGTTTAAGAATAGATAGAAATTGAATTGGTGTAGCCCTATTCATGGATAAAGCTTAAATGTTAAGAGGTTGGTGAGATATATATTTTTAGCACACTATATATCTATATGCCTGCTTTATGCAGAAAACTCAGGTCTAGTTTACATTACGTGGTTTTGCCAGGAGAAATCAAGCTCTGCTGGCAGGATTGTGGATGTACTCTATTCACATGTAAACAGCTTCCCCTCAGTGGCTGAAGCCATTCTTCTGGCAGCACAGTACCATCTCTGATGGAAAGAAGGGTACTGCTACCTGGGAGCCAGCAGAAGGTACTGGCGGATGTTCTGGTACCTTTTGCTATTATAGTAGGTGAAACTAGAACATGTCAGGTGGTCTAACTTGCCGTGCTAAATCAAAATTACCACACAAAAAATTATGCATGTGTATTTGCTTACGCAACTAACCGAGTGAAAAGCGATTTTTTTTTTTCATCCTGTTTCATAATGTGCGTGTAAAGAATGCATAATGTGTACAAGTGCCCTCAGAGGCTTGGTTAGGACCCTGATGAGTATGTACCTCATCTGGTGGAACTGGGGCAGCTGCTGCCTGAATTCCTCTGAGCAGGAATCTCCCAGTACAGACAAAGCATCAGCTGGAACTATGAAACTGGAACAGGATTTTGCAATAAAGTACAAATATTATGAAATTACCAGCCAAGCATTTTTATTTTGGAAATTTATGAGGGGGCAGTTTTAGTAACCATTGAAGCAGTATCTTTCATTGCTTTGGACTTAAGCAGGCCTAGCAAGCCCTATGTTTTATGTGATATAGAGCTTGGCTAATGTCCAGTATATTTGCTAATTGTTCCTGTAACATGATTTAGGATGTTCTAGCATAGGCCTTGCTAAATCCTTGCTTACAACATGAGAGAAGTGATGCATATTGTATAGATTAAAATTATTGCTGTGGATATTTATCTGAAATTAATGGCTACCCTATTACCTTTGCCCAGCAGGAGATCACATTAGTATTGCCTGTGTAGAAAGCTACTAGAGTCCTGGTAATGCGCAGGTACATAGTTTTCATTCAAAAAGACTAGAAAATATTTGTTTTTAATAATGGTAATGGTCTCCTACATAGCTTTGGGCCTGTTTCTCACATTTTTTTCCAAGTCTCATCCCTGTGGAAAATGAAGAGGAAGTAGCTAGTTCTCAAATGTCATGTAATGCTACAGTGGAGCTAAAATCTAAATTTGTCCCTAGAGCAATATCACCAGCATTGGTAGAATTACAGCTGAAAGTGATGTACTTACGTTAGTTTATCAGATGTCTGGATTACTGCTTGCCATGGACAAAACTTGGCCATTCTCTGGTCTTGGAGAAATTAAGGGGTTTGTGCTACACAGGAGTTTCCTTTTCACTAGGAGAGGTTACTCCTTTGATTTGTACTTGGAGTTGCTCTGGATGTTCCCAGGAGGGTAGAAAGATAGTTGTGCTCTGAATCAGTGAAGAGTGAGAGTGAAGAGCAGTTTTTGGAATGGAACTGATCTGGGTGGAGCACTGTGTGCCTTTGCACTCTTGCACTTCGCTACAGTGATTTCTTTTTGCACGCTGCCGTAGCTGCCTTGATCTCTGCTGTGCTGTTACGTAAGTAATTGGGCTTCCCCTGGGCATGAGGAACAGATGGCAGAGCAGGATGACCTTTTCCCTTCACCTGAAGCCTGCCCTTCTACATGCTTACAGAGCCCAAAAGAAGCCATGTGGACATATGACACTGGCCTAAAGGACTTGGCCAGTGTCATAGCTGAGCCACTGGCATGTCTGTTCGAGTACTCATGGTGCTCCAGCCAGGTACCTGAGGGCTGGAAAAGGGTCACTGTGGTGCCCATGTTTAAGAAGGGGAGAAGGGATGAGTCAGGTAACTTAAGGTCAGTCAGTCTTCTGTCCTTGGGAAAATACTGGAAAAAAATCATCAATCATCATTTGTGAAGGCCCAGCAGGGGAAACAACGCTGAAAGGAAACCACCATGGGTTTGTCACAGGTAGATCCTGCCTGACAAACCTTATAGCCTTTTATGACCAGGTCACACACTGCCTTGACACAGGAGCTGAGGCTGATGTCATC
>JAGPOW010002742.1:47425755-47455579 GCA_030014935.1 Caiman crocodilus
CTGCCTGACAAACCTTATAGCCTTTTATGACCAGGTCACACACTGCCTTGACACAGGAGCTGAGGCTGATGTCATCTACCTGGATTTTAAGAAGGCCTTCAACACAGTTTCGCATCCTAGTCTCATAGGGAAGCTATCAGGCTGTGGAGTGGACGCTTACACAGTCAGGTGGGTGGCCAACCAGCTTGGGGACTGCACCCAGAGAGTGGTGGTGGATGGGTCGTTCTTGGCCTGGAAGGAGGTGGGCAGTGGGGTCCTGCAGGGTTTGGTCCTTGGACTTAGAGTTATTTAATATCTTCCTCAGTGATTTGGATGAGGGTGTGGAGAGCACCCTCTCCCAAGTTCACAGATGATACCAAGTTATGGGGAAAGTTAACACACCAGGGGGCAAGGAGCAGATACAGGTTGGATCAATGGGCAGAACGAAATAGGATGCAATTCAACAAAGATAAATATAAGGTACTCTACCTAGGGAGGAGGAATCCCCAGCACACCTATAGGTTGGGGGAAGAGCTCAGCAGCTGAGAGGGATCTTGGAGTCATAGTTGACTCCAAGATGAACATGAGCCAGCAGTGTAATGAGGCCATCACCAAGGCCAATTGCACCTTGTGCATTAGCAGATGCATGACCAACAGACTGAGGGAGGTGATGCTCCTCCTCTATGCAGCATTAGTCAGGCTGCAGTTGGGAGTACTGTGTCCAGTTTTGGGCACTGCACTTCAAGAGAGACACGGAGAATCTGGAGAGGGTTCAGAAGAGAGCCACTCACATGATTAGTGAACTCTGTGACAGGCCCTAGGAGGGGAGGTTGAGGGATCGATCTCTTCAGCCTTCATAAGAAATGTCTAAGGGAAGACCTTGTAGCCACCCTAAGTTTATCAAGGTGGGGCAACAGGGAATTGGAGAAGCACTGTTTACCAGAGCACCCCTAGGAATGACCAGGAATAACGGGTACAAACTAGTGGAGAGTAGATTCAGGTTACAGATTAGAAATTTTTTACAGTAAGGGTGGCCAGAATCTGGAATGGGCTTCCAAGAGAGGTAGCACTATCACCTAACTTGGAGGTCTTCGAGAGGACCTTGATAGTCACCTGGCTGGGGTCATCTTACCTCGGCCCTCTTTTCTGCCGGGGTGGAGGTCAGATACAATGATCCTTTGTGGTCCCTTCTGACTCTACAATCTATGAATCTATGAGTCAAAAAGCCTGAAGCTGAATTGATTCTATCTTTGCAGATTAGTCTATGCTACATAGATTGAACTGATAAACACATGAACACACGTACACTTTTGTTTCCACAAAAGCAGCCACATGCCTGCAGTGGCCCAGGCCAGAAGCCAGGAGCTGCTACACCACTCCTCCTTGCTCAGCTGGAGCAGGCACCTTAGGCTGAGGCTAGCCTGCCTGCTCTGTGAGGGGAGGCTTCTGGTGGAAGTGAAAAGCATCATGAGATGCTAGGTGTTGTGAGTTAAGTTGAATCTGGAGGGGAGCTGGGACAAGTTCAATAAAACAATTTAATCTAAATGAGTTAAGTCTGATACCACATCCATCCAGGTTTATCATAAACTGGCTCTTTTGAAAGCAGTTTCTCTGCACTGAACTTCTGTTGTGTTACAGATTTGACCTGGGTTCCAGTCACTTGTAGGCTAAGTACAGATAGTCAAAAAGCTCAAGGCTGAATCAATTTGATCTGTAGGTTTCTCTAAATTGTGTAGCTTGAACCAATAAGCAAGTGAACTGATGCTCATTTTTTAAACAGGAAAGGCAGTCAGACACCTATACTGGACCCATACCAGTAGCTGGGAGGTGCTAGAGCATACCCCACAGCCTACTGGCCACTGCAGAGAGCTGGGAGCTGGGTGGTTTCCCCAGCTACACCCTCCCCTCAGTGTCTGGACCAGCTAAGGAAAGGGAGGGAACCCACTCCTCCAGCCTAGCGCTGGACCCCCAGCTGGAAGCAACCCTGTGTGGCAGGGGGAGGGGAGCCCAAAGCAGAACTTTCCTCCACCTGGTGGGAACTGGGAGAAGGGCTGGAGTCACGCAGTCATGCCCCCTCCTTTGTCTCTGGGCTGACTGGAGGAGGTGGGGTGCAATCTGCACCATGGCTTGGCTCTGCCTACCTGGAGCCGGGAGTGGGGTTGGAGTCTCCATGGGCAACTGGTGCAGCCTTAGTTGGGAGGAGGGGGCATGCCCCCCAGTGACTGAAGAGGGAGTCCCCCACAGCCAATCTCACTGAGGGGGGGTCTCCTTCACAGCTGATCCAGCCGACTGGGAGAGGGGGGCCTCTCATGGCTAATCACTAGACGGCCAATCGCTAGACGGCCGATCACTGGTGCCACTCGCTGCAGCCACTTTCAGAAGTGGCTACGACTACTTCAGGGAGCACCATGGCGCTCCACTCCCTGGCCAGCACTTGCAGGGGGGAACACTGATGCTCTTGCCTGACCCCCTCTGCCTGTTGCCTAACCAGCAAGTGTGGCTGGTCAGAGAGTACACCGGAGCTCTCAGGGGGTGCATGTGTACCCCTATACACCTCCTACGCATTGCCACTGGGAGTCCCCCTGCCACACCCCACCACCCTCAGTCTCCAAGCTAGCTGAAAGGGGAAGGGCAAGGAACCTGCACTGGGGCTTCTCCCCCTTCCCCCCCAATCAGGGCAGGAGACTGAGGAGAAGGGTGCATCTATGGGGACTCCAGCCCTGGTTCTGGCTCTGGGTTCCCCCAAACTGCCCTGGCTCCTGTCTCCCCCCATGCTGGGCTGCACCCAGGTAGGGTCCACTGCTGGGCTGGAGTTGTGAGTTTTCCCCCTCAGTCTGCCAGAGGAGTTCTGGTTAGGGAGCAGAGTGGCAGGGCAGACCCTGCTCTGCTGGAGTAGACAACAAAGCATCCTGGGATGCCGGGGGACTGTGAGTTAACCTTAACCAGGAAGGGGTCTGGGGAAGAAGTTCCATAAACCAATTACACCTAAATCTGTTAAATCTGATACTACATCCAACCAAGTGCATCTTAAATTAGTTTTGGCCATTTTGAAAGTGGTTTAAGCGCATTGAACTTCTGTTCTGTTACAGGCTTAAAAATGTTTCTGATAACTTAAATCATTTTATGTGTATTTTCTGTCCCTAACTGTAGAGTAAGGTGAGGGGTGTTGTGGAAGAATCGCTTCCCAGCCTCGTGTTGTACTGGCAGGGATCTCAGGTGTAGTCCTCTATCAGGCTTACCTTCTGAGAAGTAAGAATTTTGCCTCTAAATCTGTCAGCAAGAAATTGCTTTAATACAGGGTCAACTGAAGGCTCAGGTCTGGTTTTACACATTATTGGTATAAAATTCCTTTGATAGAGACTGGGGATATGGACAAACCCCAACAAAAACTGTATGAGAGTTATTACAAGTATTGCTCAAAGACTTGCAGCAGTCTGAATTCTGATGAGCAGGAATCTGGGTTTTCTATTTGCTGTGGAAAAACAGGGTTTTTTTCCTTAAATGAAGAAAAATGCAGGAAACCATGGGCTTCCCTTTGCAGGCTTGCAAAGGGGCTTCTTGGGGCTGTCGGACCTGCAAGGGGTTTCTTGGGGCTATCGGGAGCAGAAGGAGGGTGATCATGCAGGGGGTGCCATGTGCATGTGTGTGTGTGTGCATGCACATGTGTATGGCAGACAGGCGGTGCAGCTCCTGCAGCTCCCTCCAGGTAAGTGTATGGGGATGGGGGGCAAAGGAGGCAAGGGCACAGACTGCAGCTGGGCTGAACCAGCTCTGGGTAGGAGTCACCTCCTCAGCCCAGTGGGAGGACCCAGCACAGAAGAGAGCATTGCACTGCCATAGCCGCCAAGGTAAGCAGTGGGGACACAACTTTGCGCTGCCACCATTGCCACTGCTGCGCTTTCCTCCAGTGCCAGGTCCCACCCACTGAGCCATGGAGGCAGTTTCTGCCCAGAGGTGGCCCAGCCCAGCTGCAGCCCTGCACCCTCCTGTGGGTGCAGAAACCTTGGGGGGCACATGCCCACACTACCATGTTACTTGTGCCCTACCACCTACCCCACACACACACTCCTTTTCTCACACTGGTGGGGGTTGGGGAGCTGTGGGTCAGGAGTGAGTGGCACCAGCAGGGCTGAGGGAGCTGTGCGTCGAGAGTAAAGAGCACTGGCAGGGCTGAAGGGCTGTGGGTTTGGAATGAGGGGCACCAGCAGGGCCAAGGAGCCAGTGGGTCAGAATTGAGGGGCACCAGCAGAGTTGAGGGGCTGTGGCTTGGAAGCAAGGGACAACAGCATATCAGGGCTTCTCAGAACGACAAAGTAGTAGGGGGACAGCTGCAGCTGGACCTACATCCTGGTGAGCAAAAGGAGCAGGGAGAACTCTGATTTTCCATCATAAAAACCCCCAAAATCAAATGCCAAAATGTATATGTATTTAGAATGTATTTTACTATAATGATTGAGGCACTGATAGGCTTCCAAATTGCTTTAAAATTTAAATATATCAATAAAACATTGTGTACAACTGCTACCTATACATATAGGGGTGTTTAATTTTAATCATGGAAAACCATGGATTTTAGGTTTTTAATCAGAGAATTGATTTTTAAACAGAAAAAAACAGGATCCCTGCTGATTAGCAACTTTTCTTTCAGGTAATGCACTGAAGCTTGACCAGGCTTTGATCACAGTTCTCAATCACCTGCCTGAAGCAGTCAGCCTTCACTATGTATCTGATTACTGCTACCAGGTAAGCAAAGTGGCACTAGCCTTGTCACAAGGAAACCTTTGCTTCAACATTGTGCAGCTAGGAGAATACTGCAACAACATCAGTTATCCAAGGGGATCATTAGTAATGTTCTATAGCTGACAGGTGGCAGAACAAGGGCCCCAAGCTGTTCATATCTTGAATAAACACAGTGAGTGCTGCAGGAGGTACAAATAATTAGCTATCTTGCTTATACTAATCCACAGGGAAAAAAATCCTAAGGCTTTTCACACTGATTTCTAAACTAGACCCACTTTTCATTGAAATTGACTCAAAACAAAATGCCAAATACCTCTGTCTCTATAATGCTATACCAAATAAACTTTTATCTCAAAATATTTCATGGAGTTTAATGACTTTAATAAGAATAAATAGTAGATATAAAATCTCTTAAATATTGGCTAGGACTAAAAAGCTCCCAAACCTCCAACTGGATGCATAAATAAACTATTTTTGCAGCAAGTACTTGGTTGCCCTCATCATCAGCCATTGTCTCAGGGAAGTTTCAACACAGATGCTTGAGTCCACAATTACAACTAATGTTATTGCTGGGAGCAACTGAAGATAAAGAGGAATGAGCTATACAGTTCTGAAGGAAATTTGAAAAAAAAAAGAGCACTGGTTGCTGCTGGGGGTTGCAGATGCACAAGTAGAGAAGTTTGCAACAACAGTGCTGAGTATAGATGAATAGTAGAACCTAGCAGTAGCTGAGTAGACAGCAACACTCCTATGACGCTGAGTCAGGTGACTAACTCTTATGCAGTGTTGATTTTTCAGGGCACAAATTGATAGGGCCTTAAATTTCACTGGCTTTCTCTGTGAATTAGATATCTAATTTGTGTCTTTTGAGATTTCTCTTTGACACTGTTTTCTGTAATAGAAAAATATCACATCAGGCCACTATGATTTATTGCAAAGTGAAAAATTCCTCTCTGGATGAGACATTTCAGTGAAAAGTGGACCTAGTTTAGAAATCAGTGTGAAAAGCATTAGGATTTTTTTTTGTCTGTGGATTAGGTATAAGCAAGATAGCTAATTATTATCCATTACTAATTACTATTGTTTAAAGCAACTGAAGATTTACTATGTAGCAACAAGAAATAGCAAAAAAAAGGCCCTGGTCCTGTTCACACGGCATTACAAACCAGCTTACTGAATGTGCTGTTGAAATGCAACATTTTAGAGTTCAGTTAATACAGAAACTATTAAGCAACTGCTAAAGCAGTGATGTAAAGAAAAAAACAGTTCCAGGTCACTTGCATAGGCAAGAGGAAACATGCCTGGACTACTGTATGATACTGTTAAAGGCTCAAGGCTCTGCTTTGATTTCAGGGTATGATTAAAAGCAGGCAGCCTGGTTCACATGATTGTAGAATATCTATTGCTCTAAATGAAATCAATAGGAGTTATAAGGGTTTGACACTTTGAAAGATAAGGGTCTGGAGTTATTCTCAGCAACTGTGAACTCTTAAAAGATTTTTTCAGTGAGCTGGCCCTAATAGAACCTCATGCAATTAGGTATATATGTACTTTTTGTGCAACCAATTTTAAATATCACCCTTGCTTTGGATTTAAAGATTAATGTTGGTGAGACCCTACATTCAGAAACACAAGGCTTAATTTGTTGTCTATTTTAATATATTGTCACCAAAGTTACTATGTTTTGAGAAAATAGAATCTATTAAGCAACTTAATGGAGCACCTCATTCCAATTATAGGAAAGGCATTGGTGGGGGAAATGGAAATGTGTGGAAGATGAATGTATTAAATAGTTTTCTAAAATGAAGAAAGAGAAGAAATAGATTGAAATTAATCCTGTTTAGTACACGGAATAACTTGCTGCAAGATGGTGCAGAACTGTGCTATGACTTAAAAAGAAGTGGATTACTGTGTCAATGACAACTGCTGTCTGATTTTTTTAAAGGGTGCCCACAATTTTTGTATGAGCCCATAGCCTCCTCCAGGGTTGCATTCACAGAGCCTTGGCTTTGCTTTACTTCTATTGCATGTTCTCAATTTAAACTGTCTTATTTTGTATTTTCCTGGGCTCCTCCATGGTAAGATTTTTGTATTGTAAATTTAGTAGGAGACTAGCTTATCAATAACCTTGGTTATGGATTAGAGCTGGGCCTCAGGCTATAAAAAATGTGACTTTCAGATGCTAAGCCACTAGATCCACTGGCTCCAATGTAATAGCAGACTCTCAAACTTTAAAGTAGTATAACCACTAGCTCAAAACAAAGATCCATCATGTGTTAATATGCGTTACTCCCAGCTGTTTGCACCAACAATTTGGAGGCATGATTTGCTGGAAATGGCTGAACTTTAGCAAATGTATGGCCTGTAACTATTAAAGAAGAGCCAAGAATTAATGGAATAATTGGCAATATACTATTTGTTTGATAAATTTCACTTTTGTGGGGTATACAAAGACACTGACATTTAGTTATCATTTTGAAGTATTTTTAGATTCACTTCAGCAAATAACTCCTGTTCTATAGCTTATTCAGAAGCCAGTAAGCCGTTTTGTAGACTATTTATGAGAGGTAGGTCAAGTGTAAGACTAGCTAAATGGCAATACTAACTTAAGTTAGGGTAACTAACTTTACCTGCTAACTCATGGGAAGTCTAAACATGTCTGATTTTCACTAGGATTTTATCTAGAGCAATGGTTCTCAGCCTTGTTGGACTTTAGGCACCCCTTTGTAACTTGTGAATTGAGTGACACCCTATTTCAAAAAGTAGTTTATATATCACAGTGCTTAATTACTTCCTTGTAGACAGGCTGGGTAGTGGGGGTGGGGGATTATCCAGTAGAGACAAGCCTAAACCTGCATTCACCTGCTTAACTGTTTACTTCCTTACCCTTGCACCCTGAGGTTGAGAAGCGCTGGTCTACATTCAGCTAACACCTTTTCTCCCACCAAGTAAAACTAAGGTCTGTGTGACATCCAAGAGAGAAGTCTTAGAAGACCTTTAGGATGAAGATCTCCCCTCTGAAAGAAGTTCTTATGCCAAACTTGGCTCCTGTTTGTATGTGAGAATTTATTCACAATTAAATATATAAATGTCTGTACCCGCAGATCATTTTGGCCTAAACAACCCTACCAGGGCAATCCAAGCCCTACTGGGATTAGATCAGGGCTTGCTTTTTCCTCTGTTTGACTTGTGGACTGTAAGGTCAAAATACTCTTCTGTGTTCTATGCTTATTAAATATTTTATAACGTGAGTAAAAATGTACCAGTGCTTCACCAATCAATCTTTTCTTTCTTCCAGGCAACTGTGTAAATTTTTCTTTGCTTTTTTTTAAGGTTAGCAAGAGAAGCTAAAAATTTCATGCTGTAGAGTGCTGAGTGTTTAAAGGCTCTCAGACCATGAAATAGTCTCTGATACATATTGTTCATTTTGGGCACTATCTGTGCAATAGTGGAGATAGATTACTGGCGATCTTGACAAATAATTTTTCAACCTGATATCCATCATAGCCACTGAATAAGAGGGTTGATATCTTTTCCCTGAAAAAATTAGAGGCCTGATTTCAATTAGATTGCACATGAATTAAAAAACTTGCTTGTTTGCAGCATCAGGGTCTAATTTATCATACCTGAAAGAGTATTTTTTTAAATTTGTTTAAATATTCACGCTTTCTCTTGCATTGCCAAGAATTAGTAGGTTTGCTTACTATAATAAAAAGAACCTGTCAGCAAATATATAATTTACAAAAAGTAGCACAATTAATTAAAAATAGTTTTCATTCAGGCTCTTGCACAAACAGCGCTTGCAAAATATCAGTAAAACTTTCAGCTGTCTTTATGTTTACATGAAAGAATCCATAGTAGCTGAATTAGTGACCAAGGCTAAAAACTGCAAGAACCCCAAATCACCAGAAGATTACAGATTATGGGCCAATTTTAAAAAATAGTAAAATACTTCTTCTATGAACAGAAGCTCTAATGTCTTATCTGCGATAGCATATTTATGCCCAAATTTACCTACCTCTGTATTTAGATTATTTTGGCCCTTCTTAAAAGCAGTCTCCTGACAAGGCATGTTTTTTACCATGATTTCTAGCAAGGAGTGGTTGCACGGTAGCCTACTGGAAGATGAACTAAATGCAAGTCAAAGACCAGGGGCTTTGGTCCCAGCTACTGTGATTGCTGTTGATAGCAGTATTTCTCTGCTATTTATAATTTGTATTATAAATCAGGGTATTGTACTTTTGAAGCATGAGGACAGTAGCTATAGATCAGCTAAGGTTTACTGAGAGTTTGTATGTGGTCAGTGCAGGTAGAACTAGGAGAAGAACCCGAGTGCAGCTGATTTGTTATAGTCACATGGCCTTCTCAGACTTCCAAAATGAAAGTGTCAGCAAAGTGTTTATGTAAACCATATAAACACATTCTAGCTTGGTATCATCTTATAGCAGCTAGACCATATTCAAGGTTTACAATTGAATCTATAAACTTATGAAGAATGTGATTCTTTAGCTCAGTAGCAGGAGTTTATAGTTTCACAGCACTGGTTCATGAACAGAATCAGGAGATGGTCACATTTAACTGGGGTGTCTATATGAGGTGCTTTACTGCACCATAGACTAATTTACAGTGTAGTGGGGCTGTGCAAAACAGCACCACTTCCTTTCAGTGAAAATGTTTTGCTGTTTCAGTGCTTTCTGACATTTTACCCATAGGCTATAATGGGGAATCATGAAAATGCCTAATACTTTGTTATTTCTTGGATGATTCAGATGAAAAATGCAGGGATGGTAGCTCCCTCTGAGGGCATGAAGCTTGTCAAGTCTCAAGGACATAGGTGGAGAGGTTTCTGGGAAACTGCACCTCAAATTGTTCAATGCAAAACTTGTGATGCTTGCCAGCAGTGGCAGCCTCCTGTCATCCGGTGCATAGATCCGGTGGCACCCCTCAGAGGAGTCAGGCATAGCCCCACAGCCCTCCTGGGGGTGCAGGCCCCTGGATCTCCACACCGGATGAGAGGAGGCTGCTGCCCCTGCCTGGGACTGGCGCTGGGTGCAGGCTGAGCCCAGTGCCGTTCCCAGGCAGCAGCAGCAGCCTCCTCATCCAGCACACAGATCCATGGGCCTGCACCCCAGGAGGAGTCTGACGCAGCCCTCCCAGGAGTGCAGGACCCTGGATCTGTGCGCCAGATAACAGGAGGCTGCCACTGCTGCCTGGGGCCAGCGACAGCAGCAATCTTCCCAGCGCTGGGCACTGGTCCCAGGTGGCGGCAGCAGCCTCCTCTCATCCGGCGCACAGATCTGCTTGCACCCCTGAGAAGGCTGTGGGGCTGTGCTGGACTCCTCCCAGCAGTGCAGGCCCCCGGATCTGCACACTGGGTGGCAGGAGGCTGCCGCTCCTGGCTCAGACCCATGTCAAGCTCCAGGAAGACTTCTGCTGCCACTTGCCCCAGCTGGCAGCAACAGTATGCTGTCATCCCACACGCAGATCCAGGGGCCCGCACCCCCAGGAGGGCTGTGGGGCTGTGCCAGACTCCTCCTCCTCCTGGGGGGTGCAGGCCCCCGGATCTGAGTGTAGGATGACAGCAGGCTGCCTCTGCCACCTGGGACTGGCACTGAAGCCATGTAAACCCAGCTTCAAAACTCAAAATGTTTCAAAACTTTCAAAATATTTTGAGTGGTCTTGCTTTGTTTTGTAGCTGTTTCAAAGTCTTCTTTTTTCATTTCCATTTCACTGTTTCGAGCTTGAAACATGTCAAAACAGCTTCAAAACGAAACACCCAGCAAAATTTCGCACAGCCCTACTTTGCAGTGAGCATCACTATCTACATATGCAGACACTTACTGTGCAGTAAAGTGGTTTACTCTGTGGTTAATTTGCTGCAGGTAGCAAATTAGCTGCAGAGTAGTTACTGCACAATAAGGCACATGTAGACAGCTGACCAGCAGCAAATTTGCTGCCAGGCAGGAGGGGGTGAGAGATTGCTTCTTGGCCCTAGGAGCTTCTTGCTGCCAGGGCAGGCTCCGATGGTGAAGTGCAGGTTGGGACAACGTCCCTCTGCCTTGGCAGCAGGCAGCTGTCTGGGGCAGGGAGCAATTTTCCACTCTTCCTCCAATTGCAGATCTGGGTCCAGGAGCTCCTTGCGTGGGGAGACTTCCCTGCCCAGCCTGGAGCTGGCAGGAACCTGCCTCATACCAGGACAATTCCTGGCCAGCTTGGGGCTGTGTGGGAAAGCCTGCATGAGCAGCCCAGAACAGCCTGTGCAGTCTGAGGCAGGCCAGGAACTGTCCCAGCTTGCATCCCTGCCCAGCTAGGGGCTTATTGTTAGCTGCCCCACTGGTGAGACAGCCCCAGGCCTCTCCTGGCTGAGCAGGGAATCCCTGCCTAGCCAGTGACTCACTGTTTGCTATCCCACTGATGGATCTGGCCAGGGGGCTTGGATCTGCCCCTCCTCTTCAGCTCTTTACCAGACCTTGACCCCGGATCACAGAACTGGGGCCAGGAGCTCCCTGCTGCTTGGGCAGGGGGACATTTTCCCAGCCCAGGCTCTGCCACCAGAGCCCACCCCAGCAACAGGCAACTTCAGGGGGCAGGGAGCAATTTCCCAGCCCCTGCTAAGAGACAGCTGTCTTCTGGCCCCATGGTCCCTGCCAGCTCCTGGGCTAGCACCCAGGGGGGGCCTGGCTGCTGCAGGGGGGCAGAGCAGGGTGGGAGCAAACTTGTAGATACCTGCCAAGTAAATTATTTCATAGATTTCATAGACATTAGGGCTGGAAGGGACCTCGGAAGATCATTGAGTCCAGCCCCCTGCCCAAAGGGCAAGGAGTCAGTTGGGCTTACAGGATCCCAGCAAGGGATTATTGTGAAGTAAACCCATCTAGCAGCATTTGCACTTGGAGATGTGCTCAATGTTACCTGTAGCCACTAGAACACAAGTAAGAACAGATTGACCTCGGAAGCGTATGTTATCAGCTGATCTGAGCCTTCAAGAGGCTGAGAAGCGATAAATCAAATCCTACAGTTTACAGCTATTGCCATTGAATGATATGAGGTAAAACAAGTATCTATATATGTACATATGTTAGGCCTCTTGACTGCACTGCTTTACAAATGAAATGGGATATTGTGCTAACATTGTCCTTATTGTTGCATTTTTATAATTTGTATTTGGTTAATGAATGCTTTTCCTTGAGGAATGATCTTGGGCAAATGGTGTTTTTAAGATTTACAGCAATGTGCAGGGAAGGGGAGGATTTTTGCCTGTGAATCCATATAGTGGAAAAGTCCTGCCTGTGGAAACTCCAAAAAATCAGAGCTGTTTCATAAACTTCTTTGCAGAAAGCAAACTTCCCTGACACAGATGTATCTTTAGTGTTTTGAGACCCTGGATATCTCTGGGAGCTGCTAACCAGCCTTTTGTGCAGAGCTCTCAAATCTGAATCTTGCACAGCTCAGCAGAGAGTAACATTTCTTCCAACGCAGCAGAGGGTGAGTTGTCAGTCCCTGTGTGAGAGGAGTTGGTCAGTTCCTGAAAATCTCTCTAGCTTAGAGAGTACTTTGCCTCTTGCGTCATTAAGGTTGGGCTCAAGGTATTTGGAATGTGTAAATCTGACCGTGCGCTGAAATGACTCTGCCAGCATTCAAGGCCAGGAACTAGCCTCAACAAATGGCTCATGATCATAGGGCCATGGAGTGCATGGTCTGTTTTGTTAAAAATCCTAAAACTTCTCTTACCCCCAATCTCTTTCCAGCCACATCCAAAAGAAAAGAAAAGAATAATGACTTCTCCTGGAGATAAAAGGAGCAATTGTATGTGACTTCCCAGAAGTGTTTGCCTCACAAATGAGCCTAATAAGTTTCACTGGCTTTAATTGGATCTTTGGAATTAACTCATCATTAAAGTGCATGGGAAGGATGCTTGCAGCTTTGTTAGGGCTTCTAACACTACCCTGGAGTGGGCTGGCTTCTTATTCCACCCAGGTGGTTAGCAGCATTTTCTTCTTTTAGCAAAGAAGGCAGCATGGACTTTGCCAGAAATCAGTCAGTGTAGCCAGGTTTGCTTGAGCCACAAACATCAATAGCTCTGAAAGGTGTACAATTCCACTTACCTCAATGAAACCTTAACTTTTGAACCCTATTAATTGACAATTTAAATACTCTCTCTGAGGGTAGAGATAATAAGGCAAGCTTTCCAACTGTCTTTAGGCTTCACAGATAAAGTCTACATTTACCACTGAGGAGAAATGGAAAGTTCATATCTGTGTAACAGAGAAATTGTTTTCAAGTCTCTGACTGAGTTGGGCCACGTTCAGCATGGACCCTGCCCTTAGCAACACAGATGTTTTTGTACCTCTGTTTGAATAGCTGTAAGCAACAGCATATGTTCTGAGGCAGCCTAGGTATCTTTATTTATTTTACTGCTGTATAAGTAGGGCTTCTTATGACAGTGATTTGATATTTGGGCAGCTGATCTAGTTCAAGTGGTTTGTGGAAAACTTCCTAGCTACTTTGTTTTAAACTGATGAAACCCTTACATTTACAGAGACTGATTGGGGCTGTAATGAAATTAATTGTGAGAATTTGCCTTTTTAACTTATTCTGAGGTCTGAGGAAAACACTCTGCAATACAGTGCTAAAATAGGTCATAGTTTAGTAGCTGTTCCTTTTGGGATTGTATGCCCTCACATTATAGAATAAGGATTCTACCTTAAAACAACTAACAACAGCCAAAGGTTTAGTTTAGTAAGAATAATTGTGAGGAACAGTTTCAATAGTACAGAAAGTTACTACTGAGCAGAGGTAAAACTAATTCAAGAAAGGAAATACAAAGGGGGAGGGGAAAAGCCACTTCCAATAGTTAATAAGAAACAGCTGCTGTTGCTTTTGCAAAAGAACACTCAGCTCTGCATGCACTTGTGGCCTAAAATATAATATACCCCAGCTTTATCCTTTCACCATGATTATTGTGTGGGAGAGGCTTATTTCATAAAGGAAACTTCTTTCTTTTTTCTGTTTGGCTATTGTTCTAGTAAAATCTGTTCCTGGAGCAGAGAAAAGGTATGTAGAAACAGGCACAAGCAAAAGGGTATAAGTGAAGAATGAAAATACAAAGGGAGAAACAACTGAGTCACTTCACAGGCCATAACCCCATGTTGTTGGCTCTTACCTTAACAAAAAAAAAAAGGAAAGAAGGAGATAACAAGGTATCTTTGATTCTTAGAGCTAGTTGGAGTTCTTGGCATCCCCAGATTGGGAAGGCAAATACCTTCAGTTTCATTAATGCTATGAAATAAGTAAGGAATACAAGTAGGATAGTTCAGAGCAAGTAAAATGCATTTGATAGTCTAATATGGTTCAAATTTATTCAGATGGATTAGGAGGGAGAGGGGAAAAATTATTAGCAGTGATCAGATAGTCTGAATCATTCCTAGCAAATATTCAAAATATCTGGCAATTAATATGCAAAGTATTTAACCCAATCAGTTATCTGTTAGCAAGATCTTAAAGCTTCCAGGCTAAACTACAGAAAGTGTTTCCGAGTGGTAGCATGTAACAAACTAGGGGCACAAACTAGCCCAGACTCAGGTATATGCTTAATTATGCAATTATGCATAGCTTCATTACCTTTGTAGGACAAGGGGTCCCAAGTATAATACCAAACATTATGCCAGTAGGCTGCTAGCTGGCCAGGGACAGACATCTGTACATGGGACTGCAACACAAAACAATAGCTCCTCAAAAGTAATTTATAGTCTGCTGAGCAGAAACCATGCCATTGAGAGGGCATGTAAATCTGCCAACCAGTGTGAGGTGAAATAGAGAGTTGAAGGCTGGTCTTAGGAAGTGCACCAACCTTTAAGAAAGGGAGGAAGAGATCAAGCCCTTCTGGAAAGCCTACTCAGTATCTGATGTTTGCACATCTTCCAGTGTCTCAGTTTTCCTGTCTGTAAGTTTGGTATAGGGTCCCAATCTATTGTGTAGGCAAATTGTTATGACACTTCTGTCTGCTTGGTACTTGCGCTTCTATAAAAGACAGAGACAGAAAAATAAAGTTTGGTTTTTAGTGGCAAGATTATAGCAATGATCCTAAGTACAGTTATGAGCTATGCCACTTGTCTGTCTGGTGTTTCTGTTGTAAGGCTTCATTATAACAATTGTTATGGTGCTCTGGGGTTTTGGGCTGAAAGGTATGTATGCTGTAAAGGCATCTTGAATATGATGTGTTCTTTTCTTGCATGAGGTTTGTTAATATTCACACAAGGAAATTTAGGAAGCATAAATCCACAGATACTTGAAGTATAAACCTCATTAATCTGAGGTAGCTTGAGAGTTAGGAGGCTTTTTTGGAAAGCCTTGCAGTGCTTCATAAACCATATTTGTTGCTTTCTGGAATCTAACCACTCGCTTTCCCTTCATGAGCCAGCTTTGATGCCAAGAACACTTAGAGCTAATTCTCTCTTTTTTGCCCTTGCCATTTACCTCATTTACAGAGATGAAAGGAGAGAAAACAATTAGTTGGCTGAGAAATTCTATTATGTGGAAGGAATGTGGACATTTGATCAATACTTTAGGGTTATGGTCTCAGCTGGATGGGGAGATTTGTCTCTCAGATCAACTGATGACCATTAGTCCCAGAAACCTTTGCAGAGGAGTAAGATAGTGATCCAAACTTCCACTGCTGGACAACTAAAATATATCATTTAATCTCTTCCAGTGGTGGAGTAGGATATATTTTAAACATAATTCATCATGTTGTAGAGAAGTGTGTTTATTTAGGGAAATATATTCTCAGTTTAACTAATCACTAATTTAGTTTATCTTCTTACCTCCCTTCCATCCTGCTCTTAATGGTGCAGTACGTTCTAATTCTATAAATTGATCTGTGCAGGGACCCCAAACTCTTCATCGGGGTCAGAAACCCCCAGCACACATGCCGAGCATGGCACGCAAGGCCATTTTGCTTGGCACACCACTGCCAGCCTGAGCTCTAAGCAGCTGCTGCCAGCCATGGAGCCCAGGCTGCTCTCAGCTGGTGGCTGGGAGGCTGCAAGGTCTGCTGCAGGCAGATGGGGCTCAGTGGGCTGGCTGCAACCAAGAGGCTACGAACAGCTGCTCCGGGTGCTGGCATGTCAGCACTCCAGCACCTTCCAAGGTAGACATTGTGTGTTTTTTGGCGTGCTGGCCAAAAAACGTTGCCTACCCCTGCTCTACATAAAGCTCCATAGTCTTCAAAGCTGTTGCTGTAGTACAGTATAGCATAGGAGAGGCATACACATTGCTGTAATTTTCCAGTCTGCTTCCTTCTTTCCCCCTGCCAGTCATTGCTCATGTATGAGCCCATTATGACTAGCTCAGGTATGATAGTTTCAGATTCTCAAAATTCCTAAATATTTTGCTCATAAAAAATGTCTAGCATTAAATATCATTAACCATAAAATGTAACGGTTCCTTTCAATGGTAGCTCCACAATGGTAGCTCCTCTTTAGGATGGCACTGGCATAGGTCAGTGTCAAGGGCATTTGTATAGCTAGAGCTGCAAAGTTTAAATGAAAACAAAATGTTCTACTTGTCCTCAACAGAGCAAGGTATCTGACTCTTTTTACATGCCCTGTAAAGCTCAATAGAAGCTTATTGATTCTGAGTTGCAGTTATAACTAGACAGAAACCCTTCAGGTAAACTGGGCAGGTGATATGACCCTACTTGCTCTTTAAATGTATGCCTCATTGAGGCAAAGTACACATGCATTGAGAAAGCAGTGAAAGTGGAGTTACTGTCTTCGAGGCACTAGTAGTTTTCTGTATGGCTAGGCAGTTACGTAGTAGTTTTCTATGCAGAAGAATAACTGAATCAGTTACAGTGTTGAAGCCTTTTTTGAGACTAAGTATTATTAAAATACGTGAAAAATACTATATAAATGGGAGCCTGCAATGTTTTACATGATCTGTGCAAATAGTTTTTAATGAATGAAATATTGTAACTGGTGTAAAAAAATTATTAATTCAACATAATATCCCTAAGAAAAGTACAAAAGTATGGATGGTGTTGTTAATTGTAGGAAGTCCAGGCCTCCTATACAAATGCACTTTAAGTTCTTTTATTAATCCTATGAACAGACAAGGTTATTTGTTTGGATAAATGTGGTATCCTTTATTAGACCAACTAAGTACTGCAGTTAGAAAAATTGGTCTTCTCAAGCTTTCGGGCACAAATACAGGCATAGGGAGAGTCTGCTGTTGTTTTGTCTTCTGGATGGGATAGAGGCCAATATGCAAAATGTGGGTCTGGGGTTATTGGATGGCAGGCAGGTTATAATGTGCCATAAATCCAATGTCTATATTTAGTCCATGATTTTTTTTTTTTTGTATCCAGTAGGTTTATGAAGTTAAGTTCGTAGGCTTATCTACAAAAGTTGTTTGGTAAATTCCCTTTCAGCATTAGAACTGAGAGATTTGACAGAGAGTGATTATCTTGTGTGCACCCACAGGTAATTGGGTATTTTTGTCTTTGATAGATTTTTGATGTGTGTTCATTCTGGTATGCAATTGTTTGGTTTATCCTACATATTTTCTGTCAGGGCATTTAGTGGACTGGATGAAATATATTACATTTCTGGAGGTGCAGCTGTAAGATCCAGGAATTGTGATGGTTCTGTTGTGAGGGGTAGTTATATCTCCACCATTCCCACAATATGTTGGCAAATTTTATATTTCTTGTCACGGCATGGTCTGGATCCAGGAAATTTGCTTCTGGTGATGAGATTGGTGAGGTTCAGTGCTTGTTTGAAGGCTAGGATGGGTGGTTCTGGGAAGATCTCTTTAAGAAGTGGGTCTTCTTCTAGTATGGGTTGCAATTGTTTGAAGATTTTCCATATAGGTTCCAGGGAAGGATGTTGTAACTAATGGTGTGCAACTTGTGGGGATTTTCTTTTTTGTACAGCAGCAGTTCTTCATGCGGTTCCTGGGTGGGTCTTTGGAGGACTGTCCTTGTTGAGAGAGAGCCCTTCTGAAATTTGTGAGGTGACGATCAATTTATTAATTATATGTCACCAACAGCTTCCAGGAATGGATGATGTGATGTGTTTAGTAGGACAACTGGTCTGTTGAGCCTGTTGTCCTGCCCTCAGCAGTATCAAATGAGAAATACACATTTAACATTTTGTATCTTCATAGCACCTTCCATAGAGGGATCTCATATCACTGCAGGGAAACAAATATCAGTGCAGGAAAGTTTCAAGCAAAGCTAAGAGGTAGGGGAGCTTCATTTTGCTCCATTTACAGGTGGGGGAACCAAAGCAGAGAGAGAGGTTAGGTAACTTGTCCACACTAAGAATCTTTTCCCAGTGCTTTTTCCTTTCTTGTTATGGTTCAATACACTGTCCTCAGCATGGTTATGTTTGTTAAATGTTGTATACAGAGGATGTGACCAACAATCTTCTCTTTTATCTCTTCAGTGTCTATACCAGATCCTTCTCGTGGTGGGGCCTGGTTCAACAACTGCACCTTCAAATGGGAGCGTGGTTGTCAGTACGCGCTTCACTTTGATGTTTGAGGTATTTGCTGAGATGAATACAACCAGTCCTGTTTGCAGGTAAAAGACTATTGCACTTGCACAAAGCTGATGGGCATGTTAAAGGGAGAGGGTAATTGTCTATGTAGGGTTCTGGTGGAAGGGACTCTGCATGATGAGTTAGGCACCCTAATTATTTTTCTGCTACTGATTTGCTGCATCTCCAGAAGCAAATAATTTCACCTTTCTTTCTCTCTGTCTGTTTTTTTGGAATAGTAAGCATGTCCAGGCAGGGACTCTGTGTCTTACTGTAGATTTATATGTTCTGCCCTGCTTTCTGCCAGATTTCAGGCTAACATAGCTAACTACCTTACTCTCTTTATCTCCATTTAAAAAGGTTTTCTGGTACAGCTATACCAACAGAGTCATACTGGTAATCTCTTCAGTGGCAATGCAGATTATGCTGGCAAAGGAATTCTTTAATCCTTAAAGGTGTTTATATTTCGGATCCTGCCACTCAATGTATTTATACCAGTATAAACTGCCTTAAGAGTGTGAAAAGGACTGCAAATATAACCTTGTCTAACTTATTAGAATCTAGCACAGAATCACTGAAATAAAGCAGAAGTTATAAAACACTAGTGCAACTGTGTATTTACAGTTACCTATGGCAGGTGTTTACTCAATGAAATCAAGCTATTACCTGATCTTTTGCCTCCTTGTGACAGAGTTGTAAAGTGCCTAATGTGGCAGGTATTTTAGGATAATTAGTTGTGTGTCTGTTCAGATCCCAGAAATAATTTGTTTTGAGTTCAGGTCTTCAGTGTATTAAATCACAGCTTGTTCTAAACAGATCTCTTGACATAGATCAGCATGGGCTTGATGAGTTTACTTGGCAGAGCTGGACAGATTGATAGCTTTCTGGTATCTGGAGAGGTGATGAGGCAGATGGATACTCTGCTGTCAATGCTCCCTGAACACATCATGCTAAATTTCTCAATGTTGACCTTCCAACCATGCTATTTTATAGTTTTGTGTCTTACAAGTATGAGGATCCTTTTATACAAGTTTCCCTCGATTATATGCGGTACATGCATTCCTGGAGAATGCTGCATAAATTGAATTTGCATAAAGCAAACCCACCTCCTAATGTAAGAAATAGGGATAGGTTCCTATGTTGGCTGCTCCTGGGGCTGCTCCAGCACAGGCTGAGGTGAGTGTGGACAAGCAGAACCCCTGGTGGTACAGGGTGTGGCACTTGCCCCAATCCTGGCTGCAGTGGCCCTGGGAGCCTGCAGCTATTGGATTGCACCGTGCCCCAAACCCCTTGGGGCTCTGTCTGTCCCCACTCACCCCAGCTCTCACTGCAGCTGCCCAGGGAGTGGTCAATGCCAGCTTCCTGTAGTCATGGGGCTGCACCATGCGCTGGTGTTGGCTGCTGCCAGGGCTGCTCCAACATGGGCTGGGGTGAGTGCAGACAAGCGGAGCCCTGGATGGTGCAGGGCCCAGAGCCACTGCAGCTGGGTCTGGGGAAGTGCTGTACACTGCACCACCCAGGTCTCCACTTGTCTGCGCTCACCCCTGCCTGTGCTGGAGCGGCCCTGGGAGCAGCCAACACCAGCTGCCTGCACCAGTGCACAGTTCAGTTCAGTGGCTACACTGGCCGCTCCCTGGACAGCTGCAGCAGGAGCTGGGGTGAGTGGGGACAGGAAGAGCCATGTGGGGGTTGGGGCACAGTGCAGCCCACGGGCTGCAAGCAGCTGGCACTGGCTGCTTCCAGGACTGCTGCAGCTGGGGCTGGGGTGAGTGGGGCCATGGCCTTTTCCCCTCCCCCTGCAGACTTACCTACTTAGGTAGGGATGTGTTTATGCTGATCACATAAGAGCAAATTTACCTCACATATAATGAATTATGGGTCTAAATACACTAATCACATAAGAGCAAATTTGCACATAAAGAACTCACTTAAATTGAGGGAAACCTGTAGTATGTTTCTGGCCAGCTAGGTGAAGTTAGGCTGTAACTTCACATATCTCTGCCTCAGTTTCTTCCTCTGTAAACTGGGGATAATGATACTGACTTCTTTTGTAAAGCGTTTTCAGATCTACTGATAGAAAGTGCCATCTAACATTTGATGATGTTATAATTAACTAAGGCAGAGTGCATCTCCACAGAACAATTTGCAATTTTTAAAAAGAACCAGTTTAAAATCATACTCTAATGAAATTCTGAATATATGCACAAGTGCATATACATATGCCATATAGAAACAAGTTATAGGTCCTATTGCAAACCATTCTGTTAATGGACAGTTCTTCCTGTAGTATGAATAACACCTGCAATGGTTGAATAGACTAAAAGTATGCACATCACTTCATTTGTACAAAGAAAGGTTACAAAGAGAAAGGGCTGTAAAAGAATCCTCCTGGATCATGGTCCAGTCTAAACTCTGTAATAAGTAAGCATAGAACCTGCCCTCAAAGACCAGGGAGAACTGGGAATTGGAATGCTGGTTTTAAAACAGGCGTTGCACTTGGGGCCTGACATAGTTGGATTGGACTCGGTCAATAGTGCTAGTAACTAAATGGCTGCAATTAAACTATGAAGTTAGCATGGTGAGGGGAATCAGTCCAGGTGTGGAAAATGGATTTACACCTTCACTTCCGCTATTGTTAGCTTTGAGCCTAATCCATAAAGATGGGTTAACAGGACAATTGTAGATGGGTTTCATTGTGCTCAGAACTAGAAAAAAAGCTTGGAATCAGGGATTCTATAAAACATTTAAAAGATAACCATGTTTTGTGCCATGGCACTCGCTTCCGTTGGAGTCGTGACTTTTCCTACCAAATGAGTTCTATCATTCTAACCCAGGGGTAGGAAAAATACAGCCCATGAGCCAGATCAAGCCTGCCAAGGGATTTTGTCTGCTTCCTCGGTGGGTCCCTTGGTCCTGCCTGGTTCAGGTGCAGGCAGCAGCCCAAGCCATGGTGCATGTAGCTGGCCCCTCTGCCCCTGCCATGCAAGTGAAGTTTGCCTGTTTTTCTAAAAACTATGCTCAAGGAGTTAGCCACAGTTAAATCTTACAGTTCTATGCTATCTATTCTCATAATCTTTCTGGATTTTTTGGCACTGGTGGCTTCAAACCCTGGGCATCTGCCTGACCAACACAAGCTGTTCCTCCTGGGCTGCCACTCTACAACTGATGGCCAAAACTGGGCAAGGCTGCCCTAAAGCCTCCATTGCGGTCTATCCCTCTGCCTATTCCCTGTAACCAGAGTGGGTGGTCAGGGTCAGCTGACCCTCCAGTTCCCCACCATATAAGCTCCTAATTAGGAACCAGAAATGTCTGGGCAATGGGGCTCAACCTGATTCCAGACTGCTTTGCTGCCTCCCTCCCCCCAGCTTGTGCTTTCACTCTGCTCTGCTTGATCTCCTGGTTTCTCAAGGAAAAAACTGCTCTCTCTGCTCTCTGATTGCACTCCCTGTCTGATCTCCCAGTTTTCTAACTTGTAGTGCTTGTCCCTGGATTCTGCTCACTTCTCCAGACACTGGTCAGCACTTCAATCCTACAATCTGGTATGACACTTGGCCAGTTGCTTCTTTATGGATGCCAATAGACATGACATTTGTCATGTGATTGGCCCCTTAAAAGCACTCTATAGCCATGCCCTTACAGAAGTGCACAGCTGCAGAGCACTTTAAAAGTGCTTGATTGAACAACAAATTAACCTTCATGTAATGAGGATGTGGATGAAGGTGCTCCAGTGTGGAGCAACTTCATGAAGTTCCATCTGTCCCTGTGCTCAATCAGGGCTGGGTTGCATTAGCCCAGCCTTGTCCATGGTGCTGTCTGCAGGATGGGAGGGAGGAGAAGGAGCTCTGGGCTGGGGTTTGCCCAGCCTGTGCTGGAGGGGACGTGGGTGGATTGCAGCTCCCCTCATCTCATGGTGCCCACCCCTCCCCCCCGCAGCCTTTGCCCCCTCCAGTGCAGATTGGGCAAACTCCAGTCTGGATCTCCTTCCCATCCTGCAGACAGCACTGGGTTTGAGCCAGGGGAGAGAGGCTGCAGACAGGTAGCTCCTTCTGGATTGGCTCCAAAGTGCAACTCAATCCTCTGACCCCCTGAGCCAACAGCGAATGTCTGACCAATGGTTGGCTCATTCTAGAAGACATTCTGAGTTTTAAGCTAACTAGCTATTCAGATTCCAGACCTTCTTTCATGTCATTCACTCTGGCAAGAGGAATCCTTTGACATGAGATAAGTAGGTGGCTATTGAGGTCTTTAAGAGGGCATCTCTGAGGTCCTAAGATCTCTGCAATCTACCTCAATAGGCCAATCTTGAACTGTTCTTTTCCACTATGGAACGTCTGCACACAACTGAGCAGAAACAGAAATCCTGGAGGAGGAGGAAATGATTCCACTAGGTACTCGGGGTGGGGTTACAGTGTTAGGTGGGAGGGTAGGTGCAAGATGCATCACTTTCACTTCTTGCTGTAAGAAGAGTGTTCCTGTGGTTGGCCCAACATGCTGAAACTTTTTTCTTTCCCTATCTCCTCCACCGTGTGTTTGCATCTCCCTGATCTCTGAATTTAGAAAGGAGCTGCACCTTGTTACATGAGACTTGTGAATAGCTATTTAGCATTGTTTGACCTATGTGTAGCATTTATCTCTTGTGCAAGACGCTTTAGAAACACAGTATTTTTCTTAATTTAAAGGGCAGGAGTAGTGTGCCTTTCCGCTGTCTGTACAAGATTTCATACCTATTTTGAGTGAAAGTAAAAAGTGCAGAAAAATCAGGATTTACCTAGAAAGATTGATGTGTCAAGAAAGCAATCTCTCTGAATTTAAACAGTGTGATGAAAATGGTGGTATTTTTGTGGGCTGTCAGAGAATCTTTCATAGCTTATTGATTGTTTGACCTTAATAGAAAATGACAGTCTATAGTAAAAAACAAACACGTGTGGAGGAAAACCCATGGTCTGTTTAAAAAGGTATTAGGCTGAACTCCAAACTTTGAAAAGGGCATTCTTGTTGGGGTTCTTTTCCTAACAGTATTTCTAAACAATAAACTGGATTAAGCCTTAACAACTGAGAATTTCATTTGAGGTCATCTTTAAATGAACTCTAAAAGCATTACATTTCACTTGGCCAGGTTCCCTGTTTTGCTTTGGGCTTAAACCCAGCATATCATCTTCAGATCAATTCCAAGGTCCCTTTCCAGCTCAAGCTACTATTGATTTTTTTTTTCTTTTAACAAAAACTCATCTCTAAACTGATCGTATTATATATCTTCCTCAGTAAATCAATAGCCTTGAATTTAGGTCAGGAGAAACTACTGTGGTGGAAGAGCTTTGGCTTGTGCGTTATTGGTGAGGAGCCTTTGCCAGTTACACAGAGGTCCAGCAGGTGGCGCCTCAGGGCTGGCGAAGACAATTTCAGTTAGAGTTTTTCTAGCCTTGGAAACTGAAAAACAATTGTAATATGTGTACAACAAATGCATGTTCATAAGTAGTCTTCCACTATTCTTTCCTGATCGTATGGGCTTGGGAGCAGACATTTATCATGCTTTCTATAAGTAGGTTTAAAAAAATTGTGTGAGATCTTACATTTTCAACAGCAATACGCACTGCTTTATATATACTGCAGGTGAAATATGCATTTTCTAACTGCCCATGCACAGTTAACAGCATGCTGGGTTGGGCTGACATGACATCCTACCCAGTGACAGCAAAAGGAAAGCAGTTTTGTTTCTTGTCCTAACAGTGGTGGATTTCTTACCTTCGTGTATGTCTCAGAAGTCTGTATTAATTCGTGTAGGCAGTGTTGACAAGAACAAATGTAGGATGGCACACAGTATTTTCGTTTCATGTTGAAGAAGGTAATACATTCTGAGTACTCTCTTTTGTGAGTCCTATTCACCACTGGCAGGAGCATATAATGTCACAGGGACTTAGTTTTCCATTGGAACAGGCCTGTTTGTTTGGGTTTTTTTAATTTCTTATTTTTAACCTGAAAAACATGCTGTAAGGGTCTTTGGTTTGAACTCAAACTAGGATTACCTGCTATGCAAAGTGTTTGTTAAAAATATTTCTTGAAGTATCATAAAAAAGAAAGCTCTTCCTTCTTCATGGAATTGTTTTTCTCTTCACCTGAGACATTATTTTTCAAGTCCACGTGGGTGTTGGGTTTGGTGGTTGGTAGCAGCTGGCAAAATGCTGTGTGGAGCTGGGATACCATTATTTTCCCTGCTAACTTTCTTATGCTTTTGTTCCCTAGAAAAAGAAATAAAATCCTGAGCTGTATAGAGTACAGAGTTACGTAAGAGCTTGTCTACACGGGGAAGTTTGTGCATAGTATGCTAGACTGTGGTGTTTACCGTATGTACATTGTGTTGACATGCCTAGTGGGTGTTAAGAATACTTTTATATGAGGTAACTTACTTTACTCTCAAAGTGGAGTAAAAGTGCGATTTAAATGAATTTAGCGAAATCAGCACAATTGTGTCTATCCTCTTTAGACTGATTTAAACCAAACTTATGGATTTAGTTTGCTTCCATATTTTAAACCAATGTAAGTGGAGAACTCCACATTAATGCAAGTTTATGTTCAGATCAGTCATTAAACAGGATATGCAGGCCTAGGGATGGGACCTGGGATTATCTGGTTTAGCTTAAGCTAAAACAGGGGTTGGCAGGCTAGGGTATCTTCACATGTGCTCTGGGATATAGGGGGTGGTGCTTAAATTAGAGTCTGTTTAACTAAGATACCTGCAGTGTCATGTATATTCATTGTCATATGCTTCAAAATGGTGGTTGGGGTGCCAGGTGGTGGGGAGAAGTGGCAGTAGACAAGTCCTAACACTGGTCTGCCTAATACCTGAGCTGGAGCATTTTGGCCCATCACCAGAAAACATTACTTACCTCTTCTTGTAGAAGCAGTACGCTCTTATCCCCTGTGGTTGGGATCCATTGCAGCAGACACTGAACAATGTAGTACCACGTCTCCCCACTGGTGCTTTGAAAAAGGGAAGATTTTGGGGGTATTGTTTCTCTGAGTAGTGGTAGAATGTTGTCTGGTAATTAGAGTTAGGAACCGAGAAGCAGCTTGTTATATTATCTTAGTATGAAAAAGTCTGAGATACTGTTACCATATGTAACATGAGTTTTTATAGTTCTTAATTAAACTTTGTAAACGGCTGAGTATTTTTTTCAGGTAAAATCACTCAGTGGAAACTTACTTTTTTTTGGAATCCACTAAGATAGTAATCACAAATGAGGAACAGATGGGTGCATAATCTGAATCAAGAGATGTTTAGATATGTCATAAGGAGAAATCTCTTTAAAATAAGAGCCAGGTGGCAATGCAGGCCACAGCAATAGTGCCCTGTATGCCACTAACTTAGTTAGTGCAGTTATCAATAATTACCACATCCTTAAATGACCATATTGTACTCAGTAGTGTCAGAGGTCAATTCACAGTCATAGGATATAAAGAGGACACTCCAATAACTCCTAATGTGCATCAAAATGAGAAGATTGATATTGACAAGTTGACCTCAGCTCTGAAGGGGCTCTAAAGGCATTATTTTGAATGCCTCAAGTTTATCCTGCTTATGTACAAAAGACCCAGCCATAGGTTAGTTTTCTTTTTGTCTTTTTTTTTTTTTTTTTTTAAAGCAGCATCACAATCTACGTAGGCTTTTTAGAGTGGGATAGAAATTATCCAAAGAAATGGAGGCTGGTGGCTCTTTCTATATAAACTTGTTACCATCCTAATACCCAATGCCCCCAGGATGCCCTCTGGTTGTTCTCTGAATGACCCCAGTGCTGTGTTAATTTCTGGTAGGCAGTTCCGCAATTAAAATATGTTGCCTGACATCAGTTCCGAATTTGTCTATCCTTCAATTTTTCATGTCCTTCCCTTTCATCCTCTTGTCGTCTTAACCTTCTCTGTGCTGGATAATTGTGCATTTGATTCCAAACCTCTCCTTTGCCATAGTTTGAAAGCTTACATGTAATTTATTTTGTTGGTCCTCTCTTCATGAAGTTCTGTGCCAGAAAGGATTTTAATTGCCCTTCTGTACCATTTAGAACCCATGATATAGTCCTCCTTACAATTTTTTGTTTGGTTGTGAAATAAAGGCAATTTAATTTGAGAGAAACTTAAATGAAAGAAATTATCCCACAGCTAAAAGATGGGACTATCTTCTTGCTAGAAATTCACAGTTGGAGGTCCAACACTAATAAACAAGGTTTATTGCAAAATAAATTATGGAGAACAGAAACATAGCCCTTGTAAATACTAAGAGTGAGACTGAGGAACTAGATGTGACACACTTTACCTTGGATTTTGTACATGCAAAAGTTATATATAAATTTAAACCGTGGAAATCGGTGCACACACACAACTTACGTGTGTATAGATTGTAACAGTATTGTGGATAAGATTGGGGTATAAAAGCAGAGTAGTTTTTGATTATGTAACTATTTGAGCATTAAGGCCTAACGAGCTACTATAGTTTGCGAGAGGAAGAGTGGTGAAGTATGTTTAATTACAGTTAGGCCTGTGCGAAGTGGAAAGTTTATGCTTCAGATTTGGTGATTTAATTTGGTGATCTGAATCACTGTCCTGATTTGATTCAGCCGGATTCAAATTTGAAGATATTCGGTCCTGAATCTTCATAGATTTCATAGACATTAGGGCTGGAAGGGACTTGGAAGATCATTGAGCCCAGCCCCCTGCTCCAGGGGCAGGAAGTCACCTGGGATCAAAGGATCTCAGCAAGATAAATATCCAAATGTTTTTTAAAGGAGTCCAGAGGAGGTGCTTGCACCACCTCTGGAGGCAGTCTATTCCAGGCCATGGGGGCTTGGACAATAAAGAAGGTTTTCCTTATGTCCAGCCTGAAATGGTCTTGGAGGAGTTTGTGACTCTTTGACCTTGTCATCCCTTGGGGCACTCTGGTGAACAGGTGTTCCCCGGATCCTGCTGTACACCTCTTATATACTTATAGGCAGCCACCAGGTTCCCCCTTAGCCTGCGCTTTTCTAGGCTGATGAGTCCCATGGCTCTCAGCATCTCATCATACGGCCTGTTCTCCTGCCCTCTGATCATGTGCATGGCTCTCCTCTGGACTCTCAAGCTTTTCCACATCCTTTTTAAATTGTGGAGCCCAGCATTGGATGCAGTATTCCAGCTGCTGCCTCACTGAGGACGAGTACAGTGGGAGGATGACATCCTAGGATATGCTTGAGAAGCATCTATGGATGCAAGTCAGAGTTTTGCTCACTTTACCACCTGTGACATCACATTGGTGGTTCATATTCATCTTGTGGTCAATCATGACCCCCAAGTCCCTTTCAGCCGTGGTACTAGTGTAGCACTGCTGAGCCTATAAGTGTGCTATTGCAACTCTCTTGGTTTGACTTCAAAGCCAGTTCCCCACCCATTGGACTGTGATGTAGCTGAGGCTGCAGTTGGCCAACTTTTCCATGAGGAGATCATGGGACACCAGATCAAAGGCTATTTTAAAGTGAAGCTTTATAACGTAAGTCTCTTCTCCCTTGTCCAGGTGACATGTCACCTTGTTATAGAAGGAGATGAGGTTGATCAGACAAGACCTATCTGCAGCAAACCCATGCTGTCTGTCCCTCAAGATGTTGCCATCAACCAGTTTATCATAGATTCATAGATGTTAGGGTCAGAAGGGACCTCAATAGATCATCGAGTCCGACCCCCTGCATAGGCAGGAAACAGTGCTGAGTGACCCAAGCTAGATGCCTATCTAACCTCCTCTTGAAGACCCCCAGGGTAGGGGAGAGCACCACTGCCCTTGGGAGCCCATTCCAGACCTTGGCCACTCCAACTGAAGAATTTTTTCCTAAAGTCCAGTCTAATTCTGCTCTCTGTTAGCTTATGGCCATTATTTCTTGTAACCTCCATGGGTGCCCTGGTGAGTAAAGCCTCACCAATTCCCTTCTGTGCCCCTGTGATGAACTTACAGGCAGCCACAAGGTCACCTCTCAACCTTCTCTTGCGGAGGCTGAAGAGGTCCAGGTGCCTAGAGGGGAAATATCACCTTCTTGGTTCTCTTCATTCATTTACTGATGCATGATAAAGTGCCATTAGCTTTCCTGATGGCTTCGTCACAACGACGACTCATGTTCATCTTGGAGTCCACTGGACTCCAAGATACCTTTCCACTTCCATGCCTCCAAGCAGGTCATTTCCTAGGCAGTAGGTATGCTGGACATTTTTCCTCCCTAGGTGCAGTACTTTGCATTTCTCCTTGTTGAATTGCATTCTGTTTTGTGTCATCCGCAAACTTGGACAAAGTACACTTCGCTCCCTCTTCCAAGTTGCTGATGAAGATATTGAAGAGTATTGGTCCAAGGACTGAGCCCTGCAGGACCCCACTGCCCACACCTTTCCAGGTCAATACCAACCCATCCGCTATGACTCTCTGGGTACAACCCTCTAACCAATTTGCCACCCACCAGACTGTGTAGTCATCCAAGTCACAGTCTCTTAACTTGTTTACCAGTATGGTGTGGGATACCGTATCAAAGGCCTTCCTGAAATGTAAGTAAACAACATCAACCCCTATCCTGCATCCAGGTGTTTTGTAACCTGGTCATAAAAAGAGACCAGATTAGTTAGGCATGATATACCTGCTACAAACCCATGCTGGTTTCCCCTCAGCATAATTTTTCCTGCCGGGCTCTCGCAAATGTGGGCCTTGATAAGCTTTTCAAAGACTTTGCCTAGGATGGAGGTGAGACTGATCGGCCTATAGTTGCCTGGGTCCTCCTTCCTCCTCTTCTTGAAAATGGGGACCACATTGGCCCTTTTCCAGTCCTCTGGGACCTGGCCCATGTGCCATGAATGTTCAAATATTTCTGCCAGTGGCTGCGCAATGAAGTCAGCCAGTGCCTTCAATACCCTCGGATGGAGCTTATCCAGGCCTGCTGACTTAAACACATCCAGTTCCTCCAAGTGCCTCTGCACCATCTCAGGGTCTACGCTTGGTAGTCTGGCGTCCTGCTGCTGCTGCCTCTCTACAATCCCAGCGGGAGCCTTGTGTTGCCCCTCACTTAGGAACATTGAGGCAAAGAACTCATTGAGGAGTTCAGCCTTGTCCCCCCTGTCTGTCACCAATTGTTTATGCCCATTTAGTAGAGGTTCTATTCCACCCTGGGCCTTCCTTTTATTCCCTATATATCTAAAGAACAATTTTTTGTCATCCTTAACTTGGGATGCCATCCTCAGCTCCATGGTAGCTTTGGCCTTTCTAACTGCCTCCCTACAAGCGTGAGCAGAGGAGGTATATTCATCTTTGGTAATCTCTCCCCGTTTCCACGTTTTATGTGCCCCCTTTTTGCCCGTAGGCTGCTCTGGATTTCTCTGGTCAGTCAAGGAATCCTCTTGGCCCCTTTCCCCCTTTTTCCCTGCATCAGGATCATCTCCCTCTGTGCCCAAAGGATCATTTCCTTAAGACAAAGCCACCCTTCCTGGGCTCCCATCTCTTCAAAACTCTTACTCTGCAGTGCGTCCTTGACTAAATGCCTGAGTTCATTGAAATCAGCTTTCCTAAAGTCTAG
>JAGPOW010002742.1:47455679-47469574 GCA_030014935.1 Caiman crocodilus
ATCAGCTTTCCTAAAGTCTAGCACTTTCACCCTACTAGTTACCTTACCCACTTGACGTCTTATGGTGAATTCTGTTATTTGGTGATCACTGTCCCCCAGTGACCACCGATCCGTAGGTCTCCTACCATGTCATCCCTCATTGCCAATACCAGGTCCAGTAAGGCATTCCCCCTAGTAGGACCGTGTACCTTCTGCGTCAGATGGAGGTCCTGCACACAGGATAGGAACTGTGTGACCGGTGGGACTTTGCTGTCTGCGTCTCCCAGCAGATGTCTGGGTAGTTTAGGTCCCCCATGACTACCACCTCCCTAGTTTTTATGGTCTCTGAGAGCTGCCTCAGGAGCCCCAAATCTAGTTCTTCCCGTTGGTGTGGGGGTCTGTAGCAGACCCCTACCACCAAATTCCTTTCTCCTTGACCTCCATGTCCCCTAACCCACAATCCTTCTACTTTGTCCTCCTCCGATTCCATTTTGATAAAGATCAATGTATATCACTCATTGACATAGAGCGCAACCGCTTCCCCTCTTCCCACTCTATCCTTTCTGTACAGCTTATAACCTTCAATATGTACCGCTCAGTAGTGGGAAGAATCCCACCAGGTTTCTGTTAGCCCTACTAAGTCGTAGGTGTTTTCTGCAAGCAGGAGTGCTAGTTTATCCTGCTTGCTCGCCATACTCCTAGCATTAGTGTAAAGGCACTTGAGCCCTGTAACTGGTGCCTTTGTTGCCCCCTGGCTCTGATGCCCAAAGAGCCCCTTACTGCTTACCTGTGCTGTACTGCTGGCCACCCCATGGATTGCAGGTTCCCAATGTTCTCCTTCAGACTGGGCTGTCCTTGTGGGCGCCACATGGTTTGGTGGTCCAAGGCTTCCCCCGCCCTCATCATCTCCTCCCCCCAATGAGCCTAGTGTAAAGCCCACTGGAGGAGGTCCACCAACCTGGAAGAGAACACACACTTATGTTTGGGGGACAGGTGAAGCCCATCCCAACTGAGCATGCCTTGTCGTGATGTGCGGGTCATTGTCAAGGAAGCCAAAGCCTGCCTCAGGACACCATTGCCGAATCTGCCAGTTGGTCTCTGTAATGCAGTTTTCGTGTCATCTTCCACATCCACTCACTGGTAGGACAGAAGAGAATACCACCTGTGCATGTCTTTCCCTCAGCACGCTGCCCAGAGCATGGTAGTCCGTCATCAGGTGATTGGGGCTTCTCTTGGCCGCATCATTAGTCCTCACATGGACTAGGACCATGATGGCCTGGATTATTCCCGTCACATCCCGAATCTTTGCTTTGGGCAAGCAGAAGACCTCTCGTGTTGAGGGGTCTTGGTGAGAAATGAGTCCTTCTGTAGCTTTCAGGATGGAGCCGCCTATGACAATCACTCATCGCCTCCTCCTCTGGGTCTGCTTGGTTCCCTTGACCTGTTCAGAGCATGGAGAGCGTGGTGTTGCTTGCTGCCCAGAGGTTTCCTCCTCTCCTTCCATCTCCTGCAGCGTTGCCAGGGCCCCATACCTGTTCTCCAGTTGGACTGGAGGAACTGGTACTAGCATGCTGCAAGCAGCCCTGGTCCTGGATGTGACTATCTGCTACTCTGTCATGGAGGGCACCTCCTGGGGTGTTTCTTCCTTGGGTGCCTGGTCTTGCAGGGAAAGGAAATAACTGTCAATTTCCTCCTGTGCCTCCCTGATACCCCTCAGCCTGCTAACCTCCTCCCGGAGCTCCCGCACCTGCACCTCCAGGCCCCTAAGACGGGCACCTGCAGGACAGGTGTGGGGGCCCTCAATCTCTGCTCCCCTCTCTGGCCCTGCTGGGGATCCCCTGCAAGCCAGGAGGTAGGGGGACACCAACCCTCCGATGGGCTCAGTCTGGGTAGAAGCCTCAGACCAGCCCCGGGTAGGCATGGCCCCCTGGGCAGAGATTGTAGAGAGGGATTGTAGAGAGGCCCTAACAGCACTCCGGATTGTAGAGAGGCCCTAACAGCACTCCGGATTGTAGAGAACAGCACTCCGGATTGTAGAGAGGCCCTAACAGCACTCCGGATTGTAGAGAGGCCCTAACAGCACTCCGGATTGTAGAGAGGCCCTAACAGCACTCCGTGTCGACACCGTTGTATAAGCTGCTGTTTGTTAGTTCTGTGTGGTGTCTATACCCTACCCTTGCAGGAGTCTCCCTCCTGGCCCTTCCCGCCTGCCTGCTGGCGCAAACACCGGCGTGCTCTGTTCGCGCCACACGGCTCCCTACCGGCTCAGCTATAAGGGACCCAGGGAGCTTCCCCTCTGGATCTGGCTCAGCTGGGCCAGGTCCCTCCGCCCAACTTACCTTTGGGGGATAAGCTGTTGCTGCTCCCACTGCTGATTCCGCTGCTGCTGCTTCCACCTCTGCCTTGGGTCAGTAAGGTAGTAAGGGGCCACACATGCGTGCGGGACACTCGTATACCTGGATCCTCTCCTCTCTGCTGCTGGTTCCTGAGTGCTGGTAGCTACGTCAAACTGCGGTTTTTAAAGCCTGCAGTTTGAATTTCCCACCATCAAGAATGGTTTCTTTGATAATTTTTTCCCAAGATCTTCCCTGGGATAGCGGTCAGGCTGATAGTCCTGTAGTTCCCCAGATCTACCTTCCTCTCTTTCTTGAAGATAGGCACCACACTGGCCTTCTTCCAGTCATTGGGCACTTCACCTGAGTGCCACGAGTTCTCAAAGATCTGTGCCAGGGGCTGAGCTATGTCTGCCAGCTCCTTAAGTACCCTGGGTGTAAACTTTCTGGACCACCTGACTTAAAGGTGTCCAGCCTCTCGGTGTTCCTTCACATGGTCTACATTGATATAGGGTAACAATTCTCCCTCACCCTGGCCGTCCTGTACCATATTGAGCAGGACTGTTCCTTGCGGCTGGTGAAAAACTGATGCAAAATACCCATTAAGCAGGTTGGCTTTTTCCTGAGCATTGATTGTCAGTTGTCTCATTCGGTTTAGCAGGGGTCCAATGTTACCCTTGCTTTTCCTCCGGCTCCCCACGTATCTAAAAAAAGACTTTTTATTGTCTTTGATACATATAGCCACTTGGAGTTCAGTCACAGCCTTGGTTTTACTGGTTCGCTCCCTACAGGTGCAGAAAACTCCTCCTTTGAGGTGGTTCCTGTCTTCCATCCTTTATACGTCTTTCTTTTTAGATGCAGGATGTCCGTAAGTTCCCTGCAGAGCCAAGGAGGCTTCTGTGCCCTCTCACTACCTTTCCTCTGAGTTGGGATGGACATTGCTTGTGCTTTCAGGATCGTTCCCTTGAGGAGCAACCACTCATTCTGAAATCAATTCCCCTTTGGGTCATGGTACTTGGGGCCTTGCCAACAAGCCTCTTGAGCTTGTCAAAGTCAGCTTTTCTGAAGTCGAGGACTTCTGCGTTGCTGACTGACTTGCCAGCTTTACAATGGATAGTGAAAGTGATCAGTTCATGGTCACTGTCCTCCAGCTTCCTTTCAATCATTAGGTCACTGACTAGATCGTCCCTTTTGCCAGTACCAGGTCAAGCAGTGCTTTGCCTCATGTTGATCTGTAGACTTTTTGAGTCGGATGGAGCTCGTCTATGCACATGAGGAAGCTTTGTGACCATTGGGATTTGGCTGAGTGCTCTTCCCATGAGATATCTGGGTAGTTGAAGTCTCCCATGACAACCGTGCACCGGTAGCATGACCTCAGCCAGTTCCTTGGTGAATTCCTGGTTGAGCTCTTGATCCTGATCAGGAGATTTGTAGTAAACTTCTGCCATTATGTTCCCTGTGCCATATTCACCATGGTTTTTAACCAAGAGGGTCTCCAGTCATCCATCCTGGATGCCAATGTCAGCTTGTAGGGACATACAACTTTCCTTGACGTGGAGAGCTACACCCCTGCCCCTTTTGTCTACACAATCTATCCTGCACAAGGTATAGCCATCTATACCTGTGGCCCAGTCATAGATGGAGTCCCACCAGGTCTCCGTTATCCCTATGAGATCGTAGTCATTCTTGTTTAGCAAGAGGACCAGTTCCTCATGTTTATTCCCCAAAATCCTGGCATTGGTATGCAGGCATGCAACTGTCCCATTGGAGGCCCTTGTCTTCCCTACGCATCATTCCAGGACTGGGGTAGAAGTGGGTTCCCTTGAGTGCCTTAGCCTTCTGGATTTGCAATAGTTGGCCAGTGGGCTTGCTGTGGTGGTAGTCACCTCATCCCCTGGTGGGCTTAGTTTAAAGCCTGTTCAAGCAGGTCAGCCATTCTGGCTGAGAAGCGCTTCCTCCCCACTCTTATTCAGCCATAGACTATACAGGCAGGCAGTGCCAGTGGGAGCAGCTGGATAAGTCCTGGCTTGAGTCAGCAGCCCCGGGAGAAGCTGCAGCTCGTGTAGCTGCTCCCCCAGCTGCACCCCCAGCCACTGGGGCAAGGCAGGCAGGGCTGGAAGCTGGGGAGCAGCCAGATGATCCGCAGCTTCTCCCAGGTCTGCTGGCTCAAGCCAGGGCTTGTCCGGCTACTTCTGCTGGTACTGCCTAGTGCTTACCTGTACAGTCTATGACCGAATCTCTCTGAATTGGTTCGGAGACTTCCAGTTCGATTCAAAGAGATTAATGGGTCTCCCAATTTGGATTTGGAGATTCAGCCACTGAATTGGGCTGAATCCCTTCTCAATCGAATTGATTACCAAAGCTTCACACAGCCCTAATTACAATGAGTCTCTTCTAGGTTTTGAACCCATTCCTTTCATGAATGGATATCTTATCTGCCTTGCTGTGTGGTCATTCTTTTAATACCTTTGGGAATATAGCCAGGCAAAATTACCTATAGGGAGGCTTTGATATTGTCCTTTGAGTGAATGGCACAATCCTTGAAATATAAGTAATAGTAAAAGGAAAATATTCATTTTAAAAATTGTACATACCTCTCAAAGAATGTCAATTTATACAAAGCCTAATCCCTCCTCCATTTTTTTTTTTTAAATATACAATGTCCTGGAAATTAGGCTCAATTGACAGAATTATTTTGCTTAAACTACAAAAAGAGTTATGCATTTTAGCTATAGTTTTCACTATTTGAAGGGAAGATTATTGAAATAACTATGTGTATGATCAAGTATACATGGAAACAAAACAGTGACAACATGCCACGTGCTGTGAATAAATTCTCTGCTCTGAGGAAAATAACCATATGAATAGAAGCCTCTGCCACAAAGTTCTGATTATCCTTAGGCTTGTGAGGTCACAGTATAGAACAGAGTGGAATGTACTTTTTGTAGGCAGAATGCTCAATGGAATAGGTTAATGCTTGGCATAACATTATCAGATTTTGACATGTTAATACAAATAATAACATTAATGCTCACTTTATGGGTTAAGGGTGGGGCTTGATTCTTGGGGCTAGATCTTCAGCAGGTGTAAATTAGTATAGTTCCACCAGTACTGTGCAAGTATCTGCCATCTGAGAGACCTTGATAACCCAAGTATGTTTATTGCTAAAGGTGCTTAAATGTGATTCTGAATAGAAGTACTGTAACTATAATTTGGGGCCCCTCTACATGTGCAGGCAACTGAAATTTGATCTAATGCACAATCCACACAATCATGCCTCCTGCCTTGCCATATGTGCATGGCAGGAGGTATGACTGGGATCACGCATTAAAACCCATTATATCTTGTCACCGGTGCAGGGGGAACCTGATCCTGATGTGAGGGGCGTCCCCCAGCTCCAGGGGGCTTCATGTACCTCTGGGGCAGCTGTGCCTCCCAACTGCCAGGACCCAGTTGGGTCCCGGCACTTGGTGTCTGCAGCTCTGGGACTCTGGGTTCCAGTCTTGCTGTGACCCAGAGTCTATAGCCGCTGGAACCAAGAGTCCCCTCCGTTGTGGGACTCTCGGCCCCAACTGGGAATGGTGCATGATATGGCTGGAGAGTCGCAAAAGAAACACAAGAGACTGTACTATGTGTGCAAATTAAAACTCAATAGCAACCAGCTATAAAGTCGTTACACAGGTTTGAGGTCTAACTTTATAGCTAGTTGGAGCTTTTTACTTTCATGTGTAGCTGGTCTCAAGGTAATTGTGGAATTAACCAGTTAATTGTAAGATGCTTGTAATGCGTAAAGGCAGGGGTGACTGGTGCTTCCTGAGTCTGGGGGAGGACAATTTGTGGGTAGGCCTGGGTGTGGGCCAAAAGCCCCATATGCACTCCTATACTTCTGTGCTGTGGCTTCGTGCCACCCCCAAACATGCTGCTGACCCGCATGGTAAAAAATCTGCCCCATCATGAGCAGTGCCAAATCAGGGGCCAATCTTGGGAGACATTTGCCCCTCCCCCCCCATTAGTCACAAGCGTGTAAAGGGGGCTGGTTTGATTCAGGCTTGCTTTTTCTTTGTCTTAGAGTATACTAGCTGTATAAGTGCTTAATTACTCTACAAAGTTTACTAAATTCCTCAGCATGACGAGGGAAGGAGACACTTTGCCAACCTATTTGTCTAAGCTAGGTATACCCATCTACTTTGTAACACACCTATTAACCACATGCATCACTGGCATCTCCTGGGGGAAAAGAAAAACCAAAAGCCTTTGGTTAACTTCTGAAAACAAAGTTAATAAGTCCACATTGTAATAAGCTTGTATTGATTTTGGTCAGATATGAAGATTTATTCCCTCCAGAGTGTAATAAATCTGAGGTGGAAGATGGGTCAATATATGTCATTATATGCTGTCACTAGGGAAATAGAATTTCCAAAGAGATGTCTGGCCCTAGAGACTCCTGCTATCTGCATATCTAGCTTAGATTAGCCTACTCTGTTTAATTGTAGTGCCTCTATGTTTGGTATTTAGATGGAAAAATTCCTGCAACAATTGTGGCTCTGTTGCCTTCAGCCGTAGGGAGGGAAAAATGATATAATGTTTGAAAGGTATTTAGCCCACACTGCTTTACATTCTTTTGTCCTACTTTGACCCAGCTTTCTACCATCTTCATGAAAGGACACGTCTCATTTTCACCTTGACAATACAGATGCATTTTTTAGATGAATTTTCTTTTAGAAAGCCTTAATTTTAGCACTGAATGTGTTATTTTTCACAGCCATCAGTGTTTCCATTGTATCTTGTCAGTTGAGATGCAGGTTCTCTTTCTGTATACCAAAGGCTACAGTAGAATTTTCCACTCTGTGGGTGGGGCATGCCTGCTGGATGGGTGGGCGGGGAGGGCTTGCAGAAGGTTCTTGGGGAAGATATGGGCAAATCACTGGCAGTCTGTGGTGCCAGCAGAGTGAAGTTGGGCACTCCTGCAGCTTCCTAATTCAGCTGCTGAGTTCCTCTGCTGCTGATTGCCTGTGGTGAGGAATGCTGTGGTAAGGGAAGTGGTGGCAGTGGCTAAAGTAGAGGGATTCCAAACCAAAGTTTTGGGAAATGCTGGACCACAGTAATAGTATGTTCCATAATTCACCATGAGTGAAGCCTTGAGAACAATCAATCATAAAGTCCTATGTGACTGCTCAGGATGGCAGTGAATGCTATTTCTGGGGAGCAGACTACAATCCCCTGAGTGCAGCTGGTTTTGTGCATTCCCCAGAAATAAAGCCTGTGTTGGATTCCAGCTGTTTTACTATTCAATCAATTAGCTGCCAGTTCTTGTGACAAGTGCCTCACACTTTGAAAACTCTATTGCCAGCACCTGTGGTGCAGCTAATGCAGGCTGACAAAAGCCCAGGATTTATTTGTCATGCATCTTCTTGTGAGGTGTTTGCCAGTAGTCCTACTATTGTACAGGTGGGGTTCCTGTTCTCTATAGGGTAGTACATGGGCAACTGGTGCCTCTCGAGTTGGGGGGAGCAGACAGTGAGCAACTAGGGGGTGGAGGGGGGCCCCCATGGTCAATCCTGCTGATCTGCAAGTGGCAGCAGTGCATTGCTGACACTTCCAGGCACACTGGTGGCACTTCTGGGTGACGATCGGCCATGGGAGGACTGTTTCTTCTGGCGGCCTCACTCCCCAGCCAGCACTCTCAGGGGAGGGCACCAGTGCTCTTACCTATCCACTCACCCCACCCTGGAATGCTGACTGTTGGGGGGTGCACCAGTGCTCTCACGGGGTGCACGTGCACCCGTATGCCCCCCCCCCGTGTTGCCACTGGGATAGTATGTCTAGGAACATGCTTCACTGTTGTGTGTGTGTGGTGGGGGGTGGCTGTGTAAGTGAAAGGAGATGCACACCTTCTTGGAGTCTGAATGTGCCTGGGAGTCTTCAGCAGCTGCATGGAAGCAAGCTGATAGCAGATTTGGAGAGCTGAAGAAATACCCTCAGCTGTCTCTGTGAGAAGGGTTAATATAGACAGCAATGTTGTGGGCAGGATTTTTTAAAACTTTTTCAGACTGACTAGAGAGATGCAGCCTAGAGCAGAGCTCCAGAACTTAACCATGTTCATAGATTAGGAGCCATGGCTAGAACAGCAACAGACAGTGCTGTAAAGATCCTTTCCTGGCCACAGGGTAGGTATAACCAGGGATATTCCCCTCTGGCTGGAGAGCAACAGACTGGGTGTCAGTATAAGGAGCATCCAGAACCAGCCTTCTAGGTAGGGGCCAATAATCTAATCAAAACAACCTCTGCTGATGGAGGTAGATTCCCCCTCCTACCCTTGGGCAAGTAGCAGCCAGCATTAGTCTAGCAATCCAGCCATTGTTGCCAGATCCAGAAACAGCAGCAACAAGAAGCATCTGGTAATTATACAGTTAGCAGGAGCATAGCGATTCCTTTGATCCCAAAGTTTGCTGTATGCTGGAGGCAGGTCAGTCCAGGGTTTTGGTAATTAATGCCCTTGCTATTGTTTTAAGGAAAGATAATGGATTTCAGTGAGGTGTAAAATAGACACAGCATGTCAGTTTTACAGAAGTTTAAATTTTGATGTGTTTGAGATTACTGCTCTCTTCCCTGCATACTTCCTACCCCTGTAAACATTGCCCTAGAATGGCTGCTTACAGCAGCATCCCTATAGATGGTTTGATGGAGACGTTCTCCTTTTATATCAGTTTGCTTTTCCTTTTTCTTGTTCAGAGCAAACTGACTATATATATAAGTTTGTAGCTCCCTATTCAAAACTAATTTGGGCAGTATCCCAAACAGAAGAGTGCTCCCCCACCAATTTATGTGTTGTGTCAGTTGGCTCTGCTCATATCTTAAAAAGCTGAGGTCACTTGTTGGCACATGATGACAGAAAAGCATCTGGATGCAGCATGGATCCCAGAGGACCACAATACAAGTGTCCTGTTTCATGGGTTTCAGTAGCCCATCCTACAACCATGACCCAGTGGTCCATTACCAGTACATGATGGATGAAGTGCTGAAAGCATGGCAGTTGTTTAACTGTTAAAAGTCACTTTTGGTCAAATATGTATCGTAAGTTACAGTGAGAGAACTAGAGGCATTCAGTGTGCATGTGCTTAAAAAAAGATGGAAAAGTATGGTTATTTTTTCTATTTGTATAGTGTTCTTAGGACAATAGCTACAACCAGTTATTTGTAAATACAGCATGCAGCTATATAGGAGAGCTCCTATATAGTTGTATACTGCATTCACAAATTACCAGTTGTGGCCATAGTCAAAAAACCACTATATTAAAAAAAAAATCACATTTTTGGGTTTCAATTTTGTCTTAAGCATATGCAGAAAACCTCAAAACATTGCATGCATGTGTGTGGAGAGAGCGATGTAATAAATTAAATAATATGATCACACACTTTTCTTTATACAACATCCGGTCATGCTTTCTACAACTACTTTTCTTCATATCCTGTGAGTGTTTTTTTCTTTTATATTGAGACACCCTGAGCCTTCTTGGGAAGAGCGGCATATAAATCTAAGATACTCTTTTCATCTTGAAGGAGGATTTCTCCTGGTATGGAAACCTCTGTCTCAAAGCTGACAGCTGCTTAAAGGGAGTGAATGAGTTTATACATAAGCATAATTCAGTTTCACACACTACAATTTATCTTGGGGAGTGATAACCAGCTCACTGACACAAAGATATTAAAACTTTAATTAGGATTGCCTCGCTTGGTAGATTGCAGAGCTCATTTGTAGAATTGTATCTGTCTCACCTTAAAAGTTAGTCATGGGTAGGGAACTACTTAAATTGTGGCAGGAGTTCATGGCTCAGTGGTGCCTTTACTCTTACTCTTTTTCACTGTGCCCCTCCTCCCCCCCCGCCACTGATTGGCTGAGAGGCAATTAATGCTGGGGTTTTTGCCTCTGGCTACTCAGTAGCAGAGGAGCGGGGGTGGGGTGCATGGCAAAAAGAGCGAGATTAACACTACCACCTAGTCATGGGGAATTCTCATTTTCCAGTGATCAGTAATTTAATCTTCATGTCCTTGTGACCATGTATTTAGCAGAATTTTTATATTTTGTTGGAATTGCTATTGACACAACTGGAGAGTGTGGTGGATGCACACATTCCAAGCCATTGCATAGTACTAAATGGCAGAGCAGATGCTCCTGACACTTGCAGCCAATCAGTTTATTCCTTAAAACATGTTAGAACATCACCTGTGATTTATGTAGAGCTGTAACTATTCCTACTGATCAAATCCTCCATTGTGTGGCTTGTCTAAGGCCAAGTCTGGCAGGACTGTGCTAGCATAATAAAAACTGCCTTAATAGATTAGAAAAACAGGGTATTAGGGTTAAAATGGGGGAAAGACTCTCTTTTATGCCATAATTTTAGGCATAGGACATGAATTCCTGAATCTTAGGTACTAGGAAGCAGATCTCCTCTGAGACCAATTTTTCTTGTACTGTCTGCCTGTGTTTCCCCATCTGGAAAGCAAAGATATGCTCTCACCTTTACTGGATAGCTAATGAGTGTAAAATACCTGAAGTCCAATATAGTCTATAGATGTTTATTGAAGATATTGCTTCTGGAATAATTTAAGAAACCATTAGCAATTTGAATAAATTAACTTTTTTCCCCTCTCTCATTATTTGACTGTTTCTGATTGCTAAGGTGTCACATGATCTTCAGCAGAAAGTGGAGGACATAAGTTTTTGGCCTTCAGTAAAGTATTGCATTTATCAGTTTCTTGTAGAGCATTTTGTTGCAACCATTCCTCTACAGATTAGACAGTATAGATGTGGGAGGGTGAAGGGGAAGGTGTTAATAATTCATTGATTACATTTTCCAAGTTGCTTGTTTGTCTACATTTTTGTTACTGTGCCTATCACTATGGTAGCTGACTACATTTCTTTGTTTTCATTTAGATGGAGTGAATTATATGGAGAGCATGGCTGGTACTTATTATCTGTTCAGTCTGTCTCTGATCAGCACACTCGTGGAATCTCCTGTACTCACAGCGTGGACAAAGCCCCTGTAAACAGTTACATACGTAAGTAGTGGACACACTGTTCCCTTAATTCATATTGATACTCTATGCTGATCTAAATGAATGGGAGTATGTGAAATGGGGATTTGTGAAAATATTTTCAAAATGGTTAATCGGCAAACTTGTCCACAAATTTATGGACTTTTTTGAAAAAACAAAACAAAGCTCTGTCTTTTCTAACAAGTAGTGTCAGTCCCTTTTAAGAGATCTGTCATGAAACTTCAGTTTAAGAACCTTAGAAAGTAGTTGTTCCAGATTTTCCCAAACTCTCATTTTCATTGTTGCAATACTTTTCAGCTAGGGGCATCAAAGCTGTTAATACTCACTGTTTGTGAGAATTTAGTAATATCTTTTCTTGTGTTTTTACAATTACTTGTTACCAGCTATTAACCCAAAATGGTGTTGCTTCAAAGGAGATACTAAAATGATAAGCACTGAATAAATGCCTAAAATAATTATCACTGGGTGTGCCTATGTGCGCACTTTAATGCGTAGTAGACTATTTTCCTGTGCATTAAAGCATCATATAAAAAACTGACATAACACTAATGTGCAGAAAACTAGTCTATTGCACATTGAACATCATGAAAAAGCATGCAAATGTGTTCCTGCATATTAGCACAGTCTAATACGCATTAATTTAGTACCTCACATTAAAATTACATTTTGTACTATTTATTTTGTATTATTTGTACCTCACATTGTAAATTTAATGTACATTAGAAAAGGCACGTTAATGTACATGTAACTGTCCCCTGTATGCAGGGAAACTATGGAGTGGTTTTAAGATGCCTAGTGCCAAGTAGTTTTATCTCCAAAATGATTAATAGTTTTAGAGCAACAAGAAACCCAGAATTCTAGTAATCGCTCCCAATGCCAGTTTCATTGTGCAACTCCTGCAGTTGTAGTCGCATAAGGTTATTTGTGACTTCAAGACAGATGCTCCAATTAAACACAGGGCAAATCATCACAATTAACAAAATAAATTAAACAGACCAGACAAGCAGTAAACAAGAGTTACTTCAGTCAGTCTCATTTGTGGATGCTTTTGTGGGTGGATGTTGACAGAGATTACACCTTTGACAGTGAATCTGTTCTTGGAGGGAGCACATGCTTAAGTCATTATAACCAAAGGACTTTATTCCTGAAATCAGCAGCTAGTCCTGCCCTGTTTTATTGTAGGTGACTAAAGCAGTTTATTGGTGCAAAGCAATTGGCTTTAAATGTTGGAGAATTCTGTTTATAAACTGCTTATAAACAGTTATGAATAGGTAGAGATGAGTAATTATGACTATTCTATGTCTAGGCTGTAAAGTGGCATAAATTAGCCTTAGCTTAGTGCTCTGGAAATCTTCCTTCCATCTGTGATACCAGACTGCTGGAGGTGAGGTTGTCATGTTTCTGAGGCAGTACCAATTGGAAGTTGCTTCTGCTTGATGCTGGCTTACAATATGAGCTGCTGCTTCTGCCTCAGGTTGCTGTTGCTGCAACTTATTTGCTGGGCTTGGACAGGTGCTATGTGAAGCAACTGGAAAAAAAGATGACTGTGTTCAGATCAGTGTGTTGCCTACCTAGTTCTCTTACTTCAGAGTTAGCTAATGCCCCTCTCTTCCCAAAATTTTATTGGAGGAGAAGGCACCCTTCTCTTGGAGGTTTGGTTAGGTTCAAGTATCAGCTGTTGTCTCCTTTCATTGGCTTGTCTTAGTAGCATTTTCATCTCCAAGGAAATGAAATCTGTTTATGCATATGCAAGGGGGTTTTAAGTTCATTTGTACTTGTGGTATAAGATGTCTCAGGGAACCTATAAGTTAGTTTCAACTTTTATGTTTTGTTCATTCTCTGAGAAACCCTATAGTTTTAGCAGGGGTTAAGAGAAGTTGAAATTCAGCTTTACTGGGAGCATGAATAATTTGCATGTGGAGCTGTGTATAGATGTGATAGTGGCTCTTCCCCCACAGTGCAAGCAGTATTTGGAGCATCCATCTAGAGGCCCTACAGAACACCTCTCTGTTGCATGAGAGTAAAGCAAGTTTAGATCAAGCGGCTTCTTCACTCTTTGCTAGATGTGGGTTTTTAGTCAACGCCCTGTTGCAGTCTGGGCATTTAAACATTAGAATTAGTGATACACTGAACTTACTATTTGGTATTTTAGACATCTAGTAGGACCCATTTTGTATAATACTGTTATGCGCTGAATAGCAAAGTTTGTCATCTTCCTTCACTAAATGAGACAGACTTGTTCTTTGTTTATTTTATTTATTTCATTAAACAAAGAATAAAACATACAATCACTAGAAAGCTTTTTCCATTTAACATGTAAATAATGAGCAGGTGTGCCATTGGACAGCTAGAGGACACAAACAAGAGGTGGTCTGTAAGATAATTTCCAAACATTACTCAAAGGAAACTGACTGCATTTAACACGTTTGACATGGTCTGTCACCCCATCCTCATTAAAAAGATGGGGAGCTGTGGCATTGACCCCTACACGGTTGAGTGGGTCAGAAACTGGCTGACGGGGCGCTCC
>JAGPOW010002742.1:47469674-47510554 GCA_030014935.1 Caiman crocodilus
AAACACTACTTCACAGTTAGGGTGGCTAGGAGGTGGAACCAGCTTCCTAGGGAAGTTGTTCTTGCTCCTACCTTGGGCGTCTTTAAGAGTAGATTAGATGGGTACTTGACTGGGGTCCTGTGACCCTGGCACCCGTTCCTGCCATTGGCAGGGGATCAGACTAGATGGCCTGCTCTAGACCCCTTCTGACCCTAGATACTATGATACTATAACATGAGCAACATGCAAAGAGCAACCCAAAATAGACAGGAACAACACATTTCCTGCTGCCCCTAAGAGATGTTTGATATTGTAGGATGGCTTTAGACTCAAAATACTTTAACAGCAAAATCCTTCTGTTGTCCTGCACCCTTTATTCCTACAGTTTGTTTTTTGGGGGGGTTTTTTGGTAGTCCTCTCCTGCACAGTTATTCATGGCAAGAACAGGCTTCATAAAGGAACTTACAATACGACCTCTCCATTTAAGGCATGATTCTCATTTATCATGTTATTGAAGAAGTGAAATGCTAATATTCTTCTAAAAAATACTGCTGTGGTAAAATAGCAGTTAGGATTCCTCTTAGCTATATGCTCCTGTCTTTTATATTTCATTTGCACAATTGCTTATCCTTTCTTTTGGGGGTAGTGGGATTGCAGTCTATATACTTTAGTGTTTCTAATATATGATTTGGGATCATTTCTAGATCAGTTTGTTAAAAAAAGCAAGAGTTAATTTTTTTCAACAAAGTCCATAAGTTTATGGGCAAATAGTCAGAAATAGATGAACCACTTTGAAAATATTCCTACAGTAAATCGCTGAAATAATTTAGATTTGAAAAGCCTGACAACTATTTTGTTTCTTTTCAAAAGAGGAGAATATATTTTCCTATTAAGCAAGGAGAGAACAATTCTGTTCTAGTTAGTTTTCAGTCAGTGCCCAGTATCCAGTATTAGTTGAGATGCAGTAGAAAGCTGGTGTATGGGCATGAAGTTGAGTTTTAAAAGGCTAAATTTTACATGGAGGAGAAGATATAAATATTTTTTGATTAGGTATACAACTTTAGTTGGGGCTAAGAATTTCTACAAACATTGCAGTTTTTATGTTAATTGGTATATTTCTTTTTTGGATGGAAGATTAATTTTCTCCTGTTGGTGATGACTATTTTAATAACACTTACTGTTTATAAAAAACATTTTAACACAGATCTCATAGCTTGTTACATGGTATTCATTGTTCAGAGGGTGAATTTAAGGTGCAAATGTGTGAACTGGCTTTAGCCAGGTCACATGCATTCAAAGCAGAGGTGGAAACAAAACAAGATGATCCAATTCCTGAGTCCTATCCATTTAACCATGGTGCCCCTGGGACTGAAGGGACATGCTGTATTGAAGCATATTGATGAGAATAGATGCTTTAAGTTCAATTAACTCTGCTTCATAATACAATATGGAGAAATAACATTTAAATATAAATAACTGCACATTGCTCTGCTGGCATGTTTTTGTATTGGATAACTGAAATAATATACTTTTTTTTGCTTAACCCTTTTTTCAGCTGTACTTGGTAAGTGTCTTGTTACAGTCATTGCAAGGAAAGTTGTGGATGCTTGAGGGAAGGGGAGTTATCATATTTTAGAACTATTCCAGACATGCTTACTTAAGTTTAGAATCATATATATAAACAAATTCAAGTTTTTACATCCTACAATGATCTGTCATTTCCTGGTTTATACTTGGTATGAATGATATATTTCTGTTGTGACTAATTAAGTATTAGGGGTTTTAAATAAATATAGGCCTAGAGAAATGGCTAGATCTAAAAACAATGTAGCCATGTCTGCATCTATATCCTTAGATAGATAGTCTATAAAATGAAATCTGGGACTGAGGTCCTAATTCCTCCTCATACCTAGGCAGGTGCCCCAGCCCCATTAACTGTGTGAAATTTAAGCAAATGCTTAAAGCTTTTCAAAATGTACAGGTTTTTGCCTACGTTCTTCAGGTCAAGTATTAACAGCCTGTCCTCCTGATGCTGACCAGCCGGTACGCGAGTCCTGACCATGGGCAAAAACAATATCTGGGGCAACATCACATGCCACACATTTAAATTTCATACCTCCATGATTTAACTGCAGAAATGAAGCAAGAAGCTTCAAGAAGCCCAGGACATCTGCATGGTACCCAGTTACAGATATTTTTATGATCCTGACAAAACGGTGCCCAGTGCTGCTGCTCTGGTCACGCTCTTCAGACAGACTTCTGATTAGTGGCATGATTGCTTTTCTGGTTTGTTTTGCTTTGTGGTTCTGGGATGATTCTGGGATTAGGGGATGTTTCTCTGTTAAAATAATTAGAAAGACAATAACATCTATAAATACAGTCTTAAGAGTAAGGAAGTAAACAGTAAGGCTAGGTATAGATATTCAGGGAGGTTAGGGGGAGGTTAGATTGAGTTAAAAATGGCCACCCAATGACAGCTAGTGTAGGTGGTTTGGAAGATCTGGGGACAGCAGGCTTGGGGGGCATTGTGAGGTTGGGGGGAGGTGGAGTTTTCAGGGGGATCGTGGGGGGTGGGCAGTGTCTGCCGAAGGAGACTAGGGAGCTAGCAGTGTCTGCAGGGGGGAGGGAATCAGGGAATTGGGAGGTAGGCAGGGTCTGTGGGATGGATGCGGAGTGGGGGAGGGGCTAGTGATGTCCACAGGGGAATTGGGAAGAATGAGAGGGACAGATGAGGTTTACAGGGGGCTTGAGGGGGCTAGTGGGGTGTGTAGGGGAGTTTTGGGGGAGTAGATGGGGTCGGCAGGGGGTAGTTGAGGTCTGGGAGGGTTTGGCAGGGTCAAGCATGTTGGTGGGGTCTGCAGGAAGGCTTAGGGGAATGGGAAGGCTCTTCCGCCCCTCCCCCCCCCGAACCAGGAGCTATTTTAGCCCCCTACTGCCCCATCCCCACCAGAACTTACTTCCTTAACTCCTAACATTTGAATGCTGGTAAAACCAACACCAGGAGTGGTTGGGGGGATGCAGGGTTTGGTGGGCTCATGGACGGGTTGGCTGGTCTGTGAGGGGAGAGGGGGTTGCCTATCTGCTCTTTCTTCTCTCTTATGAAGGTTACTCAGCAGGAATATTTTCTTACAACATACTTTAAAACTCATGCAGCAAATTCTTTTCTCCTTTTGTTGTACCATTTTACACCTCTAAATGAAGCAGAGAGTTATCCTCTATTGAGCTGACCTTTAGGACATCTTGACACTAGTGCTATCAGTATTATGGGGTAACATGCAAGGCAAGCAACCAGAAATCTATTTTACCCAGAGTACATTGGGAGCAGAAAGACAGCTTGAAAGTAATACAAAGAGACAGGTTGTCAGGGTTAATACTAACTGGGGAAAGACTGAAAAACCAGAAGGGGAGAGGAGGCTGAATGTCTTTCTAAGATTTTACGAGGCTTTGGGGATCCATGTTATATTTTATAAACTATAGCAAAATGATTGATGGCTTCCTATTCCTCTTACCATTCCTCCACCCCCTCAAATCTTAAAAAACCTGATGTTGTTTTCAGAAAAAATGTTGGGATTAGTTTGTGCATAAACCTTCTGTGTCTTACCTATTTACTCAAATCCACTGAACTGTGTTTAGTAAAACCTTTGCAAGAATCTACAGGATTTCATCTTTGTCTTTGTTAAGCAGACTAGTGAATCAAGACAGTCTTCAGTTACCTTTTTTGGTGCTTTTCTGTGCATGATGATATTAATTTTCCTATCATTTGCATAGGACTGACTGCTAAATATTTAATCTTATTTTTTCCAAAATATAAGGCTCGATTAAGAGACATGAGGTGCTTTCTTTTTCCTCTTACTTTTCTTCTTTTTAGCTTATTTAGAGTGTAAGCTCTGTGTTCCTCAATAAGTTTATGGGTGGTGCTGAGCTTAGTGGGTCTCTAAACTTGGTCAGGAACTAAGAACACTATTGTAATCAAAACATCTGCTAGTAATAATTGTTAAACTTGATTGCTTGAGGTCATCTGGCAGATCAGTAGCAAAGCCATGAAGAGGACCTGGATCTTCTAACTCCCAGTCTAATGCCCCCTGCCTGTTTATACTTGTTCTGTTCTGACTTTGTTAAAAATTCCCTCCAAAAGTGGTTGCATAACAGCCACAGATTTTTCTATTTATCACAAGACTCAGTGGAGCTTCCGTTTGGATTTTTAACTTTATAAAGTGACAGAAGAACACCTCTCCTCTGCTGTGAGTGCATGACTCTTTGCAATACCTGACCTTAGAAAAAAAAGAGCAGGAGCACTGAACTGAAATTACAACTCTTAATGTTCCCCTTCTGGCAATCTGAGCTGTGCATGTCTACAAAAGATAATCTTTTTTCTCTTCCATATGTGGATGTTATCACTATAGTTTTTTTTAAGAACTTAGTTGGTAAAACAATTATTTTAATATACAGATGAACCACCCACTTCTATTCTAAAGCCTAAGTGAGTTTGGTTGATATGTAGTAGACAATGGTCCCTTCTGGCCTTAATATGATCATCTAGTCTGACCTTTTGCAGAACTCAAAGGCTGTAGAATTTCACTACTGAAACAAGTGGATTGTCATAGTTCCAGGACTAGTGTCTATTTTTCGTAGTTCCAGGACTAGTGTCTATTACTTAAAAGACTGTTTTTTATATGGCACTGTTAATTTGTTTAGGTTCTAAAATACATTGCCATTAATGTTGGGTAAGTTTTAGAGAAAACTATTGGAGTGTAGTGATAGAAGTTATAACTTGGGGTATGTACAGCTGTTACATTTGTGTTGATATAACTAGGATTAGATCTATTTAAATGCCCATCTGTGCAAGTTTTCAGAAGCATTAAATCAGGCAAAAAATGGTGGGTCCAATCTAAGTCGGTTAACCCAACCTACTGAACAGCTAAATGCATTTGGAGTGCAGTCCTAGGGCTGGGAAAGCCCAACTGCTTATTCTAGCTCTGGGGCTGTGCTCCTTCTATCCCATTGACACTGACTGGGCTATTTTTAGTGCTCCCTCCCCACCACCTTGCCTGCCCTTTCCCCAACCCCAAAGTACTTTATACCAGATTCCCCTTGTGGCTCCTGGCATCAGCAAACAGTTGTACACACTCTCCCAATCTACATTCATAGATGTTAGGGTTGGAAGGGAACTCAGTTATGTCATTGAGTCCGATCCCCTGCCCTGGGCAAGAAAGAGCGCGGGGGTCAGATGTCTCCTCTTGAAGTCACCCAAGGTAGGGGAAAGCACTACCTCCCTTGGAAGCCCATTCCAGAATCTGGCAACCCTTACTTTGAAGAAGTTCTTTCTAATGTCAAACCTAAATCTGCTCTTCATCACTTTGTGGCCATTGTTCCTAGTTACTCCAGGCACAGATGCTCAAATAGATGCTCTGTTTAGTAGGGCATCCCCTACTTCCTGCTGCCCTCCCCTGACGAATTTATAGGCCACAAAATCACCTCTCAGCCTTTTCTTGCGAAGGCTGAAGAGATCTAGGTCCCTCAGTCTCTCCGCATAAGGCCTTGCCTGCAGGCCTCTGACCTTACACGTGGCCGTCCTCCGAACCCTCTCAAGATTCTCTGTATCCCTCTTGAAGTGCAGTGCTCAAAACTGGATGCAGTACTCCAACTGCAGCCTGACCAGTGCTGCACAGAGGGGAAGTATCACCTCCCCGGACCTGTTCATTATGCATCTGTTAATGCATGATAAAGTGTGGTTAGCCTTGTTGATCACTTTGTCACATAGACAATTCATGTTCATCTTGAAGTTAACTATGACTTCAAGATCCTTTTATGCTTCTGTGTTGCCAAAAAGGTCATCCCCCAGCTTGTACGTGTGTTGGAGGTTCTTTTTGCTCAGGTGCAGCACTTTGCATGTGTCTTTGTTCACCTGCATCCTTTTTCATTCTGCCCATTTTTCCAGTTTGTCCAGACCTGCCTGGATCCTTTCCCTACTCTCTGCTTAGTTAACTTTGCCCAAACTTTAATTTGGTATCATCTGCAAGCTTGGACAGGGTGCTCTCCATGCCCTCGTCCAAGTCACTGATGAAGACGTTGAATAGCACCGGTTCAAGGACCAAGTCTTGTGAGACTCCACTGCCCACTTCTTTCCAGGTCAATATTGACCCATCCACCACCATTTTCTGGCTACAGCCCCTAAGCCAATTTGCCACCCACCTGAAAATGCAATCGTCTACGTCACGGCCTGTCAGTTTATTTATCAGAACAGAAGGAGATAGTGTTTTGAAGGCCTTCTTAAAGTCTAGGTACCTCGACTCCTGCATCTAAGCATTTTATGACCTGATCATAGAAAGAAACAAGTGTAACCTGGACGTGACACTACATGCACCCTCACCTGAATAGTGGGATCCTGGGGTACTCGGTAGCCAGTAGTCCTGCCCAGCCCTCCTGGGAAGCTGCTGCAGTGCTCCCGAGCAGAGAGCCTCCCCTTACAATCAAACACCCATGTAGACAATTCTCAAACTATTTACAAGATTTAATTATTTACACATAACAAATAATCATTAAATAAGCACATAGATATACTGACTAATAAACCTTCAAGAACTTATTTACGCAGTCTCTCACTTGCACACGGTGTACTGGGGATCCTATGTGCACCACCCCGGCGGGGTATGTCAGGGAGCAGGACGGTCTGTGGCCCTGCACGTGGTCTGTGGATGCTCTCTGGTGCTGGTGTCTGTCTCCGTGCTCCTGGGGTCTCTGGGCAGCAAGCAGTGACTCCCTTGCAGTTCCTACAAGACAGCCTTCCCCTGCCTTTGACCCCCTTTCCTGGCTCTGCTGGGAGCAGTGTCTGGGCTGCAGGATCTAGCAACCCTCCTGCCCCACGCAGCCTCACAATGCCAGCAAATGCAGCCCCTCCCTGAGCTTTGCCTGCCCCTGAGGCCCCTCAGCCATCAAGGAAAGTAGGGCAGACTCCAGCAGCATCCCTCCACCCCTGGCTCTGCTGTGCTCACCCAGCCACAATGGGTGCAGTCAGGTCTCTCCAGGCTTGGATTCTCCACACAAGCAGTCCCTGCCTGATCCTGCCATGGCAGCCTCTCCGCCAGAGAGAAGAACTGAAGGCAAGAACTGGAGAGAAGAACTGGATACTGTATCACACTGGATACTATGTCACTCTGTTGCAGCATCTGCTGCTGCTGCTTCTGCAGGCCTCTCTCTGAGGGACCACTGTGTTGAGACTCTGAATCTGGTCTCCAGCCTGTCCCTCAGCCCCTCTCTCTCTCTCTTGTTCTCTTGTGGGGAAAAACTGCTCCCCCTTTTATCCAAGCCTCTCAGCCAATCCCAGCTCAAGGCCCTTCACGGGCTTTTGCTAATAGCTTTATTTCAAAACTTTGCTGGGGTTATGTCACTGCTCCCACTTCCAACAGGGCTGCTTCCAAAACAGGTTCACTTGCCCGCAGAGCCTACAGTGTCCTCTCTGGGACAAACTCTGTCTCTCTGCCAGGCAGCCCTTCCTATTCTGTTTAGGTGGGTGCATTTTTTTTTAAGGCTGCTACACAAGGTTAATCCGGTAGGAGCTACCTGCAATGAATCCATGCTGATTTTTTTTTCAGCATTATTTCCCCTGCTGGGCTCCCACAAATGTGATCCTTAATGATTTTTTCCACAGTTTTCCCAAGAATAGAGGTGAGACTAACTGGCCTATAGTTTCCTGGTTCCTCCCTCATCCCCTTGAAAATAGGAACCACATTGGCCCTTTTCCAGTCCTCTGGGACCTGACTGGGGCACCATGAGTGCTCGAACAGCTGTGCCAGTGGCTCTGCTATGACATTGGCCAATTCCTTCAGCACTTTTGGATGAAGTTCATCCAGACCCACTGATTTGAACACATCCATCCCCTCCAAGTGCCCCTTCACTAGGTCTGCACTAACAGTTGATAGGCTGGTGTCCCTTCTGTGTCTATCTACGATCCAATTGGGAGATTTGTCTTGGTCTATGTCTAGGAATACAGATGCAAAGAACTCATTGAAGAGCTCAGCTTTGTCCCCATTCTCTGTCACCAGTTGCCCTAGTTTGTCCTGCAGAGGTCTTATGCTACCCTGTGCCTTCCTGTTGCTCCCTATATACCTGAAGAAGGACTTTTTGTTGTCCTTAATTTTTGTCGCCAGATGAGGTTCTAATCCTGCTTTGGCCTTCCTAACTGATTCCCTGCAGGTGCGAGCTTGGGAGGTATACTCCTCCTTGGTAGCTGCCCCCTGTTTCCACAGCCTGTATACCTCTTTCTTTGCCTTTAGGCTTTCCTGGACTTCCCTGTTCAGCCAAGAGGGCTTCTTGGCCCTTTTGCCCCCTTTTATGTTCAATGGGATTGTCTCCTTCTACACCCTTCGGATCGCTCCCTTGAGGAACAGCCACTCTTCCTGGACCCCCATTTCGCCAATGCTCTTGAGCTTTAATACCTTGCTAACTGATCTCCTGAGCACACTGAAGTCGGCCTTTCTGAAGTCTAGCACTTCAGCCCTGCTGGTTAGTTCACCCACTCTTCATCAGATAGAGACCATCGGTTGAGTGAATTAATTATCCCCTAGGTTACCTTGTACCTGCAGATTCCCCACCAGGTCATAACCTGTAGCTTACGCCAAGTCCAGCAAGGCTAGTGGGATTGTTCACCTCCAGTGTTAGGTGGAGGTCCTGTATGCAGGTTAAGAACCTACATGAGTGGTTAGATTTGTCTGACTGCTCCTCCCAGCAGATGTCAGGGTAGTTTAGGTCACCGAGGACAACCATATCTCTTGACTGTACAGCCTCTGAGAGCTGTCTGGAGAATTCTGGGTCTAGCTCATCCTGCTAGTGTGGCAGTCTATAGTAGAATCCCACTACCAAGTCCTTGTCCCCCAACCCCCTTGTATCCTAACCCCACAGTACCTCGGTTTGCCTCTCCTCTGATCCCATCTTGATTCTAGAGGATGTATATTGTTCCTTAACATAGAAAGCAACACCACCTCCCTTTTCTCCCCCATTCTGTTCTGTCTGTACAACCTGTAGCCCTCAGTGCCTGCTGCCCAATCATGAGTAGCGTCCCACCAGGTTTCAGTTAGCCCAACCAGGTCAAAGTTGTTGCTTGCAAGCAGGAGTGCAAGTTCTTCCTGCTTGTTCCCCATGCTCCTAGCATTAGTGTAGAGATGTTTAAGCCCCCTAATGGGTGCCCTTGGTACCCCCCTGTCCTGATGTCTGTCAGGCCCCTTTGTGCTTACCTTAGTGCTTACCTGAATGGATCCAGTGCATTGCTCGTGGCTTGCTGGTTCTAGGTTCTTATCTTCTGCTTCCCTATCCCCTGATGGACCTAGTTTAAAGCCCTTTGGGGGAGATCAGCCAACCTATAAGAGAACAGACTCTTACCTTTTAGAAGAGAGATGCAGACCATCTTGTTCCAAGAAGCCTTTCTCATGGAAGTGTGGATTGTGGTTGTAGAAGCCAAAACCTGCATGATGGCACCAACTCAGGAGCCGCAGGTTGATTTCCCTGATGCAGGTGTCCTGTTGCTGATGGTGATCGCTGATCAGAAGGATAAATGAGAATATGACCTGTGCCCCCAACTTCCTAAGCCTAGCCCCCAGAGCCCTGTAGTTGCTCATGATGCTGTCTGGGCTACTCCTGGGACATTCATGCAACTTAAAGTAAATTGAGTAAGTTGTGTGACTGTGGACCAAGTATTGTAAATGGATGTATGCAGTGTTAGAGAGGCTTCTTAAAAGGAGACTGAGGGATTTGGGAATTGGGAGATGGTCCCTTAGTGACAGAGCAGTTAGATAGTCAGTTAGAGCCAGACAGGAACTGCAGGTTACCTTCTACTCCAGAACCTGTTGTTTTCTCATTCTTATATGTCTGCATTTATTGAATCTGGTGATCACTACATCGAAGAAGCCTTTAGAACATTAAAAAAATATTTTTAAAACCCCACTAGATGTTTTATTTCTTACACAAGTATAAAACAAATTTCCTTTTTAAGTACCTTCAATTATACAAAAGAAGACCTGATTTATTGGTGGTAGACATCTTAAATATTTAGCTTGGCTCTTGGCCCCTTTGGGTGCATAATATAGGATTTTATATTCTGTAGTATACTTCAGAGTGGCTTTCCTCCCCCTCCCCCTCTAATGGGAAATGGTTGGTTCTGCCTAATAAACCTGTATGAATCCTCATATCCTTTACAGTACTTGATTGTGGATTTTGAGTGACCTATGAGTGATCTCTTACAAGCGTTGATGTGATACTTTCAGAAGTTGTGGTGGAACACTGTTATATATTGAAGTAATAATAATAATAGGATAATGAGGGTATTTCTGCTTAAGCCTGATGTTGTCAAGTTCATGTATAATACTGAAGAGTGACGTGTGGAGACTGACCGTTGAAGTGGCTAAGAAGATTGGAGGTGGGAGGGAATAAATTCCCTTATTACTTCAGCAGATGTTTGAGCTATTTAAAACAATAGCACTTTTACAGTCTGTTCTTCCTCTTCTTTCCAGGAGCAATACCAGCACACTCGAACAGGAAACTTGGCAGCCCCAGACACCTTTATTTATTTGTGTAGTTTGCCTCTTAGTTTTTGTTCTCACCTAGCTAAGGACCCTGGAGAATGGGCAGAGTTGCTTGGCTCCTAGAATCATGAGGTGCTTTGTAAATTAGTTGTCCTGAATTCATCTAGGATTGCCTGATGGGAGTAAAAATGGTTTCTCTTGTCCTTTAATGTTTTAATTCCACATAGGGTCACATGAGTCTGTACTTGTTAGTGGTGGGAAATGCTAGCTGTGGCATAGCTATCAAAAATATACAAAAGAAGACCTGATATATTCGTGGTAGGCATCCTGAATATTCAGCTTGGCTCTTGGCCCTTCTGGGTATATAATTTAGGATTTTATATTTTGTAGTATACTTCAGAGTGGTTCCTTCCCTTCCCCAACACCAAGTAACAGGAAATGGTTGGTTGTGCCTAATAAACCTGTGTGGATCTTCATATCCTTTAAAATGCTTGATTGTGGATTTTGAGTGGCCTATGAATAAACTTTTGCAAGTGTTGGTCTGACAGTTTCAGAAGTTGTGGTAGAACACTGATATATATTGAAGCAAGAAAACTGCCAATAAAGTGAGGCATCACAAAACACAGTGTGTCATATGCTGACACTGGTGGTCATGTCTTCCCTAGCAAGTTGTTCTTTAAAGTGTTGTGACCTTCCTTTGGGAATGGAAAGAAACTACTTTGGTAGGCCAAACCATCCTATAAAAGATCATGAAGTGTATAAAAAGTGGTACAATTTGCTAGGTGGGTGGTCCGCATGGTTCCTCTTGTCCCCATATGTAGGGAGAGGTAGTTAGCTAAGTAAATCTGAAGTCAACTGGAGTAGTTAGTCTCTAGAGTGCCACACTGCCTTACCTTCTCCCATGTGGAGTTTCAGCAAAAAAACTTTATTTCTATCTATGCATCATGTTTTTTATCTACATTTTCCAATGAAATGAGGTACCAGATAGCTCAGAGGCCCTGTATTAGATTTTGTACGGTCTCTTTTCTAAGCCACTAGTTTGAATTCAGCCAGTCAAGGCCACATGTCATTATCCTTCTGATGCCCAGGCAAAATGACTTGGGCCAAGATTTAAAGCAATATATGTGCTTAGATGCTTTGCTGAATTGGTGTCATGAATGTGCAATGATGGGTTGCTTTTATTTGTATACCAGTAGACATCCTTATTATCAACTTCTCGTAGAAAGATAAATTACTCCTCCCCTCCCCCCCCGCCCCAAAGAAAAAGCCCCATGGTAGCCATTTTTCCTTAGAGAATGGTTCCACAATGTGGTTGAAATGGTTCATACAAAAGGGGAGGTGTATAGGGAAGCTGGTACTACCAATGCACATTTACTAACATCTGTTGATGGAGGTTTTCTTTCTTTCAGTTCTGCCAATTTGCCATTTTCACTTTTTAAAGGGCATGTATGATGTTAATTTCTCTTGCTCAGTTTCAAGTGAATGGACATTTGAGTTGCTGGCTTTTGTACAAGGGTATTATCCCGCATTTTGTAATGGAATTTTACGATGAGCTTCACATTGGGTATGGCAGCAATGTGCCACCACGGCCTTAAGAAGAGGTGGGGGAAAACTACAGGGCGCACAAAACCCAGAAGCAGACCCCCCCACCCCACGGGGGGAACTTGCCTCCAGAAGATTCGGTGGTGCCGGAGCTGGGATTGTGGCAGGAGCCGCAGCCGTGCAAACCGGGATTATGCCAGCTATTTAAACAGCTGTTCCCTGTGTGGGAGCCAGCAGGTCCAGTCGTGGTGGCTGGCATGGCTACGGGAATGTTTAAAACCCCCGCCAGTACCTGCCAGGAGGTGGGGGGGAGAGAGAGAGAGAGAGACGGCTGGCAGCACATCCAGCGTTCTGAGGCTCCTGCCAGGAAGAGGCATGCTGTAGCCTCTGCAGTACCGGCAAGAGAGGGAGGGGAAGCCTTTGAGCCCCTGACTGAGGCAGAGCAGGGGAAATACAGCAACTCCTTATGGAAGGCAGGCAAGGAGGGACCAGCTCTTCCCCTAGGAGAAGTAGAGCAGGGGAGATACAGAAGCTCCCTGCTGAAGGTGGGTCAGTAGAGACCAGCGCTTCCCTTAGGAGAAGTAGAACAGGGGAGGGGTTTGGAGTCCCCTGGAGATTACTGGGGAAGGGAAGGCAGCTCCGCATCCCACTACTCCCCAGGAGAATATTCTTTCTGAAGGTACTAAAATACAGGAAGGAAGTCCAAGGGATAGAGAGAGAAGGGAAAAGAGCTAGCTAAGTTGTTCAGCTGAGTGCTCTTCCCTTCATCTGAGACCTACTGCGGGGCAAGCCCGCAAAAATCGAGATTAACAATCTGACCAGCACAGGACCAGTTGGCAATTGGACGGGATGTAGGGGAGGCGGAGGCCCGTGGAACATCCCGCCTAACAACTGTGAGTACACCCATGTCAGGGAACCCCTCTAAGAAGATCTCCACTAGAATCCTCTCATGAGAATTTAATAGAAAAGTTGTGGCAGGAGAGTGGAGGGGAGGGGCTACCTTACTGACAGGTGATACCATTCATAAGACAACTGACATCACATTAGTTATAAATAGACATCAATTTAGAAGCAGGAACAGCTTTGAAGGATGTTTCCTGGCACAGCTGATCCACTTTATTGGTGTTTACAGATGTTGTCCAGGGCTGTTCTCCCATGGTTTGGCCCCTGTAACCTCAGAGGCTTCAGGGGTCTAATTCTGTGGGACATCAGCCCTGGATGCTGTGCCCCAACTTCTAGCTTCAAGTAGAGGAACCCATGGGTAGAAACAGTTCACCTGGTTGCAGGTGTGCATCCTGCATTGGGGTGAAATGGTTATGTGAGCCTCAGGATTCCCCTGCAGGAGGATTCTCTGGGTACACAATAAGCAAACACACATCCTCCTGTATTACACATCACACACTGTGACTACCTTTGGTTGTGGAAATGTTTTTGGTTCTTTGGAGCATGGCAAGGAGCTAACACATTTGTTTGCTTGCAGCTTGTGCCACCATACAATTTTTTGTAAAAGTACAAGTGATGTCTGTTTGCACCTAACATGCTGGTTTTACATATCCCATGAAACACAGCTGTGTTGTGATAGCACAAAAGCAGTTCACTAATGCAGGTGATCTGATTACCTGGATGCATTTTTTTTTTTTTTTTTTAAAGAAATGTATGTTAGTAAGATTATTGCTGTGTGTGTACTTTGGACTGTATATTTGTGCAAATGTGTATGCTGGCCAGTTTGCAGCTGGTTAGAATAAAACAATTCAGCTGTAGATTATAACCAAGTTTTGTCATTGCAAGCAGTAGGTAAAGTTATTTTCCTTTGTTATGAAGGAACCAAACAACCTAGGCCAGTTGCTTTCTTGTTACTGTCTCATTCACTTGCACTAAGGTGTTTGTCTTTTAGGGCCCTGGCAGATGTTACAGTTAAGACCCGATTAACCTGTTAATCATGCCTTAAGTAGTAATAAATAGTAATTTTCTGCTACATGTTCAAGGAATTTATTGTGCAATGAAATAGAAAACCAGCCACGCAATTTTTTCACAAAATATGTGGATTTTCTTGTAGCTGGTTTGCATTGTGCCTTCAATTGAACTTGTAGCAAGGTGGCCTGCTATGCAGATTGATGCCAGCTGCATGATGGGTCTTAGCTGACAGCCATGCAAGTGCATCACCATTAATGGGCTCCCTTGTGTGGGAGGCTGACAGCTTCCTTGTGCAGCACTCTGTGGGGCAGCAGTGCAGGCTTTTCAGTGTGTTGATGGACAGGAAGCTGCTCAACTGGGAGGGGTTCTGGGTCATAGCAAGCTGTAGGGCTCACCATGACCCGACATATTCCTTGCCCAAAGGCAAGGCAGCCAACTGGCCAGGCTTGTTTGTATCAGTCTGTGCTGCCGATCTTGAGGAAGGGTTAAAGTTCCAGTTGGAGGGAAACTTGCTAACCTCAACCGAGTTAAATAAAATTAAAAGTAATGGTGTGATTGAGATTGGTCCCTGATTCTAGCAATCACCTCTTGTGTAATGCATGTATAGCAGGGCTGGGCAAAATGCAGCTTGCAGGCTGGATGTGGCCCACCAGGCCATTTTATCCAGCCCACAGGGCCCCTAAAAACTTAGAAAATTTATATTTATCTGCCCCTGGCTGCCTGTCATGTGGCCCTCAATGGCTTACCAAAACTCAGTAAGCAGCCCTCCACCTAAAATAATTGCCCAACCCTGATGTATAGGATGGAAGGAGGTGTAGTTATTGGGATCAGATGTGCTAAGCACTGAATTATTTTAACATTTGCCAGGGGCCTTAATTACTTGTCAATAAGGCTTAAGAGAATTGCATTGTGAAGCAGAAGTGATTTTTGTTCTTTTCCAGGGTAATGTTTTCTGTTTTTGAAAGTAATAGTACTTTTACTACAGTAGTACTTAGTAGCCCTTACTGTGAGGGGTAAACATTTTATTAAATGCTTTACATACACATAGAATAAGACAGTCTGTCACCAGAGAGCCAAACACTAAATAAACAGGAAGTATCATTATGCTAATTTTGTACATAAGGAAACTGGGGTAGAGATTAAGTGTTCTTTTTGAGAAAGACCAGGTACTCTGTCTAAGTCTGAAATAGAACCCATTTTCCAAGTTCCATTCTAGTGCCTTAAATGCAAGATCATACTTCAGTCTTTAATCTTCGAAACAAGTCATTGTTCACCTAAGAGCTTTTTGCTACATCACACATGTTCTCTAATGTATGTTTTTTTCCCCCATAGAAAAATAACAGACTTGAAAAGGTGCATCAGAAAATAAAGAGTGTGGGCACCTGCATCTGTTGCAGTGATTTGGTGTCCAGGAGGATGCTCGTTATTTGAAAAAATAATCCATTAAACCATCAAGCATGTGAAAGCCAAAACAAATGACAGGATATATGAGGGATTAATTGTTAGGAGCATCTGTTATTAATACCAAAGAGTGCTTTTTGAAAATGAATGTGAAGCATTAACGTGGATGTGCAAATGAATTTAATGCCTTTCCATGAAGAGAGGATGAATCAAATCCATGCTATTTGGTTTTTTTAGCAATACTAGTTTCATTTCTTGCTTTACTTGAATTTGGCTAAATTCTAACCAGGTGTTAGCTGGAAAATTAACGCTTAAAATGGTGGCTGTTTTTGAACCTCTAGAGGGAGACCAACATGTTGGAGTGCAAAATGAGCTTTTAGGAGCAGTGACCATCCATTACCTGTACCCTGTCGCATGTAAGACAGGCTTGTTTCACTGCTGAGTGGCAAGCAATGCAAAATTAGCTGTTCCTATAAACTATGACATACTGGGGTTTTATTTATCTGGTTTCCCTATGGAACAACATTCTCCTGGAGGAAGGGCGACAAGCTCTCTGGAACTGGGTGTATGTAATAAAGATGAATCCAGCAACAATGGGTGCCTACTGATGCTTAGGGGCTCTGCTCTAACTCATGGCACTTTGCACAAAGCACCATGAGTTACAGCTCCTCCACAGGGCCAGGAGGTGGGGGCCCTGCAGCAGCTTCCAAGGAAGCTGTTGAATTGAGGAATCCTCTCCCCAGCACCCTCCCACCCCCAGCTTCAGGGCTGTCAGAGAGAGACAGGGAGGGAGCAGCTGGGCTTTGCCTGGCTGGAGCTGGAGGGTGAGGGGCAGGGTGAAATTGAGCCTCTCACTTTGTGGGCCACCCCATGGCTGGGGTATTGGGGGGAGTTGGGGTGGGCCCATGAGGCAAGCGAGCTTCCTTTCCCCATCCCCACCCAGGCCTCTTGATGGCACCAGCACCAGCTGTCAGCTCAGCTCTGCCACGACTGGAATTTGTGAGGAGGGAATGGAATGGAGTCTGTTTGCCTCATGGGCCCAGCCCAACTCCCTCCCAATACCCTGGCCAGGGTAGCAAAGCCCAGCCAACAGCTATGTGCTGTTTTTTCCCCCTTCCTCCCTCTCTGACCGCCCCAGGGGTGGGGCTGGAGTCATGCCCACCTGTGTGAGTATAAGCACAGCCCTACAAAGGTGCTAAAATTAACCCTTGAGGGATTCTATAGCTCCTTCAGCTAATAGCTGATTTATCAAGGGTTGTTTTTTCGCACTATTGGCCATTTTAAAAGTGCTCTGCAGCCATGCACCTATCACAGCTATGGAACACTTTCAGAGTCCTGATTGTGCAAAAAATGTAACTTGTGTGAACACCCAATGATGAATGGAAGTAATTTTCAAGATTTTCCTCAGGTAGCACCAAAGTACAAGAGTTCCATATATGTAGTTGTAGTTTTTTTTGTCTGTTATCAACATTTCTGTAACTTACTGGTTATTAGAACTCGAGGTCTTTTTTCAAAGTCAAAGATAACTACATTCTGCTTTTCAGTATTGTTTCATTTCAGGGTTGACAGTCAGCACTGTGATTGTGTTATGTGCTACTATATGTAAATAGGGTGAATATAAAAGCCTGAATTCATTTTCCTGAAATCATTGGAATTCTTTCCACTGACTTTGGGGCATAAATCTGACTGGGAGTGATTTGAGTTGACTCAAATACCATAGATGCAGTAGCTCCTAAAAGCTGTGTTAAGCTAGTAACATTTTGCATATATAAATGACAACTATCCAGGGGATATTTCCAACACTTGAAAAATATTAAGACTGTATACTTCTAAAAGAGATAGTAAAGTAGGCTTGTTCCTATTTTCCGTTGGATTAGATGGGCATTAAGTCCAGTGGACAAAGAACTGGACCTGGTACTTAGCATATTTCAAGTCTATTCTCATCTCTGCCAATAAGTTTTCCTGTTTCTGTTTCTCTTCTGACCCTTTGTCTGCTTAGTCTGTAAACTTTAATCAGGGAAGGCACTCCATCTTACTATGTGTTAGTACAGTGTTCAGTCCAGTGGAGCCCTGACCTACAATGAAGCTATTGTAATACAAATACTAATAAGAAAAAGCATACAGTGAGGTCAGGAGGTTAAGTGTTTTGCTCAGGTCTCATGATCTCCTCCCCACTTACCCACCCACCACTTCTTCCCAACTGCTTAAATCAATGGACAATTCTGACTTGTTAACTTTCAAGTGAAGAGGTCACTTCTGTCTGTATTTGTGATTAGATGATGGATAAACAGGGAGGTTGGCCTGCTGGAGTATGAAAAGAATGAATAAAGAAGTAGGTGGTATGTTCTGGCTTTTGAGTAAATAGGTTGCTGTTTTACTTGGACTTGTTTGCTTGACTGGACTTTGAACATTTTGCACCGAGTAACTAGAGCTTTTAAATTTGTGTGGGCAAAAATCATAGCACCACTGAAGTTGATGGCAAGCAACCTAGTGACACCAATGGGGCAAATACTTCATTCCAGGACTGAATTCATGCTTGCCTTCATTGTGTAAAACTCAGTAAGTCCTATGATGAGTGCCTGTAGAAAAGCTCTGCACGCTCCAGAGATTCATATTTGCCTATGGAGAATGTTAAACAGAGGGCTTGAGAAGCTCAGAAGATTTGATAATGGTTTCTGTAGCTTTTTGTTTCTCAAGCCTTCTTGACAACCACTACTATTGCCTGGCAAACGCATGTAAAAACAGCTCTGGCTGGGACTGGCAGCCAAATAAACACATTATAATTTTCCACCCTAATTGCTGCTTAGTGACACCCTTTTTTGCCGTAATGCCAGAAAGACTGGATAATCTTGCACTTTGATCTATCTTTCCTCTATGCCCTCAACCTCTCTGGCTTGAGCTCTGCTGTTGGGACGTTGACTGAAAGTTGGACTCCTGACTGTCTGATCATGCTGTAAGATTTCTCTAGTTAATTAGCCAATTTTAGCGTTGGGGCTGCTAAGCCTATAACATTGCCTAGTATTTTCTTCTTTCCGTAATCAAAGTTGTTAATGCAGTATAAGGCTGGAATTAAATTAATCACAGATGGTTCATTTCCATGTTTATTTGGCTTTTATTTCCTCTGTTAGAAAACATTTTAGGAACAAAAATGTATTTTTCCTTCTCAGTGGGTGCATGTACATATGCAATTAATATGACGTGATGAACTCAGATGCAGTTTGCATTGAAGAAAAATGCTCTCAGACGCAGAGTTTGCATGTGTACCTGGGTCTGCTGCACTTTGAGCCAGGGCAGAGCAGCTTTGGGCTGGTAGGAGGCCCAGGGATTCAGCCCTGGGCTCCAGGTGGCAGCGTTGGGCAGTGGTGGGGCTGGCTGGTGCATGAAGGTATTAAAGTGCGGGGCTAAGGCAGAGGCCAGCCACTGCACTTCAGGACCCTCATGCCCCAGCCAGCCCCTGTCACTGTCTACATGTGCATTTTAATTACTCTGCCATAGGATAGTATTGTTCCTGACAGTACTATCCTATGGTGAGTTGAATCCTTTTACTGCACCCTAATTCTGGCACGTGTAGACTGTGATGCTTTACTGCAGAGCTAATTAGTCAATTCTGCAATAAAGCACATGTGTAAATGCACACTATTTTGTTTAAAATAATTCTGTTGATTCAAAATAATAGTTGGTCTGACTAGGACATATTCTCTTGGACTCCTTGTGTTTGTCAGACTAAAGAACGAATAGGTCAGTAGTACATTGGGGCAGCACATTTTCTGTTAAGCTACCAATGTGACTTTCTAATACATACATGCACCAGCAGGGGCCACCATCCGACTCTTGTAAATAGAACCACTGACCAAATGATGAAAGAATTCAATGGTAGGAAAAGTATATGTTTCCCCATGTTTCCTGGGTACTTTCTAGTGATTAAATGACTGAGGGCAGACTCACCACTGTGTGTAGAATGGTAAAGTTTTGGGAAGTGGGAATATACATCATGTGATTTCTTCCAAAATCACTTGCACTTGTTACAAACTGCAGTAGTTGGGAGACCCAACATCCTTTTCTTTGATTGAATCTCTTCATGCATCTCACCCAACAGATTAAAGATTGATTTGCAAAGGAATGATAGAATGAATCAGAGCGCTTCAGATTTCATAAATGAAAGCATTTCAACAGAGGTTTGGACTAGTCAAAGAAAAAAAAGACTTGTTTCTTTTCTTTTATGAGGTTTTTTTGGGTCCCCTGACATGGCTTCCTATATTTTTACATGCATATACACGTATCCTTTCAAGTACATGTGGTTCAGCTAAATGATTCTAATTGTTGCTGTTTTATAGTAGAATTATTAATCTTACTTGTAGAAACTCTTCTTTTGAAACTCTGATAAGGAGCTGTTTTCTTGGTGGGGATGGACCCAAAACACACCCTCATCTTGTATCTCCACAAACTGCAAATACTCTAAGCATTATCTGGCCCACAAGGTAACCTCTAGCCTCTTTCCCCTAAGTATCCCAGTGTAAGGGGTATTTCTGCAAAGGCATGTCTGCTGATCAGAGAAATGGTTTAGTTCACCAGAGCTGACAATGTGACATCTTTCAATCCAGGCCCTTCTAGAACAGCTGTTCAGATAAAATTATACCACCAGCTGATGGGTGCTTGGTGGCTGAAGCTGTAAAGTGAACTGATTGCCTTGGTTCCTCTGATTACCAAAATGGACACTGCTGTTGGTATTTACTGCTAATGTTGGGAGTCTTAACAGTGAAATCAAGAATTCAGGTGGCTCGAACACCTTCCTCTTGTTTTGCACAGAGGTGGAATCAAGCGGAGGCACGCTGGTGTGGCAGTGTAGGAAACTGAGACTCAAGTTATCCAGGTTGCATCTTTTTATGACTGATTTGAGGATTTTAGCGTGTAGAGTTGCTCTGGCACCAAATGTAAAACTTACTAAAACCAACAATGGCTGTGTACTTTTGCTCATATTCGCTTAGATTGATTTTTCTTAAACACTGAATTTACTCTACTAATAACTTATTTAAGTAATTTGTATTGGAAAGGGACAAATTGTGTTATTTTACAATTGTAGTATACTCAGATATGTGACAGTAGGTAGAAGAGCATGGCTAACTTGGACTTTTCATGATCTATTTGGGTGGATGTTGACAATAACTTTTTGCTGCTGTTGTCATTTTTCCTCTTTTCCGTGGAACTTAATTCCATAAGCCCTCCCTTGAAGTATTTCCATTGATTTCAGTGGAAGTCTTCTCTCTTGGAAGCTCTAACAATCAGGCCATTTTGTATCTCATTACAATATGAATTATAAATGAAGTGTATTAAAAATAGCCACCTTATTCTAAAGGATTTCCACCACCCTCATGTTTTCCAATCCTTTCTGCTACATCCTGTGGTTAATCCTGCCATCTATTAGGAAGCAAACTTGAGCAGCTAATAGCAAATAAAGTGACTTTACTTGGAAGGAGCAAGAGGTAAGAGCTGATCATTTCAGAATATATATATAAAAAAAAACTTAGGATAGCAGAGCTCATAATTTGTTTTGTTTGTTTTATATTATCATAGTAACCCTTAGTAATAGGTACTGTACAGAGAGATTCCTGCTCCAAAGATCTTGCAATATAAAGGCATTTTTAAGAAACTGTGTTTTACTTTTAATTCCACCAATTTTTGCTTTACTTCCCATCATACATTGAAGCTTATGGTTTCCCACGGTTGAGAAATTCAGTGGCAGGGGAATGATGGCACTGCTAATTGTGATGCTGGTACTGCTCCCCCATTGCTAAACTTCTGGACCTGTTGGGAGCTGAGAGGGCCTGATTACATGACCCCATGTACCAGATGGCATTGGTGCACAGGTTCAGATCATGGACCAATCCTGTCATGCAGGGCCTCCCCACAGGGTTGGATAGATTGAGCAGCACTGGTTCAGTTGATGTTTATTTTGTTTGAAAATATTTAGTTAACCTGGACAAATTGGTTTAGCTCTGTGATGGCAAGTGAGGTCAGGTATTCAAGGTGCAAGGTTTAATAATGGTCAGTTGACTATATTCTACTGGTGTAGTTTCTTCTAATATATAAATAGGTATGATGATTGTGTGTTTTTTTGATTTAATCTAAATCAGGTCCCTCATTCTTACCTCTAATCACTTTGAGAGAGAACCTTAATAATATCTTTTCAAGTTAGAAGGGAAAAGTAGAAAAGTATGAGCTATATAGGTAGCTATGTGGCCTTTTTTGTAGTGGTAGATATGCTCCTTTCTCAGCTGGGATTTGTTTTCAAAATACAAACTTATCACAAAGAGACAGAAAAGCATTGTCAGTTTGACAGCAGTAACAAGCAGGGGGTCTCGGACCATTTGCTGGTGAACAAGATTACATATCATAAAGCTGTCATGAGTTGGCACTAATTTGACAGTTTGTTGGCTCAAGAGACTCCAGGATTGTGAATGTAGGGGGTGGAAATGTCTTAGTGATGCTGTGAGGTTTGCACAGAGGGCATTGATGAATAGCAGACAAATTGTATGAGTAAGTGAAATTGTCCTGCCAGAAAAAAACAAATAACAAATTGCTACAAATTTTTAAGATAAAATATATTACAAAAGGTGTTGGGAAAGCATAGGTGCCTTAATTTTAGGTGATCTAATTTGTGTTCCCCATCTTACGAACTTTTTGCTGGTCAGCTAGAAAAAGGACTAAAATTATTGTTCATCTGTAAATTCTTCCTTTGTGCTTGGTTGAATCTTTTCAAAAGTGTCTTCTTCAAAACTGGTGGGGGTGATAGAACCCTTCTAGGCTCTATTAAAGAGGGCGGGGTCTACAGAGGTGGCAGAGAGGAAAAATGGGGAGAAAGGATACAGGAAGGAGACTCGAGCAAGCCAGCAGTTTGGGATAAAGGGTGGACTGGCAGAGAATAGAGAGAGGGAGGGGAAAGATGAGATGCACATGGCATATGGAGGAGGCTAGGAATAACAGAAATTAACCTTGGTTCTGTTTAGGCTTTGTAAGATACCTCAAGTCTGTTTTTTGGTTAGTGATGAAGTTATTCCAAGAATAACTCTAATTTATCATAATTTACACCAAGGAGGATACTATTCATGTTTAAGTTGGACCTCTTTTGTCCCCTAGTCCTTATCTTGGCATGATTTCTTGGGAAATTAACATCTGATTCCTCAAATTCAGCTGTACAGCTTGAGGGGACTTAACTTTGTAAATGAAGGATGACAGATCTGGCTGCCAATACTTGGTAGTCTCTAGATGCCTTATATAAAAATACTCAGCCAACATTTTTATAAAGGACAGCTATGTCTTCAAGCTCTTTGCTTGGAATGAGCTGTAGTATAAACCATGGCGTGGTTGGTGATTCATTTTAAGTTGTCACCTCACTTAAAGAAGAATGGCAGTTAAGATCAACAGTTTGTTCTTAATGATAGGTCATGGTTTCATCCTTTTCTTTATGCATGGTGATTTTGTTACTAGCTAAGCCACACACGTGAATATCAAAAATACTCAGTTTTTGGGATAGCTGATCTTTTGTGTTACTTTTTTTCCCCTGCTGCCCTTGTGCTATTCTCCTGCATGCACAATTTTTCTATGACCACCGGGCTTGTAATCGGTCTGCTATGCGTTGTCTGCTGCTCTAGATTAGATATTGACCAGATGTGCTGGCCTAACAGTGTGAGCTTGTTCTCTCTTGCAAACTGAGGCTGCACACTCTCACGTAGACCACGTGAAGCATGTATAGCAGAGTGTAGTCACATCCATGGTTTAATCCTTTTCTCAGTTGTAAGCCTTACATTTATATATTAAGGCCAAGATTGGTCCACAAGATGATTCTTAGCAGAAGCATGTGTACATTAGGTTGAGCCACACAATAATATCTTATTAGAAAGTTTTATTCTTATCCTGAGACTCGGCCTGTGGAGGAATGTTTTCAAGTCTGTGGTTGTCCTATCTTTTGAACACATACAGTGCCTATGATTGACTTCTATAGCAAATCTACCTGTTATTTTGAAGAGGGCTTATGTAAATTTGGCAAATGGAAAAGTTGCCAAATGAATACACAGACCAAAGGCTGATACAAGATAAATTCACTCTCATTGCAGTTGTTGGATCTGGGCGTCTAAACAGCACTTTGAGCAACAGTATAAAATGCTTTAAAATGATTGAGGTTTAGAATCAAGAACTCTTTAAAAAAAAGCATCAATAAGCTGTTGGCTGCAAAATGAATGTTGCTCTTTCATCCTGTGTGGCTCCATTATAAAATGGAAGGTTTATAGTGTAATATAGAGGAACAGGGGTTTGGCTGATTTCCTCTCCATTGCTATCTGTGGGGTAGATCTTCAATACCCCATGTGAGGGAAAGCATATCTACATATGTACATGAAAGACGACCTGACATATTGTAAAGAAGGCTTCAGCTCAATGCAGCCAGGCATGTACTCATTTGATTATGTTCAGCAGAATACTCAGGAGGGTCTTAAGTCATTTGGGGTGGTTATTGATTTTTTTTGTGGGTTTTTTTTTCAAGCCTGATGTGCTACTGAGAACATGAAAAGGGCAAATGCTTGTGCTTATTCAGTGCCAATGAGTCTCTGTATTTAAGATGCATTAAATTGTGATTAGGATTAAGGAATAATGGCAATTAAAATCAATGTTTTGCTTTATTTATGCTCCTACCCCCCTTCCCAAACCTTTCCTCTAGATCACCAAAGAGAGCACAGGAAGATGCTATTTTGCAAGACAGAGCCATCATTTTTAACATTTCTCAGTAAGATCTGCCTGCTGTGTGCCCTGGTGTAGATGAATGAAAAAGTGAAATTTTGCAGTTATGATATATCTCACTTAATGGAATATCATTTATGTGCTGTGAGTGTTAATCTACGGATTGACATATATGCTATTAGTTTATCAGAGAAAAATTGATGGTAAAACTGGAACCTGGGCTTTGAAACTTTGTATGGCTTCAGTGTTGTAAAAACAACAGAAAAATAGATTCTTATTTTTTTTATCATATTTACATGAGCAAATATCAGAAGCAACTGCAAGATGGGCATTGTCTGACCTTGAAATGATTTTAGTTGCTCTTTTTTTTTTTTTAATCATAAGGATAACAGTATAAACTCACATGTTGGGCTCTATTCAAGTGTTTCTGGGTTTGAACAACTGAAAATTAAAACATACACTTATTATTATGGGCTTAAAGTCCTGGAACAAATAAGAGAAATTACGTTAGTTCTGCTACAAAATGACAAAAATGAAAGCCATTTAGACGATGATAAATCAGTGGGAGCTGAAATTACAGATGCAAGAAATTAAATTCAAGTCACTGCTCTCCTGCAGGACATGCTTTATGTTGTCTGTCTACTTTGCAATACTGCCAGGTGCTGAATGGGTTACATGTAATTTCTAGGTGACAGCTGAGGTGAACATGGCCGCACCCTGACAAGTGGTCACTCTATAATAACAGGATCTGAATGATGCACCGTAGAAAATATTCCTTTATATAGTTATTGAAATATCATGAGTAATAAAGGAAAAAGAAAAGAGAGAAGACTATTGTAGACAGCATACTGAAAGTGACCTTGTTTTGGAAGCAATTAAAGGATAAACATCATAAGTCTTCCTAAGAGATACAGAAAATTGGAACAGGGAACTGACCATCTTCAAAACCTGGAGATCCCTGCTGGTCTGTCTGAAGCTCTGAGGCCTTGTTAATCAGCAACTAAATCTTTAAATTGCTTAGAGCTGAAGCCAACTGTTTGACACCTCCAACTGCTGAAGAACATCTGGATCAAGAGTCAAAGTATTATTGTAACGTGTATATGGGGAATTGATTGCAGAATTAGTAGAAGAAATGCATCCTGGCTGCACTGTCCAGCTGGAGGCACTTAACTGGGACTTTTTTATTTGAAATAAACTAATGGAGAGTGGCAGAACAATAGCAAACTAGGAAGAGGGCTAAACACCAGGCCATAAACATGAATGCATACTTTTGAAAGATTAACAAGTAAACAGGAGGCCAAGATCTAGAGTAGGGAAATACGGGAAAGGAACATATGGACTGTATTTTAGATAAGAAATTAAAGGATAGATAATTGGAAAAATGATCTAGTGGACTAAGATAGGGGGCATCTGGATTTAGTTTCAATGGAGCCACAGTCTTTTGAGGGTATTGGACAAATCATGCAGGCCCAGCTCCAAAGGTACTTAAGCACCACAGTACGTGCTGAACATTGCAGTGCCTGACCTCTATAGGCTTCTGGCCCCTGTAGTGGAATTTAGTGTTGAGTTTGGTTTCTAAGTTTCCTAAACCCTGCTCTCAGAAAATGGCATACGCAGAAACAAACAGTTCTGAGCAGGGTGCCATCTACTCCACTAGGGAAATGCTGAGGATGGATGTGCTAAAATCCCTCTACTCTCCACAGTGTAGGTGAGCTTGACTTGAATAAAGCCTTTATTCACTTGGGTTTCAGGCAGGAATTTATTCCTGATGAGAGGTACAACATTCTTTCTATCAAAAAGCAAAGAGGTGATGCCCTTTCATACCACAGCCCATTGGCTACATATCACACTTAGGTATGGTAGATGTGGGGTCAATTCCTTCCCTTGCTTGAGGCGGTTAAAACTTGCATCCCCATCTGGAAAGTGTCCTATTGCCAGACTGTTCTCAGATGCTCTGTCATTGTACAGAAAACAATTTGAGATTCTTTAGGGAAAAGAGAAGTATTAAGAGTGAGTATGACTACTTATCCCAGTGTTTGGGGCAGTCATCTGGAAGGGATAATCCTGCTTCTAAAGACTATTTCAATATTTTACATTAAACAGTCATTGGATAGAATGCATAAATAATTGTTGGAGCAGGGACTTGAACACAAGAAGTATCTTAACCACTAGGTTAGAATCTTTCTTGCTGCCTCTGGCCCACGAATCCATTCTTTTCTGTACAATTTAATTGAACAGGCAGATAGTGTCCTAATTCCAGAGTAGGCTGTAGCTTGCTGGTTAGGGTTCTTTCCTGGAAAATGGGAAATAGGGTTTTGAATTCCTTCAGGTAAAATAAGAGATTGACCCTGGGTATATCTCAGTGAGAAACCTGTAACTATTAGACTATTATTTAAGAGGAAGGGGAGTGGGTATTACTGTTGTTCAAAATGATGGTACTCTGCAGGAGCACAGTCTGCTAAGTAGCCTCTGTTAAGCTTCTTGAGAGAGTTTGTGGACTCAAGCCCCTCAATCAAAATAGATAAAAGAACCCCTAGTTAGGAATCCCAAGAGGTCTGAGGTATGAGCTATGAGCTTAGCATCTCAACCCTGTCTGGATGTGTAGTCATGCAACGAAGCAGAGCTATAACGTCCTTCAGATGGCCAATAGTGGAAACAAAGGTACCCAACAAATTTAGGTGCAGTTGTGAATGGTGTCTTGAATATCACAATTCTGGACTTTGAATTCCACATAAGTCCCTTTTTGGGTTTGTGTTAATCTGGCCCTGTGTTTAAGGTCCCATGTGTAAAATAGGGTTAGTACTTCAGACAGGTATTGAGGTTAGAATACATATGACCCTCAGCACCACACAAAAATGTAAGAACTTAAGTAGATGAAAAAGGTTGTGATAAACTACTCTCAGCCATGGGAATGAATGAATTAATTAACTAGTTAAAAAGTTAAAGAAATGGCTAACTTTTAACTTTAACTGATTAAAAAAAAAGGGTTAACTTAAACTCAAAAAAAAAAGTATAAGTTAAAAGTTTTTTAAAAATTGGAATCCGGCTTTCCCAGAGCTTTTCCTGACACAGCCACTCTCTGGGATTTCCATGGAATATTTCTTTACTGAAACTCTAGGACTTCTTGTTGAGACTGAGAAGAGTGTGCCTTGCTATGACATATGGTCTCTGTAGAACTACAAATCCCAGAGTTCCTTAGTTGATGCTGGCATTTTCTGTGCATTTGCAGAAGTCAACAGGGCAGCCAGTTGGCTGCGGGACAGGGAACAAGCATAAGCAAGCAGACGCATTGATCCCAGTGAGAGTGCGAGTAAGTAGTGAGGGTGAAGCAGATGATGATTTTTTAAATTTTAATGAAGATAAGAACCAGCAGCCCAGGGCTCAAGAAGTTGAGCATTACTTGTCATCTGAAGTGTTACCTACTATGAAAAAACTATTCATCCCTTATAACACAAGCATTCCCCTATCTGCCCATGTAGAGTGATTGCTCAGTTGTGGGGGCTTAGTTTTGCAAGACAAGAGGAAAATTGTCAGATGTAAATTTTGAAGTGCAGCTTTTGCTGAATTTCAATAAGCATGTTTTAACAGTTTCTGGTATGCAACTGAACATTCTTTTTCTCATTTAAACTGATTTTCTCATTTCAGTCTAATTTTGATTTTCAGACACTTCCATTATTTCTAATTCAGATGCATTTCATACCCCTTTGTTGCCTTTCGAGCAATACAAATTGTAATAACAGAGGTTTTAAGTGGAAACGGCTTTCATTTGTCGCCTGGCTATGAATATCTCATTTCTGTTATTCTAGTATACCTATATGATGCATTGATTTTTACGAAGTACTTCACATGGAGAGGTTGAGAAGGATCTAACATTACATAGGTATTAGTAAATTGTTATTCTGATAATGGTATGACAAGTATAACATTGTTTTCAATGAGTTCTGAGTAAACTAGTGTGCTTATGAAAAAGAAACCCACTCATTACATTTGAAAATGAAAAATGATGCTAGGCAATTCACTGTAGTTTCACACATTTCTCACAAATCAATTTAACTTTTCACTAGTTATTCTCTTTTAACTTAACTTACCTTTTAACTAGTTGAAAGTGGACATATTTAACTTTCAATTTTAAAGGCCGATCACTTTTAATTTTAACTAGTTACATTTTTCATAAACTTTTCCCATGACTGACTACTTAAGCAAGAATTTGGTACTTAACTGATGCCAGGGACACAGCTTTAAGGTGAATCTTATCAGATTTGTTGTATCTACATTGATACATTTTAACAAGCTCTTAGATACATGAGGAAAGCTTATTCCTCTTGTTTTCTTCCCTCCCACTGTCTGGGTACAACCTCTCACTCCTTCCTGTAAGTGTCCCCTACAGAATGCTGTTTATTCCTGAACAGTTAGGTCCTATCGGCACTAAGACAATAACGTACCCAGGTTCCCTGACTCTAACATATCCTCAGAGGGGCCAGCATTCTAAACTGCAACTTTTCACTGTGGGGGCCCATTTGTCAAAGTGGTTATATTTTTGGACTTTTTTCAGAGCCAGAGCTATAGTCCTAGCACTTGGAGAGGATGGGGTTTATTACAGTATCACTAGGAGAAAGGTGTGGGTGGGGGTGGTGGAAGAAACCATTGTTCTTAATCTTCTGATTATCTTCTCATCCTCCTTTCACTCAGCAAATATTCACTTCAGCTCCCCGCTCAGTTTTCATATTTACATAGCTCCATTCACATTTGCAGTAGGAGTTACCAATAGATTATTTGAGACCTTAAAGTTGCCTTAGGCTGTAGAGGATCCTACCTAAAAGTTCAGTGTTCCATCTGTTCCTGTGTTTATCAGCATTTTCAGTCCTTATTTCTGTTCCCTTTGGAAGGATGCTTTTAAAATTAATTTAAAATGACAATTCCCTACACTTTATACGAGACATACATTAGCCTTTTCCTGATCTTTTTCAAGTAATATGCAAAATAGGTTTCTACCATTAAAGACCAGAGTACACCTACATGATATTATAGGAGGTGAAACAATGCACTTCAAATAAGCAGTTAATTTATATGAATATAAATACTATGTACATCAGTTATTGACTTTAGGTAGAGATATACAACATAAACATGACAATAATGTAGGTCACTGAAGTGGGGAAAACAGTTTGTTTGCAAGATTCATTTCAAGTTAAAATAATAGGGCATCTCTTTGGGTTTTTTGTGGGGGTTTTTTTCCTTTGTGAAGTGTATTATGACTGATTTACTATGTAAGCTGGGTAGTAAGCAAAGAACATTGCTTTTGGCATGGGACTGTCCTGAAGAGGCTTTTTTTCTATGACAGTGACTTGGGGTGGCTGACTGCTGCTAGAGTGTTTGCCTAGTGCCTGGTGTGTATTGGGGTGTTCCCCCCCTTGTGGTATGTAATTTCCCCCCCTTCTCTTCTCTCGCTCTCTCTGTCTCTTTCCCCCTCCTTTTGTTCTTGTCTTTTCTTCCCCCTTCTGGAGTGACTGAGTGACAGGGCTTGTTCTGGGTGGGGTTGGTTTAGGTATTTGAGGGATAGAGCTAGGATAGGCAACCTTATAAAAAGGCAGCCCCTAGATAACCATGGGAATAACAAACAGCGGGAGTTTGCCCACGAGGAAGCAGGATACTGCATGTTTATGCATGGGTGAGAGTGTGGAGGACAGCTTTCTCTTCCAGAAAGTGGAGGATACAACTAGGGGACCATTTATCTTGCATCTTATCCTGAACAACAGGGAAGAACTGGTAGAGGATGTGAAGATGATGGGTAACTTGGGAGGAAGCAATCGCCATACTCTGGAATTCCAGATCCTAAGACAGGGAAAGCATGAGGTCAGCACAATTAGCACACTAGATTTCAATAAGGTGCATTTCATTTGACTCAAGGAGCTAATAGTCTATCCTCCCATGACACCATGCCTAAGGGATAAAGGCACCAAGGGCTGGGAGCTTCTAAGGGGCGAGGTATTGGAAGTCCAACAAGGAACTATCCCAACCCAATGGAAGCACAAGAAGAATGGCAAGAGACCAATGGGGCTGCACAAGGAGCTTCTAAAATGCCTTAAATGCAAAAGGAAAGCACAGAGGCAATGGAAGAATGGGCAAGTCATCAAGGATGCATATCAGGAAAATAGAAAGAACAATCTGCATGGAAAAAATCAGGCAGGAAAAGATTAAGAATGAGCTGTACTTGGCAAAGGAAGTTAAGGACAACAAGAAGAAGTTCTATAAGTATGTTGGCCAGAAAATAAGGACCAAGGAAGCTGTGGGTACCCTGTTACCAAGCCAGGGGCAAGTCATAATCGAAGATATAAAGAAGATGGAGTTACTCAACAGCTATTTTGCCTCAGTCTTCACAAAAAACTAAGCTGCCAGATACCTAATAGAAATTATCTATCTGGATAAGGAAGCGGGCAAGATGAAGGAGGAAACAACAGAAGAGATGATCAGGGAGTCTTTGTTGGGTCTAATGAATTCAAGTCAGTTGGGCCAGATATACCTCAACCCAGGGTGCTGAAAGAGCTGACAGAAGAAATCTTAGAGCCCTTACCAGTGATCTTCATGATCTTGTGGGAGGTGGGCCAGGTGCCAGAGGACTGGAAAAGGGCCCATGTAATCCCCTTCTTAAAAAAAAAGACAAAGGGGGACCTGGGTAATTACAGACTGGTTAGCCTCACCTCAATACTTGGCAAGTTACTGGAGTACTGGAGCCTTCTTCTGGAAGGCTATTTACAGACATTTGGAGGAAGAAAGACTAATCACAAGCAGCCAGCATGGATTTATGCAAAACAAATAGTGACAAACAAACCTGATCTCCTCCTTTGATAGAATAACTACTTGGGTGGATGAAGGGAATGCTGTGGATACAGTGGACCTGGACTTCAGCAAGGTATTTGGCAAAGTCCCACCAACCTTCTCATAAACAAATTGGTGAAATGTGGCCTGGATAAAACTAATACAAGGTGGATAGATAACTAGCTCAGTAGCAGTTAGCCAGTGGTTCTCAACCTTGTTTCATACCAACACCCATTTGTAAGCATTAACCAGTCCTGACTCTCAGCCTGCTCGTCTTGCTGGTGCCCTCATTCCTGACACACAGTACCTTGCTTCCACCTCCCACACTCCCTTGCTGAGCCATGCCAGTGCCTCTAGCACCCAACCTGCAGCCTTCTGCCCACATCCTGCTTGGGCCAGAGTGCAGTAGCTTCAGCTCATGCAGGTGTCAGCAGAGTGAGTCTAGCCCCTGCAGGGGCTGGAGGGAGGAGGGGGGGAGAACTGTGGCACCCTCTGCCATGGGCTGGGGCTCCCATGCTATGCCAGGTAGTAGGGATGTGTGAAGCTTCAGTCCATGATTTGATTTGGAGGAGGTTCAGCCTGACTCAGTGTCTGAATCTCCAAATCTGAATTGAATTGGGGGACCCTTTAATTTCTCTGAATCGAAGTGAACCCTCTGAATTTATTCGTAAAGATTCGGAGTTTCGAGCATAGACACAGCTTTAAATGTTTTTTTTCTACATACTTCAAGGTAGCAGGTGGCTTGTGAATGCTGCAGTGGTGGAATGGATGGAATGTCCTACAGGAGTGTGGGGGATTGCGCATCTGGGGTCCCCCCATGGCCAATCATAGCTGGGAGGGGTGTGGAGTGCCCCCAGCACATTCCCTGGAGGACCTGGAAGTAGACTGGAAGTACTTCTGGCCCATTTCTGGGTTTGCTGCTGAGCACATGGGAGGGACCCCTTTATGCTCCTGTAGGAACCCAGCATTGCAGCATTCATGAGCCATGCTTGGTATCTCAAGGTATGTAGAAAAAACATTTAAAGCTGTGTCTGTAGCCAAATAGCCAATTCTCTGAATTGGTATTGAATCTTCAGATTTGGGTTCAGCTAAATTGAATTGGGGATAGTGATCTGAAACAACTAATTGAATCACTGTCCCTAGTTTGAGTAGAATCCAAATCGAATATGGCCTGTTTCACACACCATTACCAGGCAGTCTGGTGACAGTTTGTGCCTGCCTGGCCTTGAACAGCCATTTGCGCGCTGCCTTGGAGCAGCTGGTGGTGAATGTACCAATGTCTTGTGTGGCCCTGAGGTAGGTCTATAGTGTCTTGTTGGCCTCCCCAAACTCACCTGCCATGACTTTGAATGTACTACCAATGTGGGGGGGCCAATCGCTGAAGGTCCCTCAGTGGTGGGTACTCTGCTTGACTGCTGTCTGTGGCTTCACCTCCCCTACACCCCAACCTCACGCCAACCTCTGGTGGGACACCAGATCTTGAGGCAGTCATTCCTCCAGTGTAGAAATGTCCTTGACTTTGATGCCTCCCTTGGGTTTTGTGCGCCAAGCATTTTATGCCTGCAGTGGCTCACAGACCTACTAGTTACGCCTGCTGAGCCTCAACACTCCTCTGGAACACCCTGGGGGAAATGAAAGAAAAGCAAAACAAGGAAAAAAAAAAAAAAAAGGAAGGAAGCTGCAATGCCGGTGTTCCTCTGCTGCATTCACTTTCCCACTCCAGGACCCCTTTAAGGCTAGGAGACTCAATTCGTGCAGCCTGATGTCATGTCACCGCACCCTCTCCAACAGGGGGAAAAGAAAAAAAACTAACAAAACAAGATAAGGGTCTGGGTGGCTTATTGGGCTGTTCTACCGGCCTTACTGGGAGGATTCAGTGGGGTCCCCTTGTTGCCCCTCCTTGGGAATTTCTTCACCTTTGCCGCAGCCAGCCCATCTTCTGCACCCAATACCTGTGAGTGTTCAGAGAGAGAGAGAGCGAGCCTATCATCTCCCCTGGGTCTGCTTTAGCCCCTTCTGGGCTGTTGCTTCCTTCCTGCTGCCAAGTGTGGCTTGCGATGCCACTCTCCCTTGGCGTTGCCAGCCATATCCTGCCCACAACGACTCTCAGACCTTGGGGCTCGAGTTCTTCTCTGTCCTAGCCAAGAGCCCCTGCTGCCTCTATTTCTGTTCCTTGCCTGGATCTTCCCTCACTGTGTAGGCACCAGCTGCCACTGGTGTCGAGAGCCTTTGCTAACTCTGCTGCTCCCCCTGCTCCTCTCGCAGCAATCCTTTTTATTTCCAGCAGTCGGTGATTGTCTGTGATGTCACTGGCTGGCCTGAGGTGAATAAAGCCGTGGCTTATAACCCACATGGGCTCCCTTCTTCGTTCCTGCGGCACTGAGTGTCATACTGTAGGTAAGTAGTTTTCTTGTTTTTGTGTTTTTTATACATGGTCCTTGCCCCTGGAGCCCCCAGGGTGTGGTGTGGGGCTCTTTAGTCTGAACGCCCCCGGGATGCAGTTCTATTCTCCCTCTGAGCAGTCTCTCTTCCACCCCCTACCCCAACATCTCCCACCCTGGCCCTCCAACCCTGCTCCACATAGACTTACCTGCATCTAGCTCCTGAGGCTGCTTTATAAGTGTGTCTGGCTGCATGCTGGCTGTGTGTGTGTGTGTGTGTGTGTGTGTGTGTCCGTCCACTGCCTCCAATCACCCCAAGCAGATCCTTGGAGGCTGGAATTCTTCCTGCCTGAAACTCGTGCTTTCCCTCATTTTTCTGGGACCTCCTCACGATCCTCTCAAATATTCTTGCCACCCACTTTTGAGTTGTGACCCAGGGGTTGAGAAACACTGTTGTAAGCAAAGGGTAATTGTCAATGAGTCCATATCAGAATAGCAGGAGGTTTCATGTGGAGCCCTACAGGGGTCTGTCCAAAGCCCGTTGCTGTTCAACATGTTTATTAATGACTTGAATACTGGCATAGAAAGCTTCTTGAGCCAGTTTTCTGATGACACAAAACTGAGAAGGATTGTGAACATGTTGGAGAATGCAAGCGCAATTCAGAAAGATCTTGACAGATTGGAAAGTTGGGCTAGAACCAACAGAGTAAAGTTCAGTGCAGACAAATGCAAGATGCTACACCTTGGGAGGAATAATCAAAAACTCAAATACAAAATGGGGGACACCTGGCTGGATGGCAGCTGTGGTAACGCACCACTTTAAGGGCTGAGGCAGGCAGCTGGCAGGTGCCTGATCAGGGCAGCCATTTTAGGACCCAGCTTATATAGGGGAAGGCAGCAATTTACTGGCAGTGGCCTGAGAGAAGCATTAGCTGGCTGAGCTATGGATCAGGAACACGCTGGAGGTAAGGGCAGGAGCTAAGGGGATGGCATGGAGGCTCCTGGTTCTGGGCATGACCTAAAATTGCACCCTGACAGGGTAGGGAGGCCTGGTGGGGCTCCTTGTGATGTGGGAGTCCCCAAGAAGTGCCAGGACCATGAACCTCTTTGGTAGAAGGTGGGTAGGGGAGCCTTAACCCAGGCCCCTACCATCTGGTGGGTAATAGTGTGAGCGGGGGGGCAAGGAGGCCAGGTGCGTTAGTAGTGAGAAACCTGAGTCCAGCAGGGATGTGAGATTCCAGAGGCCCCAGAAGGGGTAGCTTGTGGAGTGTAGTGTAAGGTATTTCCTATGCTTCTTGGCTTTGCTGGCCCCCTGTTCTCCCTCTTCCTACTTTTTCTGCCATATGTGTCATGGTGTTTTTAAGTCTCCCCAGATGAATTGTTTGTTGGCTACAGCTAAGGCTGGGGACTTCAATTGGGGTCTGCCAGTTTTCCTGCTAGGAGCAAAGCTGGAGGTTCCTGGCTAGAGGTTTTTGCTCCTCTGCTCAGGGTCAGACCAATTACTGTATTTGGGGTCAGGTAACAACCCCATGATCAGAGTGGTACAGACTATGGGTGTTTTTGCTTTCCCCTGTAGCAGGGAGGCATGGCCCTCCACCCGGGACCTCTTGAGCATACATTGATGACACTCAAGTACATTAGCCGGCATAGTTCTCCTGGTTTACCTGTTTTTGTCAGGATTTGAAGTAGTCTTATGTAGAGTTTAGATTACGGTTGTATGGGATGGCTTAGATAGGGATGATCCTGCTTCAGGAAGTGGGTTGGACTAGATGACCTCTGGAGGTCCCTTCTAGCCTTACTTCCCTATGACTTCTATGACCCCTTTCCCCACCCCTACTGCAAACAAACCTAATTTGAAATTTCTGCCTGATAATGTAATAGTAATAATATTGAGCTCTTGTGTCATGTTTTTTATCAGCAGATTTTAAAGGATCTTACAATGGTGACTATCCCCATTCTACATGGGAAGAATAAGGCACAGGAGAAATGATTTGTATAACAGATCATCATTAGAATTCAGACTAGTTCTCTGCTTGTATGTGCTTCATTGTTTTAACATCTGTCCTCTAGTCTAGAGTTGGCAATCTATGGCATGTGGGGCTTTGTCAGCATTTGCTGATAGGGAGACTTTGGCAGCAGTTGCTTTCCTGTGCCACTGTGGAGAATAATGGAAGTAGTGGCTGGGTTCAAATGTGCACCCTCTACCAACTTGTGACTTGAACTGGGTTGCCCCAGCCCATATCTGGAAAAGGTAGCTGATGACTACTCTAGGAAATACCATCTCCTACAAGGTGTCTGTACTGTAGTAACTGTTGCATGAAGTTTGACTAGCAGAAGTGTGACTTGCAGCATGACAAGCTTGGTGCAGTTCACGCTAATCTTTACTTGGGTTCTTGGGTAGGTTTTGCAGCCTGTGCTGACTTCTATGTTACTATGGCTGGACTGAAATGGGCAGCTAGTTTATGTATAGTTGTATTTAGCTATACTGACTGGAGGATAGATGTACATTATAGAAAGAGCTAAAGAATTCACTTACATTAAAACTGACTGTGTGTGTGTTTGTGTTTTCACTGTTTTCTTCCTTTTCCAAAGCCACTTTCACATTTTTTTTTTTTTATTCTCTCCCACCAGTGGGTGAGCAGAAAAGTCAGTGCAGTGAGACCTGCACAGCTAGTTAAAACAGTGGCATTTGAAAGGCCAGTGCATGTAGGATTGTGACATTGGTGGGTCGCACTCAATGACACCCCTCATGGGTCACCCTTCTCCCTCGTCTCGCTTGCCACGACTTTGATGAAATCTGTTATTTAAAGGAGGGGTTCAGTGGAGATCTTATCACTAGAGGGGTCTCCCGCCGAGGGGTACTCACGATTGCGAAGTCTGATGTTCCATGGGGCTCTGCCACCCCTACACCCCGTCCACTCGCCAACCGGTCACTTGCTGGTTTGTTGGGGTCACGATGAAGGACCCAGGTCCATCAGTCAATTGGCGCTTGTTGGTCCCTGGGTTTGGGCTGATACTGGTACCCAGTCTGCGCACCCTCAGACTTGGCTGTAATCCTTACTACTATGGGACTTCTTCCCTCCGTGTCCCTCAGAAGAAATATTCCTCAGCCCCCGAGGGACTTCCTGGGGCTGAGTATTGATCCGGGCAATCCCTGGGGATAAACCCCTCTGGAGAACCCTGAGCTTCAATTGCTTGATTCAGCCTCTGGGCTGGGGGAGTGCTGCCTGCCTGGGAGACAACCTCCCGAGGAGCTGCAGCAATCCCCTCGTGCTGCCTGCTTGCTCCTCTCCTCTCTCTCTCTCCCCCACCGCAAGGTTTTGCTGGGGTTTTTAAACTTTCCCGTGGCAGCCGCACCGGCTGCTGCGATTGGCTCTGCTGTTCTCCTCACCAGGAACAGCTGTTTAAATACGCGGCACAGGAGTGGTTCATGCAGCTGAAATGGTGGCGGCCACTGCTGCTGCCGCGTTCCCAATTCCAGTGCTGTCAACCCTCCTGCAGGTAAGCAGGTCTTCTCTGGGTCCTCCCGTGGGCCTGCCAATCCCCTGGGATCCCCCTCCTGTTTGCCCGGGGCCCCTAATGGTGGCACGCTGCTGTCACAAGGATAAAGAAAGTAAAATTATAAGTTAGAGTAGGTGTCCACAGCTTGTTAGCTGTACTCACTATGACACTGATTTGTTGATTATGTTGAATCAGATTAAACAGTTACCTTTCACAACCACAAAAAGGAGAACATGAGGCATGCTGGGAGAAACAGATTTTGGTTCAGAAGGAAATATTACTCAATATGGAAGAGGAGGGATTCTCTGGAATGAGATGTCTAATAATATATATATTAGCTAGAAGATAATATATACTAGAAAAAATCTCATAGTTCTTAAACCCATGGTCCCCACAGCCATTTTTAAATGCATGGGGGCTCAATACATGTGATATTGTGGTGTTATAATTAGAGTGGATCTCTGGAACTGCTCTAATTAAAACAGTCCCCACCCCACCCCCACCCTTGAGCATGTGTATAGGCACTCAAAGGATAAGCCCTGTGACAGGGGCAGAGCTTTCATATGTGGTGCAAGCACCAGTCTGCCCTTGTCTATGGGTCAGCCACCCACTTCACTCATCTGCCATGCCTTGATGTAATAGTATTGATGTGATAATTAGGTGGGAGGCTGCCCATTATACACCTGATATGGCGGAGGGGGGAGGGCTATGCGCAGCTCCAGTCCACCCCTACACTACGGCCCAAGCCTCACAGATAGCATCTAGGGTAGCCAACTCAACTGTTCCCTTTGCCCATTAGCTGTGGCCCTTCCCTGGGACCTTCACGTTTCCTTTTAGCCCTGACCCCATCTCAGGCCAGTCGGGACCCCGAGCTTGTTTGCTCTATATGGGCATCCCTTGCAGTGGGCCCCTGGCTCTTTTGACACCTATCTGGGTCCTGGCCCCAGCATTGACCAGTCGGGTCCCTTGGATTAGGTCTAAGTCTCCTGCCTGCATGCAGGGATCGGGGTCCCCCTTTCCTGGCTCAGGTGCTTCACAAAATATTCATGGCCCTGTGGGGTTACTCACTTCAGCAGGCTCCGATTCTTCAAGAAGCTTACCTGGCCTTCCCTGGATTAGGTGCATCATATAACCCACTCAAAGGTGAGGGCTAGTGTTAAGACAGCGGGAGAGGGGAGTTGTGGAAATAAACCCCTTCTCTGCTCCTTTGCTTCACGTGGTTGTGCCTGTTAGTGTCTGGTCATGTCCCCACCCAGGTTAGAGAGCAGAGGGGCAGAGAGCAAAGCCCCACTTGGAAACACGTTGGGATGCTGGGGGACTCTGGTTTAACTTAAACCAGGAAGTGAACTACTCTGAGAAGAATACACACAAGTAGTTCCAAAAAAAGGATGTTAAAGGCAATCTTCAGAAATGCATAGGTGGCTCATATAAATGTATTTGACTTTGGTAATAGCATGATTTTTGCGAGTAGAGGTGCTAGAACAGTGTGAAGCTTTGATTCTGTGGAATGTGGGACATTAGTAATTTTGAGTCACTATTTCAAGGATTGACACTATTTTCTAGGACACAGCTGTGAACAGTCCAATTATGAAAATCATTAGAAAAACATACTGAGTAGAATGGGTTTAGCACATAGGTATGACAAAGAAAAATAGAAATAACCATTGATAATTTTTTTCTGACATAACTGCTGCCTCGCAGTCTTGATACTGTTCTTTTTAAATGATCTGGTTAGCTGGACTGGGATTTGATGCACTTGCTACACTACATGTTGCTATAAAAATAGCACCATTCAAGCTATCTATTTAGAACAGCCTACCATCCCTAAGAGGTCATGAATCTTTTTGCTTGAGTATGACCTGCAGGGGTATACTAAACACAGGCCAGCAATATAGATTTAAACTTTCCATCCACAGTCTTGAGGCTCATCAGATTGATATCTTGGTTTTCATGAGCGCCTATTCAGCTCTCAGTGCAGTTAGGTATAATGTGTTGTGCTTTAGTCCCTTTATTTTTAGCCAGGATCATGTACTTTATGTAGCCTAAGTGGCATAAGAAGATATTTTTAATATACCCTGAGTGAATTTTGATAATATTTTGTAAGAAAATTAAAGGATACCCTGAATTTTTAAAAAACAAACAAACAAAAACCACCACCTCTCTCCAAAAACCCCACACAACATTTACTGTGTTACTTACTAGCAGTACCTAAAAGCATTAAAACTGGTAAGCTAAACTATTTACTTAACTTTTAATTTCCTTGAATCAGTGATTAGATTTGTGAGTTTCACTTCCTGTTCATAGATTTTTTGACCTTCAGGTTCTCTTGCTTCTCTGTTGGACCTTCTGTTACTTGTGAACTTTCAATTGAAAAGGAAAATTGTTATGAACAATTTTATCTTGAAAATCCTTTTCTTCTATTACTCTGATTCAAAGTAATCCAAATCTCCCCTTTCATAAATAAATAGCATTCTGTTCCAGAGGTGCTCTGCCTTTACTTTCTTTATCCCTGCTTCCCCTCAAAGGATCAGTTGAATTAGTCCTTGATGAAGTTCATTATAAAGTTCATTATAAGGGTTTCTTTAGGGATAAACTTGTCCCAGTAAGTTCATATATATGTCACTCTGAGTCAACTGATTTTTTTGCATAAATAAAGCATCTACTTAGGCACTATTTTCACTTCTATGCCAAACATTTTTTTTCTAAAATTCCAGGCTAACTTCATTGCTAGACTAAAACCAAGACAAGACAGTATCAACCTTTTGACTGAAATTTGTGAGAATTCTTCACAGGTTTCTTTTTTTCTTTTGCCACTGTAGGGAATAAAATATGATGACAATAATCTAAAACCTTCTGTTATCTAAATGACTTAGACAAATATTGAGTTATAATGCAGACTGGCTTTTTCACAACAGTTAATCCTGTCTACTGGTAAATGCATCATTTCTGGTCCTTTAGGCCTCCCATTATCCTCACCTTCTGCACTATTCCTGCTTTCTTTCCATTTTAAAATAAATAGTTCATCTTGGGCTACTTGTTATCCTATGAGCAATCAGGCTGATTCCAGGATGATGATCTTATCCCACTTCATTAGTCCAAGTGGATGAATGCTCACAACTAAATGGAAGGAGGGGCAGGACTACAACCATTACTTGTAGGGAAGAGGATATAAACTTGTTACCTGAAAGGGGACGTGGGTGACAAGGTGTTGGTCTGATATTCAAATTGGTATTGTTGTGCTTGCCTATATTACGGGATGGCTGCCTCAGACCTTTACCAGCCTTGCTCTGCTATCTCCCTAAACAGCAGGATCTGTTGTAATTGCAGCTCTTTTGTCTGTGTTGCTGCAATGTGGGGGAGAAGAGTGGGGTTGCCACCAGAACTATATAGGGCAGAGGATGTGATTTTTTTTTTTTTTTTTTTAGTGCCTTCCTGCTCTGCAGAGGAGACATGTCTATACCTGGCAGAAATTTGTATTTATCTCAAGATTTGCTAAAGGGTGTGGCAGAAATGCCACCGTGGGTGCCCCTCTCCAGAAACCTCTCTCTGTGCCAGCCCAAGAGGCTGCTGGTGAATCCCTCAGGGCGGGGATCTCATCCCTGTCTGCATGACAAAAGCCTAGGCCTGAGAGGCGGATGCTGTGGTCACCTGGGCAGGGAAAAAGACTTGGCCTTGGCCCTGCGCTCAGCCCAGGTAACCAGGGATCCTTGGGAAATGGGTCGGCTTGTGACCAGTTTTGGCAGCTTCGATTGGACCGGGCTGCTGAGGTCAGTGAGGGGATAAAAGGCCCTGGGGAGGAAGAAGAAGGGCAGCCTTTTGCTGGTAGCCATTAGCCATGAGGCAGCAGCCATTAGCCATGTGGTCTTCTAAGTGAACCTGAACGAGCCCTCTCTGCACGCCCTAAGAGTAATCGGCCTCCAGAGGAAATTCCAACCACCTCTGGATGATGAGAGTGAGTAAGGTACTTGAGATCCGATTAGATATTTAGAGTACAGTATGATGCGTGTTCAAACGGCTACCTCAGCCACTCTGGTTTGCTCTATGGGATTCCTTTGATATTCCTCTATTATTTCTGAGATATTGCTCTACCTTTTACCCTGTT
>JAGPOW010002742.1:47510654-47524501 GCA_030014935.1 Caiman crocodilus
GGTGTGCTCCAGGGAAGGGGTCAGCCAGATGCGAGGCACCCCAAGGGAGGCACTCAGAGCCTGGAAGGTGGTGGGGCGCAGGGAGGTGGGTGGCTCAACGCGGGAGCACCCTCTACTGGCCCGCCACAGAGCTCTACTTAGTTTCAGTGCTTTTCTGCTCTAGTACTGTGACTGGTAGAGTGCCTTCCTCCTCTGCAGAGGGGACTTGTCTATACCTGGCAGAAATTTCTATTTATCTCAAGATTTGCTAAAGGGTTTGCATAGTGTTGTACAGAAACAGCTTTTGAAGATCAGTCACAGAGGGTATCTTTAAATGTAGAGTTAGAAGGGAGTCATTAAAAAGAGGATGCTGGAAAGTAATCACACTGTTGGCTAGGCCCAGTTCTTCAGCATTTGGCTGCCCTCCCACCATGAAAACTGAGAAGGGATCATCTGGATATTAGTAAACTAAGTTGGTGTAGTTGTCTATAAAAGAAGGGGTGTAAAATAAAAACCCAGGGACATCACTAAATGGAAGGATTAAAGCAGTTGAGGCCAAACCTTTTTGTTGGCAGGTATGCCCACAAGGTAAGGAATGCATTTTTAAGTACTTGGAGGAGAGGGTGATTAGAAACAGTCGGCATGGATTCGCTAGGGGAAAGTCATGCATGACCAACCTGATTGCCTTCTATGATGATGTTGGCTCTGAGGATGTTGATAGACCAGTGGATGTGGTATTATACCTTTATTTTAGCAAGGCTTTTGATAGCCTCCCATAGCATTCCTGCAGGCAAGCTAATAGAGTGTGGCCTGGATGAATGGACTGTCAGGTAGAGAGAAAACTGGCTGGAGTATCAGGCTCAGAGGGTAGTAAACAATGGCTCAATGTCTAGTTGGCAGCTGTTATTAAGTGAAGTGCCTCAGGGGGTTGGTCCTGGGGCTGGTTTTGTTCGGTATCTTCATCAACTATCTGGAAGATTGCACCCTCAGCAAGTTTGCAGATGACTGAGAGGAGAGATATGTTGGAGGGTAGGCTAGGATTCGGAGAAATTGGAGGTGTGGCCCAAAAGAAATCTCATGAGGTTCAACAAGGACAAGTGCGAAGTCCTGCACTTAGGATGGAACAGTCCCATGCACTCGTACAGGTTGGGGGTGACTGGCTGGGCAGCAGCTCTGCAGAAAAGGACCTGTGGGTTACAGTGGACAATAAGCTGATATGAGGTAACAATGTGCCTGCACGTACCAAGAAAGCTAACTGCACACTGGGCTGCACTGGTAAAAGTGTTGCCAGCAGAGCAAGGGAAGTGATTGTTCCCCACTATTCAGCCCTACTGAGGCCACATCTGGAGTACTGTGTTCAGTTTTGAGGCCCCCCACTACAGAGAGGATGTGGACAAATTGAAAAGGTCCAGCAGAAGGCAACAAATATGGTTTAGGGGCTGGGGGACATGACTTCTGAGGAAAGGCTGAGGGAACTGGGCTTAGTCTGGAGAAGAGGAAACTGGTGGGGGATTTAATAGCAGCTTTCAACTATGTGAAGGGTGGTTCAAAAGAGGATGGAGCTGAACTGTTTTCAGTGGTGGCAGATGACAGAACAAGGAGCAAGGGGGTCAAGTTGCAGCAAGAGAAGTTCAGGGTGGATATTAGGAAAAACCCTCTTATGAGGATTAGTAAAACACTGGAACAGGTTACCTGGCAAGATGGTGAAATCTCCATCTTTGGAGGCTATTGAGACCTGGCTAGACAAAGCTTTGGCTGGGTTGATCTTGTTGGAGATGGTCCTGCTTTTATCAGGGGTTGTACTAGATGACTTCCTGAAGTCCCTTCCTATCCTAATTTTCTGTGATTCTAAGTCCTGCACCTTCTCTAGTGCCACTATGATCCTCTTCCCCTGCCTGATCTGTTGCTCTGCTTTTTGCTACCTGCTCAAAGCACACTCTACACAGAGAGGTCATATGTATAGAGTACATACAGAGGAAACAGGATAGTGAAGTCTTGCTTGAGATAACTTGTTTGGGATTGTAACACAATGCTTACAGGAAATAAATGAGTCCCTTTTTTTGCAACATGTCCTTTTCAAGGCTGCTTTTTATATTAGAGAAGGGCTGAGGACATGTTACCTGGATGTGGATTAGGTTTTTTGCTTTAAGGTAGGAGGTGTGTTCAGAGCAAACTGGGTTAAAAGGTTAGAGTCTTACTTTGGTGAAGTTACAATTTTATGAGTTGTTTATGTAAGGTTTTAGTCAAGAAATGGAAATGTAAGATTGTTAATTCTCATGATTTTAGAAGCAAATCTGAAAGGATAGGCTTCACATTGAGCCATATCATCAAAGGAAGGCATGGAGAAGCATTCTGAAAGCATTACACTTTTGAACTAATGTAAGCCTCAGGTCCTGATGAGAAAAACATTAGTCTTTTCGGGTTTGAAGGATCTCGATGGGTTAACTTTGTTATTGGTTCTTAGGCCTAGTACAAACATTACACCCAAGCCAGTAGAAGTGATTGAAAACCAATCTAAACCTGTAACAAAATAGAAGTTCAGTGCATGTAGAGTGGTCTAAACATGGCAGCACCTGATCCAAGATAGACCCGGATGATGTAGTATCAGACTCAATTGATTTAGGTTAGGCTGGTCTACTGAACTTCTTTACCAGATCCCTTCCCAACTCAGGTTAGGTCACAGTCCACTGATATCCCAGGCACCTTTGTGGCCCTCCTTCCCCCTCACATGGAGGTTCACTGGAACTCAGCTTGTGCTTGACTGCTCCATGCTGTCAGTCATAAGGAATGGGAGCACCTGTAACACTGTATTTTTAATCTTTATACAATGTTCCTAGGTTGAGCGGAGGGGTGCTCCACAGAAGGAAGGATTGGGCCCTTCAGAGTTCTGGTGAACAGCAGGTGGTGACAGTAGGTCAGGGCAGGCAGAGTGAGTGAATGGCAATTATGCGCTGCTGTTCTACTGTTTTATATGTATTAGAACAATAGTCCAGGGCAGCAGGAAGGATTAATTGGTTTCTAAAGGAAGGCTTGGCCATAGTCACACAATTCTCAAAGCCTTTAAGGCAGACATGATGTCTAACACAACAAGGCCAATGGATATACACATTGCCTGGGAAATTGTGGGCATATACTATGCTGTTCCATAACATGAGATAAGGTGGCACCAGCTCACCAGGCCCAAGAGAATGGGGGCCTGAGATTCTGGTTTTGGGGGAACAGACCAAATTAGAAGAAGGCCTGGAAAGCCTCATTGAGGATGTGACACATAGGAACATGCTGATACTACAGAATGTGGATAGTATGATGACCACAGAGAGACCAGCAGTGGATGAAGAGTCATCAGGAGGGGAGAAGAATACAAATGCAGAGACTTTAGCGCAACAAAGGGTTCCCCGTCCCTGAAAATCATTCCCTGATAAATGATCCCTGAGACTACATGGACAGAGAAGTCCCTGAGAGGGGACTCGGAAGCCACCATGGACAGAAGGCATACGACCAACCCATCTCATCCACCCAACTGTGTGCGTTGGGTGAGGTGGGGTGGGATGGGGAGGGCTCAGCCTCCAACCTCCAGGCTGCTGACATCTGACATTAAAGAGAGAACCTCAGAGTGTAGCTTGCTTGTGTCCTGGCCAGATGTATTTTGACACTGACAGCCCTAGGATTACTATAGCCTTAGTAGCTATAGGATTGCTTGTATTATTCTTTTTCTGTTATCACTGTGTATCAATAAATGTACCTATTATTGAATGGAAAAGTCATGTCTACTGAGGGGAAAGATCGCTCAGGGTTTTGGGTCCCCCCAAAACAAAGCATCTTGGTCCTAAATCCAGTGCAAACACTCAATGCAGCAGATTCAGGTGGGACAGTTGCCTTCTGCCCCCATCACAGTTCCTCACTTTTCTGGCAGGCTCCCCTGTCTGGATCCTGAGTGTTCCCAGCTCAATTTGGATCTCTTGCTTGTCTCATGAACTCCCCCCTGGACTCCCAGGTGCTCAATCCTTCCTTTCCTCCCTCCCTTGCTTGGCTTCAGGTTGTGGAGCTCCCCCCACCCCACCCCAATGATTCCTCAGAGCCTGAAATCATTGGCAGCTCCTGGATAGTACAGCTTGAGTGAAGCAGAGATGCCTTATGCTGCCAAATGGCCCCTGTTTGTTGCTGCCTTTGACTGTGAAGCTGCAGAGCTTTCTGCAGCTTGCCCAGCTAAACTGTTTCCAGCTGCCTTCCCTTTGGGAGGCCCAGGGTTTAAGCCAGGGCTAAGGGAAGTCTTATGTAGAGTTTAGGGTCTGGATTTGTATGGGATGGTTTGGATAGAGCTAAACCTGCCTCAGGCATTAGGTTGCATTCAGTGACTAGCCCTGCTTCTTCATGATACCTGTGGCTGGCAGAGCAGCAGGGTTGGGGGAACTGCTCCCTGATTCCTGGCAGCCAGTCTGGCTGCCTCTGGCTGCACTTGGGAGTCTCTAGCAACCTGGGGAGCCAGTGGAGCATACTGGGAAGTGTTTGAGAGCACCCTTAGCCTTCTGGCATTGGCCAGTGCAGGCAGGCTGCATGCTCAAGGGCAAACATCTGCTCTGTTTGCCAGCAATGTAGCCTAGGGTGCTTAGAATAAAGTGTGAAACGGATCACTTCTGGCTCAGGATTTTTGAATGTCTGTACCTAGCCTTAGAGTTTGATTCTCTCTATTCAAGAAAAAACTCTTAAATCACAACTAAGAAACCTTTTTAATTCAGAACTTTCTCAGATAAATGTTTCAGCTTACCTGTTTCCCCTAGAGGAGTCCCATTTTGGAAAAAAATAGAAATATTTGAACCCAAACTTGCCCCTTTTGTGAAATGTTAAAGAGAAGATCAATTTTTCTTTGTCCTTCTGCATGTTTTAATGCCATGTTTCCATTCTTTGTGTCTCTTGTTCTGTAAAAAAAAATAATTTGCTTCAGGGCAAGAGTAAACTAAAAGAGCAAGAGACCAGGGACTGTTTATGCTTTTTTTGGATAACGGGCTTTGGTTTGGTAGAGCAGAGATGGTTAATGCCAATGATCCATTTCAACTCCATCAGCCTTTCCATTATGAAAACCTTTTTTATTAAATACCTGTAATATTGATTGATAGTAAATATTGGGTCTCTGATCACTGACTCGGTGCAAGGCAGCCATATGGGATTTCTCCTTGCAGCATGCAATTAATAAGAAAAAGCAAGAAACAACCAACCAACCAAGCCCTCTGCCCCCCCCACCCAAAAAACAAAAAAACCCCAAACCTGTAGCTGTTTTTCAATTATTTTAACCTGTCAGTCTCTGATTCACTGTGATGGATTTCAGATTCCATTACATTTTCTGTAATTTTTTTTTGAAGATGAGTTCCTGCTTGAAAGACTTTGCCAGAGCTCTTAAATGCAGGATCTGCTATGCTCCCCATTGATACTACTGATTTCCTTTTACCCTAGTACAGAGAAGCAGATGGTGGCAAAGAGAGTACAGTAGGAGAGTTTGTTTCTTTTCTTTCCATAAACAAAGCTGTTGTAAATGCCGTTTGGGAAATGACTTGATAGCTGAGTTCTGCACCATAGAAAGGGAAGAAAGGTATTGATGATGATAGTACAAGATGAACAGTAGGACATTCCCTAAAATATCATTGCCTTTTTATTAGAAAAGTGAAAAACCTGAGCTTTTCTATTGGGAATTCTTTAGTGAACTAACTAGAGATTTCTGTTGGATGGAATCAGCTTGTTTAACTCACTGTCATACTATATAGCTAATCAATAGGGCTGTGTGAAGTGGCACAGTTCCATTTCAACTTCCGTTTCAAGGTTTTGACGGAACAGCATTTTGTTTCAAATTTAGTTTCGATTCGAAACTGCTGTTCCATTTCATTTAATCAAAACAGTGATGCTGTTTCAATGTTTTGCCCATAGGCTATAATGGGAAAGCTTGAAACAGCCTCTCTCATCCAGCAGACAGATCAGGGGCCTGCAACCCCAGAAGGACTCCAGGAGCTGTGCCAGTCCTCCTGGGGTTGCGGGCCCCCAATCTGTCAGCTGGATGAGAGAGGCTGTTTCAAGTTTTCCCATTATAGCCTATGGGCAAAACAGTGTCAAAATGAAGCAGCTGGTGAAATTTTGCACAGCCCTACTAATCAACAAGGGTAGCTTTTTGTTCATGTGCTTTTGTAGCAGTGGGAATTAAGTTTAATTTCTGGTGCCTCTCTAAAGTTCTGAGGTCTTTAGCATGCAACTTAATGACTTCTTTGAAAGTCTTCATGGCAGCAGGTTTACCAGATTATTGTAGGTTCACTATTGAAACGGGTTGGAAATTTTTCAATGAAACTTGTATTGGAAAAGAGCTATTTGTCAAAATGGAATTTTTTCTCTGCAGAGTTGGTTTTGATTTGACTTGTCTAATTTGAAGAAATGTTGGAAAGAAACCTTTGTAAAGGTTGTGAAAGGTCTCATTTATTTTTTCAAACAAAAAATCCAGTTTTCAAATCTAAATTACTGTGTTCAAATTTTAAATTAATTATAGTGAGAAACATTTAAAAAGGTGGAAAAAAAATAATTTTATCCCTAGCAAAGTTTTCATCTATTTTAGTTCACTGATTTTTTGCGTGTTTAATTTTCTTTTTCTTCCCATTTTGAACAAGAAAAATGTTTAATCTTGGGACAGGAAGACCATTTCCCAGTCATGGCACTTTGGATGACTTCAGTGTTCAAGGCATGGTATCAAGAATCAGGTTTCAAATTTGAAAAAGTTGTTTATAAACAAGTGTTTAAAAAATAGAGATATAATATGCATGTGTTACATTATTTGTAGAGGTGCTTATGCAATAAAAATATTAATCAAAATAACTCGATTGATGACTGATGGAAACCATTCACACACAATGTGTCTGAAATATCGAGCAATCTATAGAGCTGGTTGAATAATTTATTAGGGATGGTAGAACATGTGTCAATTGTAGTAGTATTAGAATGTTATTCATCCAGTTCTAATCTAAGAATTTGGGGTAGATGCTTGTTTTATGGGGGTGTTGCTTTTTGGCTATTGCCCAATTTGGCTGTTCCCCTGAAGGGAAAAATAAGTGATCATTTACAGTAAAATATGGTGAAAATATCCAGCAGTTTTACTGTTCAATTTCACTCGGCCTTTGCTCTGTAAGGCTATGCTTTCATGCTACATTAATTCTGAACTTAATTGAATGCTGTCATCTGTGCCATTTCACTGTAGGGATCTCATCTAAAAAATAGAACAACTTCAGTTTATGGACTAGAGGAAGAGATTGGCAATTTCTTCCTTCAATAAAGGAGCAATTCTTTCTTAACAAGTACTCCTAAATTGTACTTGCTCAGACTAATTAAAAATGTAGGTAAAACTTTAAGTAAACGCAGTTAAAAGTGGGCATTTATATTAAGACAGGTAATGGTGTAATACCTGTACATTGGCATTTGATATAAATTAAAAAAAAATCTAATTCATAGATAGGGATTGAGACCTGCTTCTCAGTGTTGCTAACCATCATAACGGAGCTAGAATTTTTTTTTTTAATGTTCCAGGTTAGAACTCATGTCAACACCTGAGAATCTTTCACTTAAAAGGAAAGAAATATTTGTAGTCCTGGTAGCAAATGAAGACCTTGAAATAGCAATAGCAAAGGTTCACACACCAGGATACAAATAAGAACAAAACTCTAATATATTTTTCTTAAATTTTATAAGTACCGTAGGGCTTGTCTCATGGTTTTAGTGTTCTTGTAGTTGATGATTCTGATTTCTTGACAATGTTGTCAACAGATGTGAGTATTTTCTGAGGAGGCAAGGAAAACCTAGAATGACTTGGAGCATTTTATTAATTTAACATGTTAGTTACAGATAAATGAAATCAGTTAAGGTGTGTTTAGGGTGCCTCTATGCCACACCCAAGACTGCTCTTGAGACGCTCACCTTGCCTCCTTGTTCACACATGCCAAACTCTAGAAAAGTGGCAGTACAGGTTCCATGAATACACACCAAGAAGCATGTCCAAGGTGGAGCCTGAGAGCAGTGCTGAGGACCACTCTCCAAGCTGCTTTCCACTGGTTACATTACGTAATTTCTGGGATTTGGTGTACTTTCAGAAGAAGTTAATGGCTAGATTGTGCTAGGCAGTGGCAGTCTGGATGTGTTATAGGTTATCCTTTAGATGTGGCTGATAGTTGGCACCTGTACTGTAGTTTCATTTAGCCAAAGGAGATGTTCCAAAGCCTAGTTGAAATCCAGTTCTAAGGATACACAAGGGAGAAGTAAATTTGGAGAGAAGTTTGGCTCCTATGTAATGCAGGAACAGTGAGTAGATTTATGCAGTCACCTAATTTGAAAAAGACTTCTGCTGTAAACAAGTTTTTACAACGATCAAAAATAGGAAGGTAAAAGTTCATTTTTCTGTAGAGTTATTTTGTCATTCATTTGGGTGTGCTATTACATCTGTAAAAATGCTGTGTGGGATAAAAGTAAAGTGAAACAGGGTGCTGTTACAGGTTACTTTTGCAACCTGTTAAATTTGTGGGACATTGTGCCATTGTAAACTTAGAACAGTTTCACAGGAGTTGCAGGTTAAGGTTTATTGGTGTCTCAGACCTGCATCACTATGACTTGCTACTCGAGGGCTGGTAAGCAGCGGCATGGACAGGAACCAGGATTCTATTCCTCCCCTGGGGTGGGAGAACAAGTGGAAAGGGTGCTATGTACCTCAAAGGTGGAAAAACCAACAGAGTGGCTTTTCTCCCTCTGCTGAAGCCCAGATTCAACAATGGTAGGGGAGAAATTTTGAAAAACTGTTTAAAGTATGGGTGGGGGAAGGAAAAATCGAGAAAGGAATGGGGGGGGGAAAGAAAAAAAATTGAAGGACCAAAATCTTGAATGTCTCAATTAAATGGGATTGGGGAGTTAAGGCATAGGTGACAGGTAGGGGCCAGTGCCCCTGCTGATGGCCAACACTGATGCTGTTGGTAGGTCTGGTGACCCCCTGACACGGTTGGAAGCTTTTGCGGGTGCCCTCCCAGATTCAGGGGGACCAGTCACTCATAAGTTAAGGGCAGTGGGAGTCTTGATGGCTGGGATAGGGGAGCTGACCTGGAGGGCTGATGGAGGAGAGCAATAACCAGGACGTAAGGCTCAGAACAAGCATGCTTGCTGCATGGCACAGTGCATGTACTAAGGCAGAGCTAAGAACTAGGGGTTTGCGAGACCAGGGAAACTGAGGCACAATGAATTGGTTGGCTGGCAGCAGTTGGGAGGGGAAGGGTAGAGATCTGGCTGGTATGGGAGAGTGGAGGCAGTCACTGAGGAAGACCCCTCGGCATCAGCTCACCTTGGTCCTTTAAGGTTATGTAATGCATTTTAATGTAGTTATTTAAAGCATTTTCATTTGAAATGAAATAAGAACTGAAAAAAAATACTCTTGCATATTAATGAATTGTGGGTGGTGATAGAAGACTTGGCCCTGGAGAGCCCTTACCTGAGCCAGCCTGCTGCAATGAGCACCTTCTAGTTTTGCCCTCTCTGAGTAAGGCTCAGGTCGGGGAGAAAGGGGTTATGCAGGCTATAAGGCATGGGGGCTATATGACATATTATTTTTGGGGAGAGGTGTAGGAGGGGCCTGGCAAGCACTAGGAGCACTAGGAGGAAGGGGGCTGGTGAGCAGAGCTCAGGTGGCTGGTTCCATGCCACCTGTCTGCAAAGAGCACCGCCAGACTGGACCTCAGGTCCCCTGCCCCATCCCAGCCCCTGCAAACCTTTCTCACAGTTGCTTGCTCCTTTAAGCTAGGTGCTGTGCAAGCTATGTTGCAAGCAGTGACTTATGACACCACCTAACAAGCCAAACCCCTCGTAGTGTCCCAAGCCAGCTCTATACTGAAAAAGTAATAGAATGAGAAACTAGCTCCCCATAGGTTAAAGCCAGCTATAACACCGCCCCCCCCCCCCGTGGTCAGCTTAAGTGGCGCTCCCTGTCTCACGGCCCGCGGACGGAGATCGTTTGTAGAGGCCGGACACAGGTACCTGTTAAAGCTTGCTTGCTAAAGCCATATTGAGAAGCTGTAGCAGAGCCCGAGACCCCCGGAATCCTCCCCCTCCCTTCGGTGATTAACTGTTTGCTGTAACACGATCTTCAATAAACAACCACTAACAACAAGCTGCATAAGTACCCTCGTTTCCAGCGATTTCATGAAATCTGATCAGTCTAGCAGCCAAATAAGGGGAAACCAGAAGCTAGCACGGAATAAGCTAGAGTCCAACCCGATTCGCGTCCGGGGCATGCCGGAAATTAGGCTTCGGTCCGCGGCAGATGTATGGTTTGGAAAACTTCAATTAAGCTCACTTTCACTGTATTAGTTGAAATTTTCCCACAGCCCTCTGGTTCTTTTCTTGTGTTCTCCCTGGTGAGGAGGGTAGTAGAGTGTTGTGGGGGGGGGGGGAGCAGCTTTCTGTTCACCCCCGCAAATCCAGTCCAGGTGAAATAGGGTTATGGAGGGCTTGGTAGGGTGGGGGTGGGCCCAGGGAGGCGGCATGGTTCCTTGTCACTAGGAATAACCTCTGGCACTGAGAATATAGGAGCTGGGAGGAGCCTGCTTTCCCTGGCTTTATGGTCTAGCTGCACTGAAGCTGCTGAGAGGGCTGCTTTCAGCATGGAGGCATCTGGTAGTTGGGGGGTGAATAGAAGTTTGGAGGGTGGAAAGGGGTAGAGTGACTGGGAGCTATGCATTCTAGGATTCTGGAGGGACTGCAAATTGATACTTTGTCTTTAGGGAGCTGATTAACAATAACCTGGGACCACTTGGGCAAAACAGATCAAAAACAAATCTTACTTGGCATGGCATAACTCTACAACATTTAGAGAAGACTTAGGATAGGTTACCAGCCTGTAATAGATGAATACTTTCGTTTTAAGTGTCTTTGTGGTTGTATAAAGGTAATCTGTAACATCAAGCACATTGCCTCTTTGCTGAGGCTCTGCTAACATTGCACACCAGTACATAGCACTTGCATTGATTATTTCCATGAGATGAATTAGTGACTCAAGGTGCACCATATTTGCAGTTATGTTGCCCATGCCCTTAATTTGCTGTTTTGGCACATGTCAGAACCCCAAGTCAATCTGGGGTTCTGGGTGTTCTGTATTTGTTTATTAACTAGCTAATTGCCCATAAAGAATGATGGGATGGCAGAGGGAAGGGGCGGGGATGGAGCCCTGGGCCTGCCCCCACCTCCTGCTGCTTGGGGTCTGGCCCCGTTCCCCCTCACTCCCTGCCACAGTGGCAGGGGGAGGGGAGGAGCAGACCCAGGCCAGAGGGTGGGGAGAAGCTGGGCCACTGTGGTTGGGGGAGAAGCAGTGGGCCTGGGCCAACCTGGCAGCAGTGGGGGGATGGGAGGAGCGAGCTCAGGGCCGACACGATGGATGGGGGAGGAGTGGGCCTGGGCCTGAGGCGGGGAGGAGGCCCACTCCTCCCCTTCCTCAGCCACTGCTGCATCAGGCTGGGCCTGCTGTTCCCACCCCCACCATCATGGTGGGCTAGCTTTTCCCCACATGAGGGCTCACTCCTCCCCATCCCACATCAGGCCAGGGCTCACTACTCCCTTCCCCGTACTGCCACTACTGCCTCTACAACACACCCGCTTTCCCCTCCATATCAGGCCTGCTCCTCCCCCCAACGCCGCTGTGTCAGCCCTGCAGGCAGTGATAACGGAAGGGGGGTGGGGCAGGGCGGGCCAAGGCTAGCACCGGTGGCCTGTCCCCCCATGGCGTTCTGACCCCACCCCCCCTTTGTGCCACCACTGTCACCTGCAAGGAAGGTGGGGGGCGAGCAAGGCCAGCTGTGGTGGCCTTGCCTCTCCCCGTCCGCTCCATTCTAATCCTGCAGGGATCAGGGAACACTGCTGACCTCACCCCTGCTCCCCATTCATCAGTCTGCCTCCTTGCTGCCACTGCCTCCCCGTCCCTTGTGTCCCGCCATCATGGAAGCACACCACCACTTGTCCAAATGCTTCTTTGCAATCTGATTGGCTGTTTGTCAGAGATTGAATAAAGCATTATGGACGGAAAGACAGACAGATTAAGGCTTTTAAAAAATTCTAATATTATAATTCTCAGTTTTTAATGCTTTTTATTTGAGTACAAGCATTTTTTCTCCTCTTAAGAAAATATAAAGGATTAGTACACCAGCAGATTATAAAGGATTAGTACACCAACATTGTTGGTGATGCTGGAAATAATTCTGAACTAAAGAGCCAGGAGCTGGCTTCACACTTTCCAATCTTCAATAAATACCAAACAAGTACATAAAAGCTGGTGTTGCAAAGTTGTCATGAAAAATAAACTTATTCTCTATCATTAATGTTAATGATGATAATGATATATCTCTCCTTGTCAAAAAGCTGTTTGCTTCCAATGAGTCGTAAGGTTTATTTAACTCAGGAATGAAGAGGGAAATCATAATTTTACTGAAGTCGGTGGTAAAATCCCAGCCTGGCTAGGTTTTACCTCTACTACAACTTTCTCCTTGAAAGGGATTATGAAATTTTTACAGAATCTGTCATAACCACCTAATATTCCCTCTTATTTATACTATACAGGGCTATTTCACCTTGGTCATTGAACATGTGAGGGTGGGAGTAATAAAAAATTAACTTCAGGTACAGTGATAATGATGTTTGGCTCTTACCTCAGTAGCCTTAGTTTTTAATAGTGAGTTAACATTGTCTGATCTTCCTATCCTAATAAGATCAGAAAGGATGGTAATTTGCATTGAACAGTTTGAAATCACTGCTACAAGTTGGTAATAATTTTCATACCAATAATAGGAGTGTGTGTGTGTGTGTGTGTGTGTGTGTGTGTGTAATTGATTTGTTTTGCCCGGTTAAGATCTATAGAAGCCATTAGTAGGGGGGAGAGGGGAGGTTGGGTTTTAGGTTTTTTCCTTTTTTTGTAGCTATTTATTTAGAAGGTGCAAGTATTCGACAAATCATTGCTATTTAAACACCAAAAATGCCAACTGTAAGATTAAAAATAATGAGCATATCACTTTGGCAGTGGCATAACAACGATGTAATGAAATGTATCAATTGGGTAGGGGTTTAGGTTGTAGCTGTGTTGGTCTAAGGACATAGGCAGATAAGGTTCCTTTGGTGAATTTGATCTTTTATTAGACCAACCCAAATGGTTGGAGAATAGTTATTAAGCAAGCTTTCAGGTTCAAAAACCCTTCGTCAGGCAAAGGAGGTTTCAGCAGTTGGTGTGTGCTCTTCCTGGCTGGAATGAAAAGTAAAGAAGCCAGGGGCTGGGCTGGGCTGGGCAGTCAGTTGCCAGGCAGACTGTAATGTGTCAAAAATAGTAATTGTGGGGGTGGTAGAGATGTGTTGGCAGGTTTTGCATTTCTTGTCCTGGCACAGACTGGATCCTTTTGGTGTGTTCTGGGCTTGAGGAAGTTTGCTTCTGGTGATGAGGTTGGCAAAGTTCAGTGCTTGTCTGAAGGCTAGGATGGGTGGCTCTGGGAAGATTTTTTAAGAATAGGGTCTTTTTCTAACATGGGTTGCAATTTTTTGAGGATTTTCCTTGCAGGTTCGAAGGAGGGGTGTAACGTCATAACGAGTGGTGTGCGATTTGTGGGTGTTTTTCTTCTGTACCGCAGCAGTTCTTCACATGGTATCCAGGTGGCTCTTTCAAACGTGCGATCTACCTCTCTGGAGGAGTATCCTTGTTGGGTGAAAGCCTTTTTAAGATTGGTGAGGTGGGGATCCGAGGTGTTCTCTTCAGTACAGATGCGGTGGTATCTGAGGGCTTGGCTGTATATCACAGCTTTTTTGGTGTGTTTAGGGTGATTGCTGGTTCTGTGCAGATA
>JAGPOW010002742.1:47524601-47536606 GCA_030014935.1 Caiman crocodilus
CTCTTCAGTACAGATGCGGTGGTATCTGAGGGCTTGGCTGTATATCACAGCTTTTTTGGTGTGTTTAGGGTGATTGCTGGTTCTGTGCAGATATGTATGTCTGTGGGTTTCTTGTATACTGTGGTCTGTATTTTACCTTTCTGGATACTGATCATTGTGTCTAAAAAGGGGATGTTGGTGCTAGAGTATGCTAAAGAAAATCGGATGGAGGAGCAGTGACTGTTGAATTTCTGGTGGAACTCAATCAGATTACAAGTTCTCACTCCAGTCTCTCAGTCCTGATCCTTAAGGGAAACTTAAACAACACTTCCCAAAGACAAGCCTATGAGATCTGTACTTAATTAAATGTTATGATTTTCACGAACCCTTAGCTTTTAATTAACTGGGGTTGAATCCTTTCTGGATAACTTATTCTTTTACAACAGATACAGACTACAGTTAGATGCAAAATATGCTTAGTAGGGTAAAATAAATACTTTTTCTGATGTGAGTATTATATTGATAGAATTCAGTATATAGGTATCAAGTTAATATTGGCAATCTAACTATTGCACCATTTTTTTCTGCCCTGTGACAGTATTTTCATTAGCATGCTGTTTCATTCCTTCTTTTTACTGAAATTATCTCTAATGGTAGGTGTTAAGGATTATGTGCTTAGTGTTGGTAGTTTGTACTTTCTGTTGTTGAATAAGGACTAAGTAATTTTTAAGATTGTGGTACTCAGATGTTTATTTAAAATCTAGTATTTCACAAGAGCTGAGGCCTTAATGTGTGACATTTGTTCATCATGTTGCTTGATAAGCTACTGAAAAGCATGCTGATCCTACGGTAATGAATATAATATCTAGGTGAGAACCTAGATAGGAGAGACTCTACTTGATTCTATTTGGAGACTCCCTCTCCTCCTGATGCTTTTGGCGCGTGTAAGGAAAGGAAGAAATGGAATATAATTTTACTGTCATTATTTGTTCTCTTAATTCATATTTGCTTTGGAATATTTAGTAACTGTTCACATATGGAGTTTATGGCCAGAATCTGTCTCCCATGGAAATAAAAGGAAAGACTCTTATTGAATAATAATGCCCACAACAAATTCTGCCAAGCCCTCTTGAGAAACTATACATTTTATAGGTTTGGAATTGGTTTTCTCTTTCACTTAAACCTTGCAGAGCAGTAAAAGCTCTGTCATTAGAGTAATGGGTTACATAATGGTTAGCTTCCTTTTCTTGAACTGTTTTTTTGTTGGTTTTTTTTTTATGGAACTCTTCCTGAACATTATGCATAGCCCTGGCCACCATACACATTATGGGAAGTTGCTGTTTCCTCCAAGCTCTCTTGATTGAGAATTCAAATGAGAGAAGAGTCCCATTTTGTACTATTCCTTTTGGACATGAAAGCTATTCAACAAGCACTGGGAATGTGATGAAATAAGGTTTGTTAAGAATCAAGAGGAGAAAACAGGCTAAGTTAAAAAGGAAACTGTGAAATATGAGACTGAGGTTTGAAAACACACCAAACCACTGCTTGTACCTGGGAATCCAAGAAGACTTGGAGGCTGTGCTTTTATATTGGATTTATGCGTAGAGTTGCCAACTATGTTTGAATCTATCCTGGGAGGCTTCTGGAATGCTAACATGCCTGCAACACACAACGAACATGCCCATGTGCTTGCATGCATCAGTTACAGATTACAGTGTGTAGACTTTACATCAGGAAGGCAAATGCACATTACTATTACATTTTTAAAATCCACTGGACTACTGTATACATTAGATTCAACATTTAATATTTATTTTAAAGAGTGACCTATAATTTCTCTCTTAGCAGTCTCTTGGAGATTTATATCTAATTCCTGGAGACTCCAGAGCAATCCTGGAGGCCTGACAACCCTATTATGGGCTGTCAATACATGGTGCTCAGTCCACTAGCTACTAGGGGTGCACCGATTAGAGATTTTTGGGATCAATACCGATAGCCATATCAGCTGATACTGATCCAATTTCCGATAGAGTTGCCTTCAGCTGATAAGTCTGCTGTAGTGGAAGGGGAGAGGGAAGGGGCTGCGGGGGCAGATCACTCCTCTCCCCCTCCCTCCCCATGGAGAGGGAGTGGGCAGGGGCAGGGGCACGTACTGCCTAGGTGGGGCAGGGGTGGGATGGAGCCATGGCTTGTGGTGAGGGGAGGCAGCTCCTGCTGCTGCTTGCACCCCAGGAGAGTGTGTGCCCCTCGGATCTATGTGGGGTGGGGCAGGCTGCAGCCAGGACTGTGTAGGGCTCTTTTTGGTGGGGGCTGCACTCAGAGCAGGTGCTGGTGATGCTGGGAGGATACTGCATCCACTCCAGATTTTGCTGCCACTCTACTCCCAGTGCCAGCCATCCACGCTTCAGCTCAACACCATGCCTTCACCCATGCACCGAGTGTCTTTTGGCAAAATTTGGGGTGGATGCAGCATCTTCCTAGTGCTGCCTGCGCCCACTCTGAGCCCAGCCCCTGCCCAGAAGAGCCCTGCCCTGTCCCACACCTGCTGGCCACTAGGCTCTGGTCTTAAAGTGGCAGAAACCAACAGTGCCTTGCCACACACCTCCCCACTTGAAAATGTAACCAGGGAGGGGGGGTTTCCCCAGCTGCTGCTCCAAAACAGTCTCCCTTTGGAGCCTGCAAAAACCCTCAAATGGCAAGCACCCGAAGGTGTTCTGCCACAATGGTGAAAAGCAGGTAGATGACAGTATGGGGTCTCAAGAAAAAAGGATGACAAATCAGGGAATACTAACCTCTGAGACATCTTTGAAATGTATATATTAGAATTATTGTTACCCTATCTGCAGATGTATTATGCAAGAAGGATAACAACTCATAATTACTAACATAGAGACCTGCTTGACAGAGTAGTTGTGGTTAAAATGTCCTTTGCAAGACAGGGTAATTGTCTGAGGCAATTTATATATTCAGGATGTAAACTGAACTGATAAATCAATATTTCCCATATTTTACAGATCCTATCTGGAGAAGTATCTAGCCTTTATTACAGCTGTTCTTGGTTTCTATAACACACTTTACCATCATGCTTTCTTAGTAACCTCTCATGATCTTGATATGTTTTTTTTTCAAAAGTAGTTCAAGAGGCCATGATAAACAGTGAGGTGGCTAACATCAAGTGTTTTGATTTTTGAAAAAGGGAGGGCTTGTTCGCTGATAAATAAGATAAATGCAGAGATTTCAAATAAAAATCCATAGTTGTAGTCTTTCTGAGTTCTTTGCAACAGAGCTGTATTATTTTTCTGTAGTCAAAAAAGAGGGAAAACTAAGCTGGCATTTTTGTGCGGGATGCGTCAAGTCCATCCAGGTGTGCCTTGAGCCTAAAAAGATTGAGGACCATCATTTTGAATGGATCCTTTTGGTAGCTCTAGTAAGATGTGTAACTTTGTAATTGAAGTACTAAATTCCCATCCACTTTCTGCTCCAACTCAATTTACTGCTTTGTTTACAAATGGGTGATTAGAATATCATGTCTCTTTTGAAATAGTCACAGAAGCAGCCTGGAATGCTCACAAAAATAATAGTGTATTTACAGAAATGCCTTTGTGTACCATGGTAGTCTCTAAAAGTCACTAGAGTTGCCTATATTAATTCCCTAACAAATATCATTAGAATTATATTTCTCAAGGTATGTTTTGTTTCTATATCTGGATTTTTATTGGTTTTATAGGTTGTTAAATTTGGCCTTTTATACAATGATGATTTTGACAGAACTGAATTATGCCACATTGGCAGTCATAAAAATGCTGTAAGTTATTTAAATTACTTAATTGAATGTGTTTGATCCATTTAGCTGTGTAGCATTTATGCAGTAATGTTCAGGTATTTCAAGGGGACTAATGACCAAAAGAGAGGAGCTGATGACCACTTAGCAAACATTGTGTCATTTCATAAATCCACAGAAATACTTGCATTAAGTTGTGACTGTGTTCAGAAATGAATAGGGAAAGAAAACAAAACAAAACTGTACAGGCAACTAGATTTTAAAAAATATCTTAAAACATAAACTGCCCTCATGGAGAAATGATGAAATTATGCAAAAGGTTACCCTAGAAATTATTAAAATTGTCATTTGAGTCCACACACAATAAACTAAAATTGGAACCCCTGGACCTTAAAAAAAAAAAAAAAAAAAAAAAAAAAAAAAGAAGGTATTGCAGATTGTCATTTAGTAACAATTGCATATTGCAACTTGTTGGAGGGATGAGGATTTTTTTGTGTGATTTATTTTTTATTAGACAAACCGTATAATTGGGAGAGAGGTTGGACAAACTTCCAGGCACAAAGTGTCCTTCTTCAGGAAGGACATGCTTTGGACATGAGGGTCTGTAGAAATGTATTTTATGCCTGACAGCTTGTCATTATCTTCCTTCACAAAACAAGACAGTAATAAATGATATCACAAAAATCCCTGTGCTTCTTGTACATTTCCAGAACCATCATAGTGCAACAATACTTGAACTCTATTTTAAATCAGTGATATTTTGATACAGCTGTTCTGACCTTTTTTGTGCTATGAACATTTTGGAAATACAGCCGTTTCCAATGGGATGAAAATTCTATGTCATCTCTAATAATTTGGTTTGCAGTGAAGATGCACTGTTGCAATGCTAATTCCTATGGAATACAAGAGATGTTACCCTGCTTCCTCCCCCTCCCCCCAGGCTGCTGCTGCTGCCTCCAGGGAGTAGGGCCTCTGTCTGTCCCTACCACCTCCTATTTAGAACGCTCTTATAGCACTCTGGTTGTTTCAGATAACCAATCAGACTGCGAACAACCAATCAGAGTGTGTTATGGACAGACAGATTAAGGCTTTTAGAATATTATAATTATATCCAGTGCTGCATTCCATTCCTTTTCTCTTCTCTTCAGCTGATCAGTGGAAGGGAGTAAGAACTAGGGAAGTTAACATGTTTCTCTGGAGAGAATAATGAAAAATCCCTGCCTCTTGATTTCTGTGAAGCAGTTTGTCAGGGAATGATGGGATGTGTTGGTTTTGCTATTGCCTGATGAGAATAGAGTTAAATATATATCCTTAGCAGATGTTCTAGCCCTACAGCTACAGATGCAGAAATACCCATATTTAGAAGTGATTGTTCCAAGAGGCCTTTATCATATGCAATGAAGAAAATAAAATAGAGTAGACTATTGAGGAATGCTAGCTATCATATCTCTTGATGATAGCACACAATTGTCTGTCACCATTAATTTACTCTTGTCTTCTAGATGTGCCTTATGAAGGACACTTCCATGATATGCCTCTTTTTTTATTACCCAGAGTATTACCCATGTAATGTTCTGTAAGCAACAGCATGATGTTGTCTGCTATTTATTTTTAATGTTGGAGGGCTTTTGTTTTTCAGGGGGCAATATTTACTTTTAATAAAGCAACATTAATGACAAAAACCTTTGCTTTATGCATAGAAAGGCAGGTTTTTTATTAGGGGGAGTGGTGACCAGCAGGCTTAGCAAAGCATCCTTCTGATCAGACCAGAATCATAGCCTGTTGTCTAGGTTTCCTTGAGTTGGACTAGCTGAAATTTATAAGCTTGTTTCCCCTCCTTTTCCACTCTCCACTTCTGTTCCTCCCCCCACAACCCATGCTTAGGAGGTCAGCTAAGTGCCCACTTTAGGCATTTAGGTACCAAATTTAGGTTGAGGAATTAGATGTGATAGAAAATTTGGCTAATCATCCAATATCTATTGCTGCTAGTATTTCTTAATTGTACTCTTCCCAGGGCCACATGTAGGGGTGGCATGGGGGTGCACTGGTGCACCCCGTGTCAGGCTGTACTCCCTGTTTAGTCAGCGGGCAGGGGGAGTAGGCAGGAGCACCAGTTCCTTCCCCTGTGAGTGGCAGCTAGGGAGTGAGGCTTCCAGCAAAAGCAGCTGCATCATTTCTGGAAGTGGCCTTCGGGAGTGAGATTGGCCACAGGGGACCACCCCACCCCTGGTCGGTGACTGGTGTCTGGGGGAGGGGGTGAAGCACGTGCCCCCACTGACTCAAAAGACACCAGACACCCATGACTTTTCCGGTGCCTAGGAACCCTAGACTCTATTGTGCTAGGCAGTCTACAGGCAAATAAGGCCATCCTTGTACCAAAAACCTTACAGTGAAAGTGGAAGAGAGGAGATGTATACAGATGGATGGATGGGGGAGATATACAGATAGCAAGATGGTACTGGATACCATGATAGGAAGTGATCTTGGTGGCTTCTAACCTGAGTTCTGTCCTCTCCCACCGATGTGTCCTGAACAAGGATATGACTCAGTTAGCATTCAGGGAAATTGATATTTGAATAACTCAAATTTGCTGTATATGCTATATTTATACCTGATGTATAGATCAGTCTTTGGAATGGCATGTACTAGCACAAAACCATGTATTAAGCTACAACATGGTGTGGTGGGCTGGAATCTTTTCAACATGTTGTCCAGTGGAAGAACAGACACAGATTCCAAAAATCTTTCTTTTTTCACTCTTTAGGGAGTAACAGATGGTAGACTGCCACTTGGGTGTGAATGAAGTGACAGTCAAGCTACAACCAACATATAGAATGCTCCTTCTGTTTCCTAACAACAAGCATTTTGCAAATAAGGTCCATGTTCTCAGGTTTGTTGGTCAAAATTGCCATTGTGGGTTGCAGTGTTAAGAGTTGTGGTTTGTCTTGCTCCATGTGGGTATCGGGTATGCTGGAAATCACTGTCTTTCATCAGAGGTAGCAGAAAACTCAGTAGTGGAACTGGGGGGTGGTTACCGGAGTAGCTTCCTTGGATGCTGACTTGGCCAGGGATAGAAAAAACCCCACAGCTGCACAGTTGTGCCACCGGTATGGCAGCAGCCAGAATTTACAGCTGCTCTGGGCGCTCAGCTCCTTTGTTATGCCTGTGGGGAAAACTGTTGCTTTCTTCCTCCTGTCACTGTTGAGAATCTCAACTGTGGTGTTTGCTGAAGTCTGTTGTAGAATAACCCACTTTCTGGTTTTTCAGCTTGACTACTGTATTGTTGTTTTTTGCCCCAAATCTTTCCCAATGTTTGAAAGAGAGAAAGAAAAAAAAGTCTTGGTAACATTCAAAGCTGACCACTCCCTTACTTTCCAGAAGCAATGTTGGTAAGTATGGCTTTTCTCAGATGCAAGACATATCTAGAAAGTACGACAGAAGGAAGTTGCAGTGGGTTTACAGCCAAAGTTACTGAATGTGCCTGGACTTTCATAGTGCTGCTTCTTCTGTGCTGTGCAGACAGAGCATGAGTGAACAGACTCACAACATCTGTTTGGTTATTCACTGTAGAAATACATAGGCACTGCAGAGGCAACTGTCAAATGCCATAGAAATTACACAAAAATTTAATACCCAGTATGTACTTAGCTAAGATGGTTTTAGATGATTTATTTCTGGGAAGATATCCAGAACATCGTTGGCTTGCATTACTGCTCTGCACTTCTTCTATCTCTATTAGTCTCCTCCAACTTTGCTATGGAACAAAACAACCTAAACAGCAATGATTTAAGGGAAAAACAAGTAAGTTTAATAACATTTTAAAACAAAAAATCTAGCAAATTAAAAATCCTATTGCAGGAGGAGTTATGCTCCTAAAAAGGGGGAAGTGACTTGTATTCTAGGGATAGAGAGCAGTAGAACACTCCACTGTGACTAGCACAATGGCTTATGGTACAGCAGGTTACTGTCTGAAAAGATTTTTATTTTAGTAATTTTTTTTTCATTTTGTGTAAGCTTTTATGAGTAAATTATTGAGTAGCTGGGAAAACATTCAGTTCTTTCACCAACTATAAATTCTCTGATTATTATTATTTTTAGAAAGGATAACAATGTTAGTAGATTCTGAATACATTACTCTCTGTGTCCCTTTGATAAACTGAGTGTTTTGGGGGAGGGAGAGCAAGGGGGTATTCAGGCACTTTTTGTGTGGATTCATTTTACTCTAAAGGACTGAAGGTCAGATGCTATGTAAGACAGTAATTAAAATATCATGTTACAATATCAAGAACAGCAATCTGTTTTTCTAATCAATAAACAGTGTCAGACAGCTGAAGAGCTGCAAGTTACAATTCCCCAATCACATGTATAGGGCTATTATACGGTAACTGCATAGTTAATCAATTGATTAACATCTGTGAAATGTCTTTTCTGTTAGATGCTGGAAGTTATTTTCTCTTGGATAAATTCCTGAGTAACACTAAAAAGATCTAACACAGCTTCTGTTTTTATCTGATATAGTTGGAGCTGATCAAATGGTTGGGCTGGAGAATATCCTTTTGGCAAAAGTCACTTCAGATTTTTCCAGGGGAAGTGTTCAAAAGCCTGGAGAAAAAGAGGAGAGAAGGGGAAAATTTATATTGTTTGAATTACTTGTTGGATTGTTTTCTGTGAAGGTGCAACCAAGCAGAACCATCCATTGCATCATTGGAAATGACCTACCCTCTGAAAAAGGCTGCTGAGTCTGTTTAAAATACATCTCCAGATTAAAGCAGTTCCCCCTGCTCATCATACCCCAGGCATGCCAGAAGATAAATTATCTCATATCTTCATTTACTAATATGGTTATACCATGATTACTGTTTGGTTCAAACCACAGTTATTTTCTTTAGCTGATCCATTCAATCCCACATTGCTACTGGTAGAAAATTGTTCTCTCAGGCTAGAAATAGATGTTGCTGAATGAAATGGCTCAGCTGTGCTGCAACGTGTCACAGCACAGCTGATCTGCTTCACTGGGCAAAATTCACAATGCCCATCGTCCCACACTTCTGTGATGGCACAGGACAGGGCAGCCTGTGTGAAAAAAGTGGTGCTTATCCTCATTTAGCCAGGCTCTTTCCTACAATCCCAGGGGATGCTTCCCTGTATATGGGGCACCTTAGAATCATAGAATTATAGGGCTGGAAGGATCATCGGGTCCAGCCCCCTGCATGAGCAGGAAAGACATTTGGGGTCAGATGACTCCAGCCAAGTGACTGGCCAGTCTTCTTTTGATGACCTCTAGGGAAGATGATTGCACCACCTCTGTGGGGAGCTTGTTCCATAGTCTGGACACCCTAGTTGTAAATAAGTTTTTCTTAATGTTCAGCCTGAAACTATCTTCCAGGAGTTTGTGGCTGATGGTTTCTAGTTTTCCCCCAGGGCGCCATGGTGACCAGTTGTTCATTGAACCCCTGATGTATGCCTCTGATATAGCGGTAACCTGCAATACGGTCCCCTCTCAGCTTTCTTCTCTTTAGGCTAAAGAGTCCCAAATCCCTCAGCCTTTCTTCATATGGCTTGCCAGGCAAGTCCCTGATCATATGGGTGGCCCTTCTACGGACCCTCTAGAGCTTTAGCAAGTCCTTGTTGAAGCATGGTGGCCAGAATTGGACGCAATACTTCAGCTACAGCCACATCTGTGTTGAGTAAAGTGGGAGAATAATTTATTTGGGTTTACTGGAGATACATTGATTGATGCATACCAGAGTTATATTGGTCCTAGTGACTACTGTGTTATATTGCCAGCTCATATTCATGTTGGGGTCTATCTGGTCAGGTTAGCAATGCCCAGCCTGTAGGTGTGCTGGGGGTTCTTCCTTCCCAGATGCAGCACTTTGCATTTCTCTATGTTGAACCTCATCTGGTTCTGTTCTGCCCAGTATGCCAGCCTGTCTGGGTCTGCTTGTATCTGGCAGCCTATCTGCAGGTGTGTCCATACAACCCCACATCTTGGTGTCATCCACGAACTTGGCCAATGGGCTTTTCACTCCCTCATCCAGGTCATTGATGAAGATATTGAACAGCACTGGGCCAAATACCAACCCTTGGGGTATGCCACTGCCTACATCTTGCCAGGACAACACCAATCCATTCATTTGGACTCTGTGTCCTACCCTGTTACCAGTTTCACACCCACTTGATGGTCCTGCAGTTGAGCCTGATATCCTCCAGTTTTCTGATCAATACCTCATGGGATACCAGGCCAAAGGCTTTTTGGAAGTCGAGGTATATGATGTCAACCGCTTTTTTCTCATCCAGGTGATAAGTCACCTGATCAAAGGAAGAAATGAGGTTGGTCAGACAAGACCTGCCTGTGATGAAGCCATGCTGGCTGTCATTCAGTATCATGCCTTCTACAAGTTTGTCACATATAGCCTCTTTGATGAATGTTTCTAAGATTTTTCCCTGGAATAAAAGTTAAGCTAATTGGACTGTAGTTTCCTGGGTCTTCATGCTTCCCCTTCTTGAAGATGGATACAACATTGGCCCTCTTCCAGTCCTCTGAGATTTCTCCAGAATTCCATGAAAGACCTTTGCAAGGGGCTCTGCAATTACTTTGGCCAACTCTTGCAGCACTCTTGGGTGGAGTACATCCGGTCCTACTGATTGTATATACATCTAATTTCTTTAATCGATTGTACATCAGTTCTATGGCAGTGGTGGGAATGGTGTCAATCCTGCTCTGCTCATTCTGTGCCCTACCTGGCATGTTGTTCCCCTTGGTCTTGTGAAAGACCAAGCCAAAGAAGTCATTTAGGAGTTCCTTTTTCCTGAGTGGTTGTGACCAGGTATCCTGAGGCATCTCCCTTGAGATTCTCTAGGGTGCATCTCTGTTAGCAGGGAAAGCAGGCAGTTGCTTTGGGGAATGGAGGAGGGTTTGAGGGACCCTGAAGCCCTAGAGCACCTGCTTCAGGATGGTGGGAGAATACAGGCATCTTATGCTCCTTATGCTCTTCTGCCACCAAGGTAAGACATTTGCCACACTAAAGCCAGAGTTTATTACCTTTTGTTATGTCACTAATTTGTCCTTGATGTGCACAGCCTAGCAACATCTGTTTGCTCACAATTTGTGCTGCCAGAAACATTTTTATGGTGGCACAGATGAGACATCAGGCCATGTTTGTTTCCACCCTTGGTTGTATGGCGACTGCTGGGGGAAAGTCAACAGAAGTTAAGGAGTGTGAAAGCTGAACAGAGATAACTGAAGGATGTTGGCAATGCAACTGGTAACTGGTCAGAAATAAAATCCGTGCATTTCTGTATGCATATATAAGAAGCATGGGTGAATTAGAATGCCTGGTTAAAAAAAAAAAAAAAAAAAAAAGAGGAGCCTTACATAAAAGGCATTTATGGAAACAGGGTGAAATGTTAAAAATCAACTGATTACTGTAAAACTGTAAAGTACATAGGAAAGACAAACTACCATATTTACTTGATTTAAAAGACAAATTAGGGAAAACATTTCTCATCTTAAAATAGAATACGAGGCAGCTGGAAGCAGCTAGCTGCTGTGGCTCTGGCTACAGCTCTGGCCTCAACCCTAAGTTGGGTGCTTCCTCTGTACACACCCATTACTCCTACCCTGCTGTCTCATGTCCCCAGTACCCAGTCTCCCTCCTGTCTGACTTCTCCCTGTCTCTTCCCCTCCACCTCCCTCTCTGCCACACTCCTTACCTTTACTCCATGCCAGCAGGCTACATGCTTACTGCCGTCTGGAGCACGGAGCACATGCTCTTGTCCAGCCCTGTAGCAGCAGTGTCAGTTCCATGCCATTGCTACAGGACTGGGCTGGAGTCATGCTCAGTACTCCCAGGCTATAGCAGGGAATGAGCTTGCCAGCGTGGAGCAAAAGTGAAGGGACGGTGAATGGGAAGGCAGGGGGTAGAGAATTCAGGGCAGGGGGGAGACAGGAGAAGAGGGGTTGGGACCCAAGACTGTGGGAGCAGAAACAGTATGGTGGGGGGTGCAGGAAGGGGAAGTGGGGACCTGAGGTATGGAGACTACAAGAGTGGTAAGTGAGGGATGGACACAGGTGGCTGAGGACAAGCTGCCTGTCTTGCCCATTGCCTGCCCAGTCACCTTTACATTGCCTGACCCCTACCACCTTTATGCTGAAGGGAAATCAGCACGGGTTTGTTAAGGGCAGGTCCTGTCAGACCAACCTGGTCACCTTCTATAACCAGGTGACCAAATCCATGGATGC
>JAGPOW010002742.1:47536706-47573208 GCA_030014935.1 Caiman crocodilus
TCCTGTGACCCTGGCACTCGTTTCCTGCCATTGGCGGGGGGTCAGACTAGATGGCCTGCTCTAGGCCCCTTCTGACCCTAGGTACTATGATACTACCACCTGCCCCCACTGCTGCCTCTACTGCCTGCCTCCTTACTGCCTCCTCCTGCCCTCCCACTGCATGCCCCCATTACTGGCCCCCCATCATCTGCCTTACCATATGCTCCCCTACTGCCTTCTCTATTGTCTGTCTTCCCATTACTGCCCCTCTCATCTCCTCTTTCCACTGCCTGTACTAGTTGAGGGGGGAGGAGGGGAGGGACACATTTAAAGTGATCCTCCAATTAGGTTGTATACATGGAAAATTATAATAAATTGACAATTTTTCCAGGAATAGAATCTAATCATGGGTTGTGGGGGTGGAGGGTGTAGGTCATCTTCAATTCGGGGTCATCTTGTATTCAGGTGAATACAATAGGCCGCAAAAGATATTGAATTTGTATAGTTAAAATGCTAAACTGCAGAATACAAAGCTTCAGAAATAGGGCAATTCTATGACCCCTTGATAAAGAAAAGATGTTAAATGTTGAGAGAGACATGAGAAGCTGCAACATCTAACTGACTGATCATAATAGGGCTTTTGCTACATGTGCATAAGCTAGTCAAATAAGAACAGGACACAGTTTAGAAAGATAATTTCTTGGTACTTAATATGATAGTTTTCTTGAATGTACAGGTCTGGAGCACACAAGAAGAGACTATTCTCACTTTACTCTGAAATAACACATAGGATGTAGTGGCTCATCTGCTGTCATATCTGGAGCTAAGTAACCATGGGCACAAACAGTTCTGGTGGGAGATAAGATAGCAAGAATGACAGAGTGATGGAAAGCTATAGTGTGAGAGATTTCAGTAACAAGTAAGTAATAAAGAATTTCTAAAGAAAAAGTAAAGAAGTAAGCTGATTAAAACTAGCTGTGCTGTGAGTAGTCACATGTTTGGGGTTAATATTGTCTCTGACTTGCACAGCTCTGACTTCCTGCTAGAGGGCTGGTGATCAGGGGCCTGGCTAGGAGCTGCCAAGTCTGTACTGTACTGCAGTTGTGAAAGATGGATAATGAGATGGTGCAAACCAGTTTCTTCCCTGTTGGTGCAGGTCACTTAGAAAATTCCTGATATTGCTTATCTCATTCCCTGCTCTGTGCACTCTTCCTACTGCCCCAGATAGAGAGCTGCAGGAGACTGGTAAGCTGAACAACTGCAGAAGGCTGGAGAACTGGGAGGTTTGGTGAGCAGGGGCATGGCTCGGAACTGCCAAGTCTGTTCTGCGGTTCTTCAGTCTCCTGCAGTTGTCTGGCTTTCCATCAGCCTGTGTTAGTAGAGTTTTAGATGGTCTGTGTGGGTTGGGGGAAGGGAGCAGTGCACACTGGGATACTGAAGGTCTACAATGGCTTATATTGGCCCCATGAAGCAGACTGAGGTTACTGTAACATGAGCTGTGTAACACCTGCCAGAGATGCTTCTTGCCCAAAGAGGGGTAAGTTTGAGATGCTCAGAGTACACTTAGCTCATCTTTTACTGTTTTAACATGCAGATATTCTTGTCTTAAATGCATTAACATGGAGGGAGGGTAACATCTAAAGAATAAATCATTATGATAAAACAATAAAATCTGATAGAAAAAGAGGAAGTCTGCAGAAGAATCTTTGTGATAATAACTGGGCCAACAGGGTTTAAGGACAGCAATGAAGGAAGGTGGGAACATTGCTGAAAACATAAATGATTACTTTGCAACAATACTTGTCACAAAGGGAGTTTTTATTTGCCCTGTTTTATCATACAAGTACCACCAGGCACAATAGAAATTTTTAGATCCCGAGCAAAAATATCTGTAATTACAACTAATATCACAAAAGGGTACAAACCAATTTTTTCCCCTGTTTGACCAGGCCAGTTTCAAACCTCTAGCTGTTGGTCATTTTGTCAGCAATGGCTGCTGCAAGACTGCTCTTGTTACTGTCCCAGACAGAGGGTTGGGGACAGCCGCAGGAGACTGGAGAGCCTGAGAGGACTGGTGAGCAAGAACGTGACTAGGAAGAGAGATTTAAACTTCATGTTTCAGTATTTAAACTAAGCTCCAGTTTCTATGGAGGGAGTTTCCTGAACCTTCATCCTGAAACACCTAGTGCTCATCTCTGACAGAAGCAAGATAGTGCAGTAGATAGTATATGATATGATTCTGTCAGAAAATTGTTGGTCTCAGTTTAGCCCCTACTGGGAAGGGTCTGTAATACGGACAAAGTCTGTGCCTGTATTACTCACCTACAGTGTTTGCTGATTCTCAGAAAAACCTTTGTTTTCATTCTTAGTAAGGAAGATAAAGATTTTTAAACTACCTGTGATGTAAGGTTTCCAACTAGGCAGCATGGAAGCTTGTGTTGATATCTTTGGTTTCCCTGCTGTATGGACAAACAGGATTCTTTTCTATTATGAATGTTTGGACACTTTTCATTATGGCTACATTTGGGCTAAAATATTTGTTCTATACAGCAGGAAGGACTCTGATAAAGCAGAGCTTCTCTCAAGATAATTCAAGAATAAATGAAGGTCTATCAGAAAAAAGAATAACACAGAATTATTAGAACCTCACTGTGTTATTTAGTAAGTATTCTTAGTAAGTCTTTTATTTATACAAACTGCTCTGCTCAGACAATAGCAACTGACCAGAATTTTGACACTATAGAAAAGAACTTGGACACAAATGGGTTTTCAAATGATTTGGTAAATAACTGAGCAGAATGTTGCTATTTTCTTATATAATGTCTAACTTTATATACACTCAGTCTGCCTTTGACTGTAATTAAATTACCTAACGCTCAGTACTTATTTTAATAAAACCTTTACAGCAGCGAAGTGTACATAAGTGAGCAGTGCCAAAGAAAGTAGGAAGTTGTAATAGTGCTGGTCTCACATCTAAAAATATTTTTTGTGGCCAGGAGACGCAACATGTTTGCGCTGGTTTATATACCAATATAAATTCCACTAGAAGATAGAGTGGACAGCTGACCAACTGCAGAGCCTTACTCTAGCTGCCTATGGAACATATAATGACTTTTTTGCCTTCAGCACAGGAGTTATGCAGGGTAAGTGAAAGACGCATGCTGCCCTACATCAGTGTAGTTTGCTTCCCAATTTTCTTGGATTAGTTCTGCACTGTATTTGAACTAGTTATATCATGCAGGGTTGTAGTTTGTGTGTATATCAGTGGAAAGATCACTTGCATTGGTATAAAAATTTTATGTGCATGGCCTTAGGCTTAGACTTATTTCAACTCCCCTTCCCTTTTCTTTAAATTTAGGATCAGGAGATGCACACCTTGTCCATGTTAGTTTGTGTATCTTTGTTAAGTGAGTACAGGTTGAAGAATGGGGCCCTTAGGAAAAAACATTTGTTGAGAGTATTATATTTTGCTTCATGTAGTTTTACAAATGGACAATTCTTTCCTTGAAATATCTGAAAATTAGTGGTGTGTTTTGTACCTATGCTTCTATTTATTATCTGAGCTTTTTAAAGTAAACACCAGGGTACTTATCTGGTTAGTGGGACCAAACAGTTTAGTGGGGCAGGCCTGGTCTGTGGGATGAATTGAGCCACACAGGCTAGGATCAGGTTTTGGGCCTGGTACCACCTTCTCCCTCTCCTTAGTGCTAAGAGTGGGTATTGGGGCCTAGCACTATCCACTCCCTCCAGGATTGGTCTCTAAGGACCTGGAACCACTCCCTCCCACCTCAGTGTTTTGGGCTTGGTCCCCAGGGAACTGGAAAGGCCCTCCCAAGCTCAGCATGCCAGAATTAGTCTCCGGGGCCTGGCACTGCCCTCTCCTGCATCATTGTGGTAGGATTGGTCCCAAAGGGCAAACTTCTACCCCTGCCCTAGAGTGACCACCCATCTCTAATTGAGAGTCCTGGAATGGGAAGCTCAAGTCCCAGTCCTGGGCTGCATGACTGGGACAGCATTTTTTCCAGTGTTGTGCAGGGGTCTGGGTTTGGGAAGCAGTGGGCTTCTCTTGTAGGCTGCTTGGGGCTGCCAGAAGGGGGATGCAGGGGGCACCATGTGCATGTGTGTGCCTGCACGTATACATGTGGCCAAAAATACAGCTAAGGCAGCATGGAGAGCAGCTCCCTGTAGGTATGTCAGTGCAGGGAGGAGGGAGCATAGGGAAGGAAGACTGAGGCCCTCATGGTGAGGCAGAGAGTGTAGCAGGGGCTGGAGCTGGGGGGCACAGCCCAGCCAGGGTGGTGCATGGGGCCTGGAAATGGGACAGAACACAGGCAGGTCATCCAGGAGGTGGGGGAGGGATGTGTGTGTGGGGGGGAGGAGGGGCCACGTGCCCTCCCAGATTTGTGTAGGGCAGGGGCAGATACGAGTTGCCTGTTGCAGCCTTGGGGCTCCCTGCCCTGCTGTCCACACCCCAGTGGTAAAGTGCCCCCTCCCTGCCTGGCAGCAGCGGTGGCTGTGGTGGTGTGGAGTTGTGCCTGCTGCTGGGTAGGCAGGGGTGCACAGCTGGCATGGGGGTCCCAAGGGAAAGACAGCAGAGTGGGGAGCCCTGAGCCCACAGCAGGTAGCTTGCATCTCTCCAACTCCATTTGGTTCTGCTCTGGCTGTGCCCCCAGTAGAGGCAGAAGGAGGAGAGGTGGGGCATTTGTCCTACCTTTTCATTTTGGAAAGGTGGTCAGCTTACCCCTTCCAGTTGCCAAAGCACTGGGATTGGGCCCTGAAGCCCAGTGCTACCTCTGCTTGGCCCTGCACTTTGGGATTGGGTGTCTAATGCAGCACTCAGAGCTCTCCATGGGTCAGGAAATTTTGGTGCTGGATGAGGGGAGCAGGGCCACTGGTCTCCTATCACAAAACTTTTGGACCCATGAGGAACCCAGCAGACTGGATGAAATGGCACCATGGTCAGGATCTGGCCCATGGGCCAGGGGTTAGGCGCTTATTCCTGTACAATAGAGGCTGATTGGTAGAGTGGTATTCCCTAGGCATACTCCATTTTTTCCAAGTAGACATTTTTAGAGTCTGTGACCAAATTAAGGTCAACAGAGTCAGCACAGACTACAAGGAGACTGAGGATAGGCAGGAAACAAGGACAAACACAACAAAAACTACAAATGGGAAGACCTAGATGTTATGCAGCTAGGGGGAAGAATTAAGACCTGGGAGTTGAGACTTGCACCTGGGATACACTGGGTCCATTTCCCTGTTTGCTACTGACTTTGTTTGTGATCATTTTCAAATCATTTAGCTTTTCTCTCTCAATTGCCAGTCTGTAAGATGGGTAAAGCAGCACTTCTGTACCTCATGGATTAGTGTTAAATATATTTAATGTTTGGAGACTACTTGAATAATATGGTAAGTGAAAACATAGAAAGTACTGTAGATAAATGGATCCCATTTATTTTCAGACAGTGAAACTAACTTTCATGGTATGCTTTCTGTTATTAACTTCCAGGAGAAATTATTGTAAATCTGTTATTTATACACACATTATACCTACTTTGAAACCTTTTTTAATTTTCAGGAGGAGAATGTTCCATATCATAATAAAATTATTACTATAGCAATTTGAAATTTATGCCAAGTAAGCTACTTCACCTCCCTACTCCCGCCAAGGATTTAAGACCACTATTAAAGTTTGGGGACCAAAATCTAATCTGCTTTTCTATAGGAACTAGCAAAAGAAAGAAACATTAGATGGGTGCTGCCTTTTTTAAATCTGTCATTAGGTACCACAAAACTAGCCATGACATTTGTCTTTCAGAATGTCTCCTTCTCTCTTTAGGAATTGCTTATGTACACAGGGAGTGGGGTTTCTGCAAAAGGCTTTAATATAATGAAACCTTATTTGGAGTCTGTGTGTGGTCTCAACACTTTAAAAAATGTAAACAAGTTCCATTCTCCAGGACTACTGATTTCTGAGCAATAGCAGTGCTGCAAAGATTTAAGCCCTTTCATCTTGAATAGAGTGTTTGTAGTGGCTGCCCAAGATACTCTTCAAGAAGCAAAAATGAAGCCTGTCGCAGGCAATATTTATGAATGGGTTTTCACCCTGCTGTAATTGAAATTAATGTTGAGCCATCTTTTCCAGTAACTTCCCATGCAGACAAATTTGAGTTGACAGAGGAATAAAAGGTCTGAACTTAATCTCTCCAAAAGATAGCTCAAAATGCAGCCAGGGTTATAAATCACTTCCTGAAATGATAATACAAATGCTAATTGGTCTAGAGTTGCATTCCTTGCAGTCCTGTAGCAAATTCACATTTCCCTTTTATCAGGCATTGTTATTTGCAGAGGCCAGAACAAAGAGACCAAGTGACAATGTTAAAATAAAGAAAACGTTTATCATTAAAATTGTTGCTTTTAAACTTAAAGCTTGTCACAGCTTTGTTCTATTTTCACATTAGTTTCTAAACTGTTATTTAGTTTTAATAACCTACCTCAATAGTTTTTAATATGCTCTTGCTTTTTTTATTTTGTTCTCTTGAATTTGCAAAATTCAGTACTTCACAATAGATCTCACCAAAACAGCTGTGCTCCTTTGGGACAAACAGCTTATAAGGCTTGGGATAAAACATGTGAGAACTGAACATAACACATTTTCAGTCAAGAGAGTTTGGCTGCAAATCAAATTCCTAAGAGGAGAGGGTAAGCTAATTTAGAGGGATTTTGGAAAACCTCTTCTTTAAGGTCTCCTTCCTTCAAGCACTTATTCAGATGCTTAACTTTAAGCATCTGAATGGTCCCATTGACTTAATAAATTGAAGTATATATATAAATTTTGCAAGCTTATAGAAGCTTATCATCATAACTATGTAAAAATCATTTAAATAGACAAAGACAAATCTCTTTGAACCAGGGGAAATAGAAAAGATTACCCGCAAGAGGTTTGCAAAGAACATCAAGTTTATCTAGGTATTAATAGTATTTGTGGCAATGCATCTTCAAGTGCCTGCCACTTTAAGGGTAGAGTCAGGCGGCTAGCAGGTGCCTGATGGTGGTAGCCATTTTGAGAACAAGGGATATAAAGGCTGCAGTTTGCTACTGCCAGCCCAGGCAGAAATATCTCCTGGCTGAGCTGCAGCAGGAAGACCTAGAAGGTAAGAGCAGGAGGCTCTTGGTTCTGGGGATGAGCTAAAACTGCACCCTGATGGGGAAGGGTGCCCTGGTGGGCCTCCTGGAGGTGCAGGAGTCCCCAGGAAATGCCAGGCCAGTTACCACCTGGTGAAAGCCAGGTCAGGGCGCCTTAACCCCTAGCCCCCACAATTCGGTGGGTACGAGGGCCAGGCATGGGAATGGCCATCAGAGCCCTAGGGGGTGAAAGACCCCAAGAGAGGAGTGGGGGCCAGACATGGCTGTGGCCACCAGAGCCCACAGGGGAGGAAGACCCCGGAGGCCCCGGGTTGGGGATCATTGTGAAGGCCCTGAGAAGGCAGGGATGTAGGTGGCCCCGCCCACAGTAGGGTTGAATGGAAGTGGGTCTGAAGGGCTGTGTGTGAAGGGGACTGAGTAGGCCTGAAGGACAGTCCTAGGGGCACATTGAGTAGGGCTGAACTGGGAATAAGCCTGAAGGGCAGTGCAAGGGTGAGTAGTTGAGTAATTATTGTGAAGATGATGAGAAGACTTCAGTGTAGGGCATGGCGTAGAGGCCCTAGAGTGGCTATAGTAGGAACCTCATTTGTGTGGAGTAGGCCAAGGTATGTTTTTGGATGTCTGAGGCCATAGTTGGGCCTGAGGCCAAACAGTGGGGCTCAGCCAGGAAGCTAGGGGTGAATCCTGACCCCAATAAGTCTTCTACCACAAGGAGGCTGAGTGTGGGTCAAAAATAACAGGAAGGGAGACCACAATGACCTATTGCTCCAGGGAGGGAGTGTAAGAGTACCTGCGAGAGCCAGGAGAGCCAGTCATGGTATGAGGGAACATCTTGTATGTATGGGTCATCTGTGAGGCTTAGGATGCAGTACAGGGGTGGTTGGAGCTGCATATGTAGGCCCAGGAGAACAGGGCCACAAAAAGGACATTTTCCCACCTAATTAAGGCACCAATTATTGAACAAGAAGGCATGGCAGGAAAGAGGCAGGCGGGTAGCTCGGGAACAAGTGGGTGGGCCAACTCTTAATCATCCCCAGAAAGGCCCCCTGTTACAGTACAATAGAAAATAGTAGTGTGGGAGAGATGCAAAGATGGATGGTCAGCAAGCTCTGCTACAACTACGTAAATGTATATCATTAGTAAAACTGCTGGTTAGATTCAGACTGTTGAAAAACTGATTCCTTTAAGAAAATAATAGGTAAAACTAGAACTCCCCTACCTTTGACTGTGCACTCTGAGGTACAATGTACTGCTGCGGCAATAATGTTAATAATACTTCACTTCTGTGTAGCATTGCAAAATGCTGTACACCATGCTGTACAATCCCTAGTAAAATAATTCCCGTCACTGAATTACTGTATCCCTGTGAGGTAAATAAAGAGCTTTGTAGGTAAGAAAATGGAAAGGTTGTGTCAAGGCTGCCTCACAGTTGAGCTCTTCATTTAAGAAGTGGAACATCGGCATTGAAGTGATCATTATTTCTAGGGCATTGGAGTTAGTTCTTATGCTGTTGGCATTTGTGCTGTTTTGCAGCAGAGTATTATAGAATGGCTAAAATTTAAATGAGAACGTTGGTGAGTTAATCAAAACATTGATATTCCTAGAGTGTGTGGTGTGTTCTTTTTTCATTTAACCACTGTAATTACCTTGTATTATACAGCAGAGACCATATTGTGGCACTTATTTTAATAACAGAGATATTGTGTTATATTTTTAAAACCTTGTCTAATGAGACTGCACGTTCTCCTTGTCCATCTGAAAGTTTAGTCCTACTAAGCTCCTGTCCTATGACAGGTGCATCAATTGAGTTTCTATAGATTACTATATATCAATTGAGTTTCTATAAGCTTTGTGAAAAAAATTTCTTCTTATATTTTTACCACTGTTTTAATCATTTCTTTTTCTTATACAAAAAGAACTTGCTTTCTCTCCTGTACAAGTCCTTATTTTGTATTCTTCTCTACTTTTCCCTTCACTTTCAAACTGTTTAGAAATGAGACGGTCTTTTCTTTATTTCTTTATATAAGAGGCATTGTGATCTGATAGTAAGGCTGACTGCTAATCTTTAAACCACTCTTTTCATCTTTTTTGATAGCATAATCTGGATCCGAGATAAAGAATGAACTTGGTGTTATAAAATATTTATAGTGTCTTTTCCATTCTCACTATGTGTATGTTTTTATTGAAAGCCATAGCCATAAATATTACACAAATAGATTAATAATACGCTTTTCTGAGATACTTTTGGCCTATTAGACTTTGTTGATTAATTCTTTTAACACCCCAACAACTTTTTTATTAAAGAACGAACTAAAAATTCTGATAAATGTTTATCAAATAAAGCAAAACAGCATGAACAATGTTATGGTGACATATTATGTCATAGTATTGGTATTTCTGTTAAAAATTGTCTTTTTACATTAGTTATTTTGTTGCATTTAACTCGAGATAGCAGATTTACAAGCAATTGGGTAACTTCAGTTAGTTGGCAATTTCAGTCTAGGTACTCTAGAAATACTTGTTCCAGGTCCTAGATTTGCCCACACGTGGATTTAGAAGACTTAAAAAAAATAAAAAAATAAAAAAATCACAAATTATGAGCTAACTGGTTATTCTTTAACATTATTCTGCACAGGCACAGATTCAGTCAATCTAAAGTGACCAGGAACAAATGTTAGGGTACTGAGATGTTGAATTACATCATCACCCAACATTCAAGTCTTTATAAAACTGTTTTACAAAGGAGGAAGAATCTTCCACTCAGTATTTCAGTATCATGTTCATTAACATTTCTCATGGATCCTAACATTTTGTTACATTTTATTTTGCAATGATAATCAAAAAACAGTTTATATTGGGCTGACCACAGTGATACACACTTTATGTATCTCCCCACCTAATGTAGGTAATGATTTCCCCCCAGATTTATTAATTCAGATTTATATCACAGCAACTGACAGTGAGATCAGGCATAAAACTGAGCTTATTGTACTGATAATTTGTAAGTAGTAATACTAATTAGTAATATTTAATATAAGCAATAGATTATTGTGGAGGTGATGTTTGAACATACCTTGTTAGTGAATGCCTCTAAAATAGTGCTATGACAACAATGTATATACTTATTGCTTGTGAAATGTATTAAATACCATCATTCATCCATTTATCAAGTAATAATCTTCTGGACTTCTCAGTTGGGGCCCTGGCCTTTCAGAAAGAACATACACTTCTGATAATGTTCTGAGTTCAGGAGAATTGTCTCAAGTTCTGAGTCAAGCAAATTACATGGGGCTATGCCCTGTCTTTTTTTAGTTAATACAAACAGCATGAATACAATTTTTAGTTGATACAAACATCTTCAATTAACAAATGAGTAACACTTTCAGTTTAATCCTAGGTACAAAGCTACATCTTTATAGACTTTCCATATCACTAATTACAAACTCCTTGTGCACTAAGAATCAGACTGAGAGATGTATGATTTTAAATTAGAATAACATAGACAAGGTTCTGTTGCCCTTAGCACAGCACATCTTAGCGTGAAGACAGTTAAGTGCTCACTGAATCAGGAAAGCATGAATCCATATCAACCAAGGAACGCATAAAGTTAAAAGTACCCTTCTAATTCAAATGTTCCTTCCAAATGGCAGTATCCTCCTTTCCCTGTGTTGAGAATTAAGTTCTCAGCGTTTTTCCCTTGCCTTCACGATCAAAACAAAGAAAGTTTAATCCTATATAGCTGTAACATCTTCAGTCTCATAATATAATGCCCAGGATCCAGAGATCAGTGCTGCCATTACTAAACTTCCAAAATCTGTGCATCAGATATCAAATAAATCAGGATTTAAATATCTTAGTGCAGTAAAAGTTTGTGTTAACTGGCATTTTACTAAGCAGAACACTCTCTATTAACTGGAATTTCCAATATCCCCCAATACAAATCCTCACTTTAGCAACAAGATCTTTGCTGAATCCATCTGGCATGTGTATCAGGTATTCTGTTTTATGTTAGTTAGTGATGCTGCCAGTAGAGGAGCTGCTGGGAGCCCTTCTATTTGATAGTCACATAGGCAGAAAGAGAATATTTTTGCAGGGGGGCTGAGCACGTTCATGCATGCGCGCCCTCCCTCCCCCCTGTGGGAATGTCTGAGGGGAAAGGGAAAGGGATCTGTGCTGGGCAGGGTGGGCTGGGGCAGCTCCAGACTCTTCCCAGTGTGGGTGGCTGAGCTGTGTTCCTGTCTTACTCTATTTGTAAACATAACACATTTTAGGTTGTTTTAATTTGTATTCAGATCATGTTTTCAAGCTTCTGCTTACAACCAAAAAGGATTAGAAATTTCAGCTCTCTCTTGTTGAAAAAGAGAGAGTCTTGTAATCCTATGGCTCTAGGAGTGGTAAGAATAATTCTTAGATGGCTTACAAAAAAAGGTCACTAGACTCTTGTGTTGGATCCATTAAGGTTATGCAGTGTTTCATCCTAAAACGTGTTTTTCCTCTATCCATGTTTATACTGGGATCAATTCACTGAAATCAGTGGGGTTGCTTCTAGATATACGTGTGCAAGCGACAAGGAGAATAAACCTACAGTTTTCTGGTCTCCCAATGTATCTTTTTAAATACACCTTTTGCATTACTGATCTGTTTGAAGACTGTACAGCCTGACTTACTGCATTATTTTATTTTGATGAGGTACATCTCATTTTTGTGGAGTAATACCTGCCATATAACATTGTGAAGATATATTTAGCTGAAATACAGCGTATGTCAGGTAGATGTAAAACCATCAAAGGCTTTGGCCTGTGTGCCCAGTGTAAGGTTGGCACACACTTCCCTTATGTAGCTACCTGCTGTGTTAGGAGTGCATGATTCATTTAGGTTTCCCTGCTAGGTTTGTGGGGGTGGTTTCTTTCTTTCCTTCCACTGGTGCTATTATACAGATACATGTCCAAGCCCTATGAGGAGAGACTGGGGCATCTGGACCTCTTCAGCCCCCGCAAGAGAAGGTTGAGAGGCGACCTTGTGGCTGCCTATAAGTTCATCACGGGGGCACAGAAGGGAATTGGTGAGGTTTTATTCACCAAGGGAGGTGGTGCTCTCACCTACCCTGGGGGTTTTCAAGAGGAGGTTGGACAGGCACTTAGCTGGGGTCATCTAGACCCAGCACTCTTTCCTGCCTATGCAGGGGGTTGGACTTGATGATCTATTGAGGTCCCTTCTGACCCTAACATCTATGAATTTCTGTCTACATCTGTGTGTTAAGTTGCCTACCTTTATATCATTAAACCTACATTTATATATTTGCATTTAGAAATATCTTTGTACTGCTACCAGCCAAAGGAAGGCTTGAGTTAATTATTGAGGATATTAGCTGAGCAGATCAAAATTTCAAAAGCTGAAGGATTGGGTTCCCTTTGGATATCTTTTCCAAATGGCACTGAGCAATCAAGTTGAAAGTTTTAAAAGTTTCTAAATTTCAGAAAAAGCTTTCCCAGGGAGTTCACAGTGATGCTTGAGCCAGCCAAAAGAGTCAAAAAGCACACAAACATTTATGGTACATGTAACTGAATTTTTTCAAAACGTACCTGCCAGATATAGATCTATACCTCTTAGTGAAAGTTTATGAGATTTTATTTTACCCATGCTAATTTGTGCTTCCTTTCTTTTGGAAATGCATAACTAGGAGCAGGAAGTATTGTTGCCATTGCAGTATCTATTTCACAAGTTAAAGAAGTGTAAGTCACAAGTAATGCAATGCCATCTAGACAGGATAGATCTGGTAGGAAAACGAGCCAGAGGCACATATTGTCTATTGTCTTTAGTCCCTCTGTTTTTATTTTAGACCTTTTAATTTTTTCCCCATAGAACAGATGGCTGGTTCTGTGATTAAATCATTAGAAGAAACTTTTGTTCAGATCCCTGCTATGCTTTCTGTACAACTTTTGATAAGTCCCTTAGTCTCTTTGCCTCAATTCGCCACTTGAAACATGTGGATAATAGCATATTCCTACTTCAGAGGGATAGTTGTGTTGCTAAACGCATTAACAGTGTGAGAGTATTGGGGTGTGGAGACCTTCAAGTATGTAAGGTAGTTTTCTATTTTAAAAGGTTTAGAAGAAATTGAGTTGCACTCTGGTCTGGCTTCACATTCATTCCATCTTTTACAATCAAAAGAACAACCTCTGTGTTTGGAAACAAGCAGCTTTGCTTTTCTCTTCGGGCTCGTTTGTCAGTATCTAGCTGTTGCTTTAGTAAGAGGTTTATAATAAACTAAACACCGTTCATATATGGATTTATGGCAAATATGGGTTGAATTAATGGATTGCGTATGGATATATTACATACAGTTAAAAAAATTAAATTCTGGTCCTGATGGCAGGTGAGTTGATTTCATAGGAACCATTTTTCTCCTTTTCTTTGTAGTTCTCTTTTCTACTTGCTTTATTTTCTTTGTGGATTTTACCATTTTGTTTGTTTAGCTCACTTATTTGGACTTCTCTGTTGCCTTAGGTCTTGTGTATTTATTTGCATGCGAGTCAAGTGAGTGTAAAATATTACTATTGTGATCTGGCGGCATCTTGTACTCACCGAGCACAAATGTAAAGAGTGGCATCATGTGAATCAACTCATTTGGGATATTTTGAAAACAATATCGTACTATGTACCACCAAGGCATTCTGAGATGTGAAAATAAAAAGGACTTGTCCCACCTTTCCTTTGTATTTTGTCTCACTGAACCAGGGCAAATGACATTTTTCTGCTCATTCAACTTTTATGCTAGGGGGTTTGCACTGGTGTAGCTTTACCCATACAAGAAACAAAAACCCGGTATAGAGAAGCCTGTGAATACAAGATCTTCACTTGAACATCTGCCACTTCTTGTTCTGGTAAACTGATTGACAGCATGTAACAAATGACAAGAAAATGCTTTGTTATATTCACAGGTCCTGTACTTGCTTTTCCAGAAGTTTTGTGTCTCACCTTGTGAATCAATTTGCAAAGGATGATGGAACTTTGTATGGACACAAATCTACAAAACTTACAAGAGCATTTATGACACTATATACTGCAATTAGGATCCAGCAATTGGTTCATACTTCCATAAAAGTGGCCCCTTTTGCAAGGTTTGCGCTACTATCACAGTAAATAAATTCTGGACTTGTTGTATCTTTCATGATACAATTGATGAACTGATACTGCTTGTTGGCCGAGTTCAACAGCTATAAAATGCTGCAGCTGATCAGTTTTGTCCGTTGAATGCAGTTACACAGGAAATAGTTACTTATGGCATTGTGGATTAAGACAATAAGGATACCTACAAGCTTAAAAATAAATAAAATCCAAGGCACCCACAGAACCATCATAGAGAAAAAACAGAGCTGGGCAAAAAAAGAGGATGACTTTTTGGGGGAAAGGAGGATGTTTTCTGGTTACTGTATGATACTGAGCAACATGACTAGAGACCTTATGTATTGTATACCATAATAGAAATGAATATTAATGGGCTAAACAGTGGCTGCAGACCCTATATGTGACATTTCTGTTTGTGAAAAGCATTTCATATAGTTTAAGATGGATGTCAAACATACAACTTGTGCCCTGGATCTGGGGGGAGGGTGAGTTTGACACCCCTGGTTTCAACTTGTGAAACTGTAACTTAGATGAAGCAAATGAAGCAGCTGCAGTTAACATACATTAACATGCTTTGGATTGTAATGTACTGTAAGACAGAGTTAAGGCTTCATTTGCAATATTTGGCGCTCTCTGACTTTTCAGAGTTTAATCATGTACTTTAAGAGGCATACTTTTGTTACTTTGGAATTGCATATTACTTCGTTGAAGAAGTTCACAACTTTTCCATTCTGGAGGGGTTTCTTTGCCTGCAATGGTATGTAGTTCTCAGGTGGAGCATTGCCAGTTCCTTATATCCTACTATCAGTGCCACTTCTCAGGGAGCTAGTGCATGGTGCAGGGCTGCTTTAATTTTTTGAGTGGTTACAGGGAAGGGGGGTGGGTAGAGGTACAACATCCATATCCCCTAGAAACTAATGTTAGTGTTTTGTTGGGTTTTTTCCTAGCTCTGTTGGTTGCTTTTGCTATCCTTGTTGCTGTGACTCTGATGTACTTCCTAGGATCCTTTGTTTCCAAGTAAGTGCCTGCTTTCCATGACTTGTGTGTCCTTTTTGTACCGATTAGATTTTATGAGCTAGCAATATTAGCTCAGAATTTTCCTTCCTGCTTTTAAAATATTTGCAACCTCTATAAAATGTACATCAGCCAGATTTCAAACTTTGCATCTCCAACATTTTTGAGGCAGAACTGTTTGTTTTTTACTCTGTGTGTTTGTACAATGCCTAGCACCGTAGGGAGCTGATCTTAGTAATAGATGCTTTTGTAGTTCTCATAATTTTTATTTTTTCCATATGTGTGTGTGTGTATGTATGTATATATTTGGCACATACATAAGAATGCAGCATAAGAGGGCTTTTCTTTTTTAGAAGAATAGGCATGTTCTGCAGTTTTCTTTTAAGAAATGCTCATGCAATATATTTGTATACACATTCAGTAGTTAAGGATGGGGCTGGTTCCAGAGGAAGAGCAATTAAAATAGTGTGCCATGGTTCTGGAAGCTTGAGTTCAAAGCCACTTCAGACTCTTGCCAAAGACTGCCTGGGGCTGTAAATGGGTACTTTAAATTGAGAAGTGAAAAGAAGCTTGATGGGACACTAGTCATGCCACTCCTTGTGTGCTACTGGCTACAGACACTGGTGTGCCTGTGGCATGCTGGCCCAATAGGCTGCTAGGCTTGGGAGGCTCTTGCTAATGCTGAATGTGTTTTCGTGCTATGCAGGCTGATTTTACAGTCATTGTACAAACGTATTGACAATGGTACCATCTCCCAATTGTTGTGCAGCAGTTGTATGCCTCTGGTGGGAGCTGCAAATGACTCCCGCCAGAAATGCATGTGCTTGGTATAGTTTAATGTTGAAGGCATACATGTTGAGAGAATATGAGTTTTCAAGGTGGAGTCAACATTATAGGTTTTTGACATTAGTTAAGGTGTAGGGCAGAATTTTCAAGCTAACACATCCATGAACTACAAATGACTTGAATGACATTCCATCTGCATTCGCCAAGAGTGTTATCTACATAACAAAAATGAACTGCAATTTTGGTTGGCTTTCCCATGTTGGGCACTTTAGGAACACAGGTCTCACAGGTCTCAAAAGGATTTGCAGTCTTAAATTCCTTTGCTTTTTTAAAAATTGCCCGCAGAGAATTTCGGTGTGTTCTCGGTATCCTTGTATATCAGGCCATAATTTAAGTGCTTCAGTAGATGGGGAGTGTAACAAGTTGCCTTCCCCAGCGCCACCTTCCTTATACTTATCTGTGCCCTGTGTGGGGCACCCTTGAAGTCCCCTTTAAGGTTTCTTGTGTCCCGCTCTCTACTTGTCTGCCACATCTTGATGGAAAATTATTATACTGATGTTCTTGTAAGTGGGAGGCTGCCTATTATATTTCATATGTTGGGGTCTTCCTCTTCCATGGGCCTTGACCCCTGCCTTTCTCTAGCTGGGCCTTCCCAGCTAAACCCATCAAAAAGGGTTGGACTCTGAGGTGCTAGCCTTTTTTTCCTTGTCTGAAGGCTCATGGCCTTCCTTTCTGCTCCCATCTGGAGCAGAGCCTACCTGGCCCAGAGGCCTGGCCACCAGCCCCACAGCCAGGGGGCTGCAAGTTCAAGGCTGGGGAACAGCACCTAACCCACGTTGTCCTTAAAAGAAACCCCAAACCACAGCTCAGGTGTACCAGACCACCCTGGCCTTTTAGGATCATGCCCTCTGGCACCTGGGTCTATACACCCTAAAATCCTGTGCCCATACTAGTGCCAAGACCTATGTACTCTGAATACTGTGCCTTCTCTGGTGCTGGGGTCAGTGCACCCCAAATGCTGCAGCTACACCGGTGCCAGGTCTCCATGTTGTAGTGGGGTCCCAATGAGGCTGCCTCCTTCCCCAACAGCTTCACCCAAACCACCGGTGTTGTAAAAAAAAAAAAATAATAATAATAATAATAATAATAAATATGAACAGTCCCATCCATGGGCAATAATAGCCACCAAAAGAAATGTGATTAAGGAAGGCAGCATGCCAGCTTACATTTATGCAGGGGTTTGCACTTCTGCTTTCCACCGTTCGCTACAGTCCTTCTTCTGGGGGTTGCTGCCATCTCTCTGGGGCCCTTCATAGTTCCCCTTCTCCAGCTTTTAGACCACTCACCAAGCCTCTCCATGGAGCTCTGGGACTCGCTCTTTCCCCTTTGGTTGCTAGCCCCTACTGCTGCCCAGCCCAAGTTTTTTATAGTCCTGGCCTGCCCCCTTCTGTTCACCTGACTAGCTGGCCAGGCTCAACTTTTAACCCCCACCTTACCAGCACGCTGTATCCAGAAAGTTCTAGTCTTACAGGGCCAACCTGTCTTCTGGTAACAGGCCTAGGGTTCCCTGTTACAGGGAGATGCATGTGCTCAGCATAAGGAATCAAAGTCTGAAAATGCTGGCAACAATAGAGAAGGCTGTCATTTTTAACAGTGTATGTTTTCCAGGCTGCAATGTACAGAAGAATACTGCCATCTGCTTCGGCACAAGTGCTTCTTTCTTGCCTTTCATCATGTAAGTATGATGATGATAATAATAATAATAGTAAAAACCCTGTTTCTGAACATTATCTTGCTCTCTTTTAATAGTAAAATGTAATTCCATGGTATTACAGCAATCAGATGGGGGTTTTCCTTCCAAAAGATGGGTGGGACCTGGCTTATCCTTTGTCAGATATCATGCAAATGACATTACCTGATTATCATCATCAGGCTTGCTTGGGTAGGTGCCAGAGTGGTCAGGTATGGTATAACAATAGCTATTTATCACACCCAGCCTTTCCCTCCTCTCAGTGAGTAAAATAAAATTATCTAATGTCATCAGTTCTACAGGAGCACATGAGACCTGCTGATGTTTTGTGCTTGGTATCAGAGCCTTGTAAAAGATATTTCCATTCTGATAACTATCATATCTAGTAGCTGCTGCAGTGGGGTTCTAATTTGTGTTCCTCTCTCACTGAATAGCGTGTTGTCAGAAAAGAGGCAGATTTTTTTTTTAATATGGCAGCTAACATGGTTGTAATGAGAATGTCACTAGGACAGACTGGAACCATCAAGGGCAGCATATTAATGAAAATTTATACATGACAGTTAACAGAGAAACTGTGTGCAATAGCTAAAACTAGCCTACTTGTGACAAAGTGCATTAGTTTGATTAATTAGGTTTAATTTTAGCTGTCTCTCTTTTGGTGTTGAACGGTAAATCTAGAAAAGTCTCACTCAGTTTAATCCTTTGGTATTATTATTCTGTATTTTCTTAGGGTACTTACTTTTTTCACATTCAGTGCTAGAAACAGAACCTGCATTCTGTACTTGGAGAACTGTAAATTATCACTCGTTAGAGTTTGGATAGAGATCATTTAATTGCAGGTCCTTCTTTTCCTATCTGGAACAGGGACTAGCATTTCATTTCGTTTTCTTAGTATGCTGATGTCCAAAAATCCTTGACTAGGATTTAAGGCCTCTCTTGCTTCACAGTATGCAAAAGCTGAATAAGAGTCTCTCAAGAATTTATGGTCTATATGGACAAACTGGGTAAAGGAAGAGTTATACTACCTATACATGGATGGCTTCAGGATTTTGGATGCTTAAGATGCAGGAGCATTGTCCTGCGCTGGAGGGGTGGCTGCACCCCTGCCTCTCTTTCCTTCTCTCCACCACAGCAGATCAGACAAATTGTATCACTGGACCAGCAGAGGGACACTTTTTTTAAGTTCCTTAAGCAGGTAAGAATCTTCCCTTCCCTCTCCTTTCCCCTTCATGCTCAGCAGAATGGTTCCTTCTTTCCCTTCTGCTTATATTTCCTCCCTTCCCCTCCCCCCATTCAGTGCTGCCACTGTCCCCAGCTGACATAGATGGGAGTCACTCCTGCTTTTCTCCAGCAAGGCTGCATGTGGAAATAAGCTCATCTCAAGATAGCAGCAGCCAGTAGATTCCCTTCCCTGAGCCTACTCCTGGGCTGGAAGGCAACACCAACAGTGGGAATAGGCAAGAGAGAGGGAACTACCTGCTACTGTTGCTGTTCCTGGCTGAGCCCAGTGATATAGCTCCTTTCTTGTTCATGCCCCCCAAACAGCCAGAGGCAGCAGGAGCAATGAGTGGGGGGCCAAGGGATGATAAGTGGGGGGGAGGAAATGTGCCATTGAACATGGAGGGGAAGATGGGGGAAATCCTTACCTGCTTTGAGGATTTTGAAATTAGTACCTTGGCTTCTGCTTACACAGTGTGTTCAACTGAAAGGGGATGTGTTGACACCAGTGCATTCCCACTAGATCTACCCCATCCCTGTATGTGAATCATGAATGCAGGCACAGACGGGCCAAGTGACTTACTCAACATCATGCAATGAAGTCAACTGCCACTCAGTCTATTCCTCAGGAGAAATACGAATGTTTCATTGAAGCTTTTGTTCCAAATGGAATTCAAAGTAGATGTTTTGGAATTTGGTATGGAAAGAACCTGTGAAAAATTTGGAAACATCAGTTGCTTTCACTATGATACTTGTTTTCCTCCAAAGGAAATGGACGAGCTGGCAGATCCTGATTCCTGGGGATTCATTGGACTGTCCCCATGAGGTGGGGATAGACTGCATGACCTATGGCTCTAGCTGGGCATGTCAAAGTCTCATTGGGGTTTATAGGACCTCCAGACAGTGGAATCCTGGCTTTCCAACACTGTCAGGCAACCTCAAAGGGAAATGGCTGAGTTTGGTGGGAGTTGATTGAAACTATTATTTTTTTTCATGGAACATTTTTATTTGAAAAAGCATTTTTAATAAAACACTACATAGACATAAAATTCATAACTATACCTCTAGACTAGGAGCAGACATTCAAAAAGTCTGAGACTGATTCAGTCTTTGCAGATGAGACTAACCTGGCTAGGCTGAACTGGTTTGTAACTGGAGAGACATTCTCTCTGGACTGAGGAAATTCAGGCACATGCCTGTAGTGGCTCAGGCTAGAAGCTAGGGGTGCTAGAGCACCCATCCCTTCTCTGGAAAATGCTGAGCTTAGCGGGGTGGGTGTGGCCAGGCTCTGGCAGCACCTCTGATTAGGGAAGTCTGCCTGAAACATCCCAGGCTTTCCCCTGCTGGCTGCTCAAGGGGTGGGAATGTTGCAGCTGCCAGCCCCCTGCTAGCAGTTGAAGGCAAGCGGGGAGTGTGCAGTAGGTGTGTACAAAGCTTTGGGTGGTAATTCAGTTTGGAGAAGGTTCAGCTCAATTCAGTGACTGAATCTCTGAATCTGAATCAAATTGAATCAGGTGACCAATAAAAAGGTCCAAATCAATTCAAAGCTCTGAATCTTTTCCAAAATTCAAAGAGAACTTTGATGATTCGAATAGTGCCCACCCACTGCAGCAGGGAGCTGGAGCTGGTAAGTAAGGGGGCGGGGAGGGGGACCTGGGGGATGGGACCATGGGGGGGACCCCTGCTTGCTTCCCCAGTCCCCACATCCCACCCGCCCCAGCTCCCGGTGCTTTAAAAAAAAAAAAGCTTAGGTGCTACTGGGTACAGTGGGGGGGTGATCCCTGCTGCTCCCCCACTGCATGAGGGGCTCTTCATGTACCCCCTGACCCCCCATAGCTGCCCCACCCACCTCATCTCTGGCCTTTTAGGGAAAAAAAATCTGAGAAAACCCCTGGGACCTCACCAGTTTCTGCAGTGGCCTTGGAGCTTCAGGTGGCTTGTGCAGAGTCCCCCACACAGTGCAGGGCAATGGGGGAGCAGTGGGGATCCCCCACCCCCCTCAGTCAAGAATTGGTGAGTTTGGGGGGGGGTTATAGTTTTGTTTTGTTTTTTTTCCTTAAAGGGCCAGAGCTGGGATGGGCGGGGCAGCAATGGGGAGGAACTGGGACAGTGAGGGGTGGGGGGCAGCAGGGATCACCCCCCTTGCCAGGCAGCACCCAGTGAGTTGGGGCTTTTTTTTTTTTTTCCAAAGAACTAGGAGCTGGGGTGGGTGGGGCAGCCATTGCCAGGTTGGGAGGGCCTGGGGAGGTGATGGGCCTGGCTGATTTGGCCAAATCAATTTGGGACAGTGATTCAAATCACCAAATCAAATCACTGTCCTCTGAATCAGCTGAATCTGAAGTAAATACTAGCCGCTTTGCACAGGCCTAGTGGAGCTTTTCAATTTCCTTCCTTGCTTCTTTATACTGTCTGTAGCAAACTGACAGACAAGCAAGCCAGCAGGAAGCTGATAACAGCATTTAATACCTCATCAGCAAAATAATAGCTCTCCATTAGTTAAAACTCTTCTTAAATAGCTTACCAACTGGCCTGTCAATTAGCTCCAAAATGCCCTAAGTGGTCAGTGTTCTGTTTGCCTGTCCCAGTGAAATCCGAGACACACACAGACACCTCTTGGCACCACATGCCTAGGGTTCGTGGGACTGGGGTCCATTCTGTGGGAGATGGGAGGGGGGATTTCTGCTTCAGCAGTGAGCTGCAGGTGGAGGGGGGTAGGGCCAGGGGAAGCCAGGCTGACCCTGCTGTGCCTGCAGTCTGTGCCGGAGCTCTACCCAGGGAGCACAGGGCAGGGGACAGCCCTGCAGTGCGGCAGAGAGCCCTGCTCAGCCCAGAGAGCATGCCAGGATGCTGAGGGAGTTTGGTGTATCTTAAACCAGCAAGAAGTCTGGGACAGTCATTACATAAACTTGTTTGACCCAAATCAGTTAAATCTGATACTACATTCAACCAGATTTATCTTAAATCAGATTCAGTGTTTTTGAAACTGGTTTATGTGCACTGAATATCTGTTCTGTTACAAGTTTAAACCAGTTTCTGATCACTTAAACTGGTTTATGTGTAACTTATGTCCCTAGCCCTACAGAGCTATACATCATGAAAAAGCAAGGGCTGTATAGCAATTACATGGTTTTCAGTACTGCATATACCAGCCGCCAGCTGGCATTTGTGAGTACACTCCTCCTCCATGGTCTGGGCCCCCGACTCATCTGCCACAACCTGATGGAATTGTAAAAGGAGGTGTTCAGTGATGTTCCTTCCCCAGGCCCAAAGATGGGGATACTCACGGGTTTGCTGTGGATGTTCTCAGGGTTCTGCCTCCCCTACACCCCATCCACTAACCAACCGTGTGATATATTCATGGTGCCCCACCAGTTCTGGGCTACAGTCCGTCTGTTGCCCTGAGGGACCTCCACCTCCTTGACTGTGGATGGGGCACAGGCTTGGGAATTCAGCTTTCCTGCCCTTTTTTCTCTTGGGTTCACCCCCTTGATCCCTTCACCAGCCCTGGGGCCCCAGACGGTTACATTGGGGCTGGGGTGGGTATGGCTGGATGTGTCGCTGCCAGCTGCGAGCCCCTCATGCTCTGGGACCAAAGTTTGCAGTGTCCTGACTTGCATCTGATTACTGCTCTTGTCTGTTCGCCATGGGGCAGAGTCAGAGGGCTCACTCCTGCTGGTGTCCCGGGCCTCTCTGGCTTGCACAGCTCTCTCTCCACCCCAGACTGCTTCCTAGGTAAGTTTGCGGTGACACCAGTTTCCCTGTTCCCATCTCTGGGAATGTTGGGATCTGCCCCCAGCACTTACGGCCCCCAAGGGTGCACCCTGCTACCACAACTATATTTGTGTGTCTGTGTGTTAGGAATTATATTTGGGTAGAATGGAGGGGTTGTAAACATATACACAGCCCATTTGGAGATGTCGGTATTGCAAACCATTTTTTCTATTGCAATTTAATCAAAAATCAATTGTCTACATAGCTTATCTGGTTGAATTGAAAAAGTGAAAAAATATTGTATGTTGATGTTACATAGAAATTCTATTTTCAATTAAATTAAAGTTGAAAAATTCACTGAAAGCTGAATGAAACAACTTGTGGGACCACCAAACCGAAAAGTTTCATACTTTGGGCAGGAAGCAAGGGTGGCAGAGGGTTGGCATTTTAAAATGCAATTGAGCTAGGTGTAGTAACAAGGTGTTTCCAAATGAAATTGAAGCTTTTCATTTAGAAAAACTTGACACAGACCATTGACTTTTTTCCTAGTTTTATTTAGCTAAAATAATTAGACAAATATATCACAAAATGCTTTGAATGATGTTGGCCTCCTTTCTTTGGAGTAGAAAAAATGATTTGCCTGAGAAATTTTACTTAGCTCTAACTGCATGAGGATTACTTTACTTCAGTGCAAGCAAATGTTTGGTTGACAGTGAAGACTTTTTCAAAAACAATGTTTTACAACAAGGACTCGGTTTCACTGCACCAGTTTAAGGCTCTATTTCTTACAAAACTGTTTTAACTATTTAACTATTAAACTAAATTAATATTAAAGTTATTTAGTTAAACAGGTTCAAATCCTTAACAAAGATTAATTTAAATAGATGTTTCACTCTTTTACATTTAAAGCCACTCATCTTAATTCAGTCATTTACCAGTTTGAAATGGAACCAGTTTAAGGAAGAGGTCAACTGATTTAAGTACAGTTATGTTAAAGGGTTGCAAAGTTTTAACAAGATTGTAGTAAAAAGTAATATCAGGTCCATCAGTTTTAAAACAGGCAGGCCTAAACTCTTTGTTGTGGTGCAGTTGTATTTACAATGAGTTGTAATGCATATTACAACATGATAAATGATGTGATGTTACATTAAACATAGAAACTAAAGATGAGATGCACCTGTTTTTGGTCATTTCTTACTGTGTTGCTGGACACTTTCCTACATCATTGTCTAATCCAAATTTAAATAACCCAAGCAATGGAACTTCCACTTTCTCCCTTGGAAGACTCTTCTGGAGCATAATAGATGTCACCCTTAGGAAACTTTCCCTCCTATTCAGCCTAAATTTTCCTATGCTTAATTTACCCCTGTTTTTCAAATATAAGATCTGTGAAACTCTTCATGTTGCTGCAGTTAGTCTGATATGGAATCAAAAAAATAAAACATTATTTATTAAAAAATGAAAAGGTTTAGATGAGTTTCTATTTTTATCCTAGAAGCTCTTTCCTCATTGCTAAAATAATATCAGAATGATATATTGTAGAAGACAAAGTACATTTTGGAGGAAGAAAAACAAAAAACACATCTTCTAATTAATCTGTTTATGCTGAAATAATCAACCTAAGTGGCTTTAATGGCTAGCTGCCTATGTACTTGCAGTTGCAAGGAAGATTTTTTTTCCCCCCCTCATTGTGAGAAATCTAAATGTTCACTCAGTATCTCCTTACAGAATGGGTATGTCTGGCTGCAGCTGGCAGACAGCACTGTCATCTTTTAGATAGTAGGAGAATTTGTGGGACTAAATTAAGCTTTAGTGTTGTCAGTAGATTTTTATCTAATAATATTGGAAATGGGGTATAGTTTGATGTGTCCTTATGAAATTTGGAGTACAGATGAACAAACCAGTTCAGATAAAATAAGAACTGACTTGAGCTTTTGACCTGAATTAGAAGTATTCAAGTGAACTTCTATCTCAGCTTTGAAAAATTTTCCCCTTATTACTAAATTTAGTGCATCTCTAAATTTCCTGGTGTTTGGTAGAAATAGGCGAGATGAAAGACTCATGAGAGATTCTGTTCTTATAGTTTGCCTGGCTGGAAAGTGACTTTTTCAGATAAAGGGTGAAGGTCCAACAGGCTAGAATATGCATACAAACTTTAGAGAATGAAAACTTAAACCTGTTGAACAACAGAAGATGATTAGGCCAAGTGATAATCTAGCAGCAAAAGTTAACCGCGCACCCCCCCCCCCACCCAGCAACTCCCTTCTCTCCCCCCAAATATCTATCACTTGATTAAATGCTGACTGGGGAAGTGAGAACTGTTTACACATGGGTGTAAAATACTGACACCAACCAAGAACTTTACCCACAAGCTAGAAGTATATAATATGCTGGAAGGAGGTTTGTCATTTTAAAAATCAGGTGTATGGTATGGCCTTCTGTGCCCAAATTCTATACTCATTCTTTTCTAGTGGAGTGTGAATAAGGGTAGTATAATACTTTGATACTTTTTTCCTAATACAAATATTAAAAAGCTAAGTGTGAGAGGCCCTTCAGTAAAAATTAATTAATTTCATGTGAAAGAAAACACTGTAAATAGTTAGAAATGGGAGTTTACTTTTATCAAATCAGTATTATATAAACCTAAAATGAACAATATGTATAAGAAACTTTATCAGGAAGATTAGCTTTATATTTTGGTTACATAACACATTGTCACACGTTTTTCAGCAGTTAATCTGTCTGCCTAGGTAATACATAAATTTCATAGTCAGAATAGAATTTACTGCATTGCACATTTATAGGCAATGTTAGGTATATACTTGCGACTTGTCATAAATCATTGTGTCATAAAAGTATTGATCTGAAGAAAGAGGAGAAACCAGGTAATGAGAACAACAGGATGTGAATGTTTAGGTCATTTTTTTTTTAAAGTGATGCAGTCTGTGTTTAGTTCATAATGTACTTCTCACTGTTCCCCATGAAAAATGGATAACAATTATGAGTGGGTTTGAAATGGACCTCAGCTGGCTAGGTGGGTATAACGATATAAAACCAAAATAAAGAAGGTGGTACCATTCATCAAGGGTAAAAGGAATTGAGTTTAGTGGGATGCAATCTGCCATCTAGCTCAGGCACTCAATCTTGAAGGGCATTCTTTTTGACTTGATGCAATTGCCAATATTAGTTCACAGAAGCATTGGTTGGCTTCATGAAGTTATATCCTATAAAAAATATATGAACCAGAAAATTCAAATACACAGTCTAAATACCCTAAGTTTCAGGGTATTCATATCCTAGGTTCTTATCCAGCCCTTCATAGAAATAAGGCTACCTTGTAAAATGTTAAAGTTTGTATTTCGGACATCGAGAACTCTGGTGTTTTGACCTTTCTCTAAGGCTAGATACAGACCATCAAAAAGCCTGAGATGGAATTGATTTAAGTTGCATTGTTTTCTGTAAGTGATATAGTTTAAGTTGGTAGTTGTGCCCACCTGGTCTTGAGGAGGCGTTCCCTAGCTGCATCTGTGCTAGGAGCATGGAGCATGCATCTGTGCTTGGCCACAGCGCTTGCTCCTGTGATCTCAGTGGGGGCTTGCATTCCTCCTGTGGGAAATCCTGAAACTCACCTGCCCTGACTTTTGGTGTTCCCTCCTGTGGTCCGCTGCAGCTTGGTCGTGTTCCCTAGCAGGAATTCTTGGGGCTTCTCTACAACCCAGCCATGCACTAGCCTTCAAGACAGCTGTTTGAGGATCTGCTGGGCTCACCCTCTAGTGTTGGCTTTTGCACCCTCTTTGCCTGCTGGGTCCTTGGTGCCCTTATCCAGCTGTAGGGTATTTAGGATGCTAGGCCATCCCCGATGTTCCTTTGTGTCTCCCTTAACTGCACTATACCCTGTAGTGCCCCCTTATCCACTCTTGACTCTCAAGTGCAGCCCTAGGGCCCTGCCTTTCATTCAAGGGTCCCTCCAGGCTATTAACTAACAAACTAATAAAGAAAAGAAAAGGAGAGTAAGGCCTCAGCCAGTCCCCACTCATGACCCCAGCGTCTGTGGATCCCAGGGTCCCTTGACATCATCCTTATTTTTTAGGGGCTAGTGAACCTCTCCAAGGGGTCTGTCTTGCAGCCCCTCAATGCTGGCCAGCATAGCCTGTGTCTGTCATGGAGAGCACCTTCACCACTTGCTTCTGGCTTTGCCTCCCCCATTGCTTTTTTGATGCCAGCTTTTATTTCAGCCAGGCGGCATTCAATGAGATGTCAACTGCCCATGCCATCTTTATCTGTACACAGAACCGGCTGGTGAACTGCATGGGTGTCTCATCCCAGTGCAGCTCCTTCATGTCTTCTGTCCCTATAATAGATAAGTTTGCCCTCTCTTAAGGGCTTTCCTTGAGGGGTTGGGTTGTTTCCATGTAGAACCCTGTTGGGGGGCGGATCTCCTTGCCTCCCTGGGATAGTAGTGAACAGAACACACATTGGCCCTTTAGTGAGGGGGCAGGGCAAATCCTAGATTGGGTTCTGCCATTTTTAAATGAATTTCCATGTGCCAAACTTCTGTTTTGGGTATAGACTGGTTTCCAATTACTTATACTTGTAAAAGCATCTGTATCTGGCCTAACTGCAGATAAATCATGACACTACTTTCATTCTGTGCTACTGTTAATATATAAACAGCTTTGAAAAATGACTGTTGCATAAAAATCATCAGACAGAAAGTAAGAACCATGCTATGCCACACCATGGGTACTGCTTATGCTGTTGAATTGAAAATTCTGTGATGCCCATGGAAGGGTTAATATATAAAAGGTTCCTGCTTTCAAAGACAGAAGAATAAATATCCTTGGGGTAGAAGCAGTTCAAGGGGAGTGATGATTTGGCAAGGGAAGTTTTTTCATGTTACAATGCTTTTAACATAATATTCTGTAGAAGAATTTTGGCAGAAGATGCCTCTGTGGCATCAGACACTGGAATTCTCTCAGTCTTGCTGGTGTTTGCAGTTTCACTGATGCTTAGTTGAATTAATCTTTCTTTCTCAATACAGTAAGTTGTTTTTTCCTCTAATTCACCTCTAAACTCTTCAATGCCTCTACCAAGAAAACATAACAGGAAAAAAATGGAAGCTAGGCCTTGGGTTCAGTTGAGCGCTTCAGCCTAGTCAAACATCTATTTAGAGAAGAAAGGGCTTAATTTATCTCTTAGTTTATTCTCTCTTCCTACTCAAATACAGAATGCTTCTCATAGTATCTGGGTCTGAGGAAATCATTGTTTGTAATTTTGTTACATGTTAGTTCATCCAGTGTGGTTGGCAGTTTTCACAGGATGGCAATTAAATTTAAATATATTTATATCATACACGTATGTGTGCGCCTCAAAGACCCTCAACAGTTATGTGCAGACTCATTTGAAGTAAAACACAGCTGTTATATTGGAGCAAAGGTACAAAAGCTTCCAGTTACTGCTTACACAAAATACCAAAGCACAGCAGAAGCAGCAATTTACTTTAGGAATCATTTCCATTATCAATGAATCATCTTTTTTCATTAGATGAGAAATAGGCAGGCATGCCAAGTCCCAGTGCACTAGTACATTAGAAAAAACTTCTAGTAAAGCAGTGTACTTTTCCACTGAAATATTCCTGTATCCCTTTCTAAAGCAGATTACCAAAGTATTGAAAATATAGCTAATGAATCCCTACTTGCCCATGATACATCAAGTGATTGAAATGCCAAAATGATGTCTAGACCTGTTCTTGATTCCTTTCCTAAATGCATCTGAAGTCTCCTCTTGTTTCACTCTAGCTCAAGAGCAACAAGAATGAAAACACGGTGTGCTATATTATATGGATCTTCTTCATCCCCATATAAACTGTTTAGTATTAGAATGTTGTACTGGCACCACCAACACTAAGACCTAAGTGCATCCATGGTATAACAAGGCTCCTAATTACCCATCACAATAAATGAAGTAACGGTCTTAAATAAAAGGCACTAATTCAGGGGCAGGCAAAATATAGCCCATGGCCCAGACTATCCAGCCCGTGGGGCCCCTACAAAATTTAGGCAGTTAATATTTATTTACTTCTGGCTGCCTGACAAAGGTGACAGGAGCCAGGTGCAGAAGAACACAGGGGAAGCTGGTGGCAGCACTATGCAGCCTCAGCAGGAAGGCCAGTCCATCCCTGCCTCACCCCCAGTCCCACCCCTGGCTGGAAGCCTCTGCTTGTTCCTGCATCTCTCTGCTGGAGGGACATCCAGATAAGAATGTGGGGAGGGAGGCAGAGGAGGACTATGGGCAATTGCCTCAGTCCTTGGGGCCGGGCCGGGCCGGCTCCTGCGGTCCTGGCACTGCATCCAGGAACCACATGGTACTGGAGTGGCTAGCGGGCAGGGTGGAGCAGGGTAATGGCTGTGGAATGTGGGGGGAAGGGGCAGCGAGCAGGAGTGCAGCAACAGCCAGGCACCAGTTTCCTGGGGCCAGTGCTGATGGGACCCAGAGCAAGGTAGCAGGAGCTCTTGGGAGCTGGGCTGGCTCCCCCGTCTCCCTGCTGGCACAGCTCAGACAAGCTCCATACAGCCCCTGTCGGGTCATGCCCCACTGTGGGCCCCTGCTGCTGCAGGTCCTGCACTCCTGCCAGCCTGTTGCTGTGCTTCATGTGCTTGCTCACTGCCACTCCCCTGCTGCCTACCACAGCCAGTTCCCTGCTTTCCTGCCCACAGAGCTTGGGGCTGCATTACTCAGCAGGAACTGGCCAGGTCCCTTCAATTCTCAGCTGGCTACCTGCAGTGCCAGCTGGGCTTCTGCTGGTCATGTGGTCTCAGCTGTACAGCCGGGTCTCGGCTGTGCAGCTGGGACATGGTGGCAGAGCAACAAGTGTGTGTGTAGGGGGGTGGTGGGTGAAATGGGGAAGCATCATGAGAAGGGCAGCAGTGGCAGATGGGAGGGGAAAGTGGGCGGTGAGTGGGGGCATGGTGCCCATGTCAGTGCCCAAGGCAAGGAGTGGCAGGAGCACAGAATCTGGGCTTGGAGGAGCACTGGCTGGGGCTCTGCCTCAGGAAAAAACCCCAAAATATTAGCAATTTACTGGTGAAAATTTTACTTCTGAGTAAGTTTTGAGTCATTATCCTGGCATTGTGCTGATGGAGCAGCTGCTTTTCAGGTAATAGGCAAACAGTGGCTCTTGAATCTATCTCATAAGTGGTTTCCATCTTAGTGAATGAGTCAGAAATTCTTTATTTTTCCACCAGGAGACTGGGGATAACGAAAGGTCTTGAAAATGGACTAAATGTACCAGAAACCAAGAGTTCATTATCCAGAGTGAGGGTAGTTGTTGATGAGACAACACCTAAGGTGTGTGCCTCAGTGATGAAATGCATGGCCTGCTGAGTCATCCCAGCATCCTGAAGAAGAGGGGAATTTTGAGGTTATGGCTAGTTTATCATGCTAATATTGTCCACTAACTCATAATGGGAAGGGGAGGGATGGTTGTGGTGGTGTGAATGACTTTTGAGCACCGAAGGAAGAGTCTTCCTTTCCATGGACTTGACAGTTGTCAACTACAATGATTTCACGGAGATGTCTTAGATCAGTAACTGCAAATTGGTGCTCACAGCAATCCTATGAATAAGGTTTTACAATCTGGTCATGATTAAATCATCAATAACTTAATTTCAACAGTGAGGAAAAAACAGTAACATGGTAAATGTCTGCAATGTTACATAAATATAGTTTTAAAAATTGTTAAAGAACAAAAAGCCAAAATTTTGGCTCAAGAATCCTAGAATATTGAAAACTGAGCTCTCCAATGCAAAACTATCTAGTCATTGACCTTCTACTAGTGCTAGGAATCCATGTCTCACCCTGGCCCCATTTTCTTTAGCTTCAGTCTATGTGTACAGATACAGCAAAATCAAGCCCAGTGCTACTGGACACCTCTGATATGTAAGAAACCCACATGGTGACAGTGTGAATAAGGCTGTACGATTTGGTCATAATTAAATAATCAATAATTTAAGTTCAACAATGAAGGAAAAAAAGTGGTAAGTGTCTTCAGGGTTATAGATACAATGTTAACAATTGCTGGCCAGACTGGATGAGCTAACAATAGTCTCCTTTCATTCCCATTAAGGAAATGAAGTATCCATAAGCCTCATCACATGCTTTAATTACAACTCCAAGAACACACTGTCCTTTCCCTAATTTTCACACGGTCTTTCCTGAAGCAATTTAGCTAAATTGTCTTCTTTAGCTAAATTGTCAGCCATTCCAGAACTTCACTCATATGATTGGTTGAAAACCTGAAATCACATGGTCTAAAAGAAAAACATTTTCTAGATCCCCAAAAAAGGAACAAAGTTATGAAATGCTGTTAATTTACACTTCAATTCTTGGGGGCCAGCACATTCAGAGTGCTATAAAGGAATGCTATATTCTTAGGCAATCTAAAGCACCACAGTAGAAAGGAAAAGAAGCAGGAAAATGATATATCTCAGAATTCTGGACAGTCTGCTATAAATGCTGTTTTGTACAGAGCTGAGTTGGATCAGGGCTGAAGAAAGTCTATCCATTATGTCATTGCTTTCTGTGACAGGGTAATAGGTCCCTGCTGCATGATGCTGAGAGAACAAAGAAGCAACAAAATATGGCACAGGCAAGGGAAACGCTCAGCCACGGGGATCTGGTGGCAATGGTGAGAACCCCACACCACTGAAATCATCGGTGGTATTGCTGTATGCTGAGTCGTGGGAACGTGGCAGTGGTGGCAGGGTCACTGCAACACCTGCAATGCCAGCGACCCCACAGCAAACAAAGCTGCAGACAGGGGTCAGCAGGGGCAGAATGGCTGCACCAGCAAAAGCCCAGCACCCTAGAACCCGGGAGCAGGACAGTGGTGGCAGGTTCACCACACCGCAAAACTCACTGACAACCTAGCAGCATCCCATGCCACAGCCAGCAGGAGCCCAGAGATGGGACGAAGAAAAAAATCCAGTGCTGGCATAGACGTGCTTTGTAAGTGTATGCCGGCATCAATTTGCTGCCTGGGGCAGCAAGGCACTGATAAAAACCCTGTGTGCCAGTCCAAAGTGGGGGGACCAGGAGGAGAGACTGAGGAAGACAGGCTGTGGTGACCCCCATGTGAGGAGCTGCCCCCACACACTGACTCAGCAGAGTCAATCGGTGGGATAGAGGAGGAGATGTGGAATTTCTACTGTGGAGAGGGCTGAGAAGATGATGATAGATCTTCAAGGAAAAATGAGGACGATGGCTGACAACAACACTGTGTCTGTGCGACAACAAAGTAACAGCAGGTTGGTGCTAGGTGTGGTGTGGGGGAGGTGGAGCCCCATGATCCCCATGCTACCAAGCGATTGTAGCTGGACACCACTGAACTGGGATGAACAGCAGTCCCCAAGATAAAAATTTCCATTTTTAAACGTGGCAGGCAAGAAGTATCAGTGGGTTAGGTAACTGCTGCCTGTACCTGCCTCCGCTCTACCTTCCCGTGGTGCCTTTGCCCGGGCCTGAGGTTCCGTGTGCCCTGGCTTTGTGAGCGCACCCCGGGGGTTACCCCTGCTGGTATCAAGGGGACCCCTGAACTCACCTGCCATGACTTTGATGGTACCTTCAGTGGGGGGGGTCCTCCCTTGGGGTATCTGCCGGTGTCAGGTCGTTCCTCAGCAGGTAACCTCGGGGGCTCCCCTACACCCCGGCTACTCACCACCTTAGGCTCTTCCTCCTATGGCTTCCACAATGTCCTGGCTTGCCACCCTCTCACCCCAATGCTTTGGCCGTCAACACCAGTCTTCAGGCTGGGCGTACTCCCTATAGTACTGCCAGCCCGGTCCCTCTGACCTGGTACCTGCGTCCCTCCAGGGGTCTGTGAGGTCGCTGTATCTCTCGCCGGCTCCCTCTGTATGGGACACCTGGTTACTTCACTGATGCCCCCTTTCTCGATGCGGCTGGCTTCTCCACTGCTCCTGTTGCTCTCGCCACAGCTGCCCTTGCTGTCAGCCCTATGATGCGGGATCCAGCTAGCCTTTCCCCCGATCATCTTGCCGATGCGGCAGCTGGTTCCTTCCCCAGCTGGGCTGCCTGGGGCCCTCTCTGCCTGTCCTCTGGTTCCTTTGCTGGCGTTACCGCTGGCTCCTCTGCCAGCCACGCTGAGTAGGATCCCGCCAGCTCCTCCTCTGGTCCTACTACCGGCGCTGCCTCCGGCTTCCCCACCAGCCACGCCGCTACTCACAGTGCCGGCTTCACCACCCATGATGCTGCCAGCTGCTCCTCTTCATCTCTTGGAGCCGGGCCTGGCTCCGCCTCCTTCCTTCCCGCACTCCGTGGGTGGCAGCTGACTCCCCGCTCACTGAGGCTCCTTGCTCCAGCTTCCTCCATCTAGCCGCCCTGTTGCCTCAGCAGGGCCACCTTTTGTTCCTTCCGGAAGGCATCTCCCACCCCTGCTGCTTTGCCACAGCCAGATAAATGCCTGGCTGATGACCCGCACCAGCGTTCTCGGCATGTGGGCCTCCCTCAGCTCGTCTGGCCCTGCAGGAGGTAAGCGGGACTCTTTGCTGCCCCAGGGGCCTTCCAGCGTCCCGGCTCCCCTGGGACACTGCCATGGCAAATTGTTGGTCCACAGAACCATGGTTGGCTTGGGATGACTAGAAAAGCCTAAGTGGGGAGCTCTGGACCACAGCAAGTTACACAATCTTACTGCACCAGCCAGCCGGGACAGGGAAGAAAGCCACGCTGAAAAATCCAGATGCTATTTAGGCCAATCAGCTGGGAGAACTGGCTAGGCAGCAAATGGAACGTTGCGGCCAGCCTCGCTGCTGATCAGCATGAGGAATTAAGAGAGAGCCAACCAAACAGTCAGCTCTCTGCTGGTGAAGAGAACAGCATGGAGGGAGACCCATGGGGACACAACGCATGGCCAACCAAAGGGACTCTGGAGAGATGTCCGAAGATTAACTTGCCCGTGGAGCTGGGAAGACGAGGTAGTTGCAACATCCAAACCAGTGAGTTTGAGTCCAGTGGATGCGATATCCCAGCCCAGAGACCTGAAGTAGGGAGAAGACAAATCTGAGTGGGGATGTGAGTTTGGTGTGTTGGCCCAGTATAGTTCTACCCTGAAAGATAAGGGCAGAGATGAACTGTGGGATGGTCTGCCTGGGACATGTGCAAGAAAGAATGGGGCAACTGACCATGAGGAAGGAGCAGGTTGCCTATAAGCTAATCCAAGCAGCCCAGAGACTCTGACTTCCACAGAGGACATTTAATGGAAGAAAAATCATAATATCTGGTGTGGTAAGCACAGGGTATGGAGATGATGAAGCCCTATGAAGAAGAGCCAGCCTTCTAAATTGCAGAAAGTAACTCAACTGTCTCCTAGGGCTGAGTGCATCTTTGGTTCTTTCCTTTTCCATCTAAGTTGTGGCAGGAAAGTTTAAAAGGAGACTATCTGGTCCAGCAAGAAAGAGGCTTCAATTTCACTTTGGGGACCTAGCTAGTCTTCTATACTTCCACTGAAAAAATAAGTCCTCAATTTTTTTACAAAACACAAGAAATATTCTGTGTATTGCAAGTTGTTCTGTAACTTTTATTACATTTCAGCTACTTCATACTTTACCCTTGAAAACTTCCAGTCAACATTTCCTTTATTGAAGACAAACAAGCTTGCACCATTTCTTTGATTTCCATGCTGTGCTTTCTTTAATTTAATCTATTTTTTTTTTTAAACTAAAATAAACATCATGCCATATTTTCATCTGCTTGGACAATTAAAGGTTTTGACCTTAAGGGTAAACTTCAGCTCACAAGTGAAAGGGGATGAATTATATGAGATTTGTTACTCATGTTTTATGTATTATTGTGCAGATGCTTCATTGCATCCCTGAGGCCTTATAGTAGAGGCTGATTTACCTTATTGAGGTTCTTTGTATTCCTTATGATAGGAGGTGAAATGAGCCACATTTCAGAATAGCTGAAGTTACCACAAACAGATGGGAATAGAGCCCATAGAATCACCTAGTTTAGTACTTTCAGATTACAAAGCTAGCATAGTTTGACATGATCCAACAATTTAGAACTGAGAGAGGTCAGATTTCCATAAATACCTCTGGTTGTGACACTGCATTTGAACCTCATAACAGCTCTGGCAGGGAAATGTAGCCAATGCATAAATATGAAAATGAATGGAAAAACCTTAGACAAGCAGAATTGTTTGCCAGAGCAGAAGCCATTGTTATTTCATTCAAAATGATGGCACAATCTTAGCGCAATGTGCTGACATGCCTGCCTGTTACTTGCTAATCACATCCTTTTTTTGCACCAAAATTAAACTGTTTATGATGCAACTTTTATTGGTTTCCATGGAATCACTACACTTGAACACTGGTGAGAGTTCAGAATTTCTCTGATTACATTTTTTATCTATGTCATTATATGCACATTCTGCATACTTTTTCATGACTTGATCCTTGAAACAAAAATAAAGGCTGAGTTTTTACATGGAAACTACATAACTAAATCCAGGAGAAACAAGGCCAGGAAAAATGTTGATGAGATGGTCCTCAGCTCACTCATTCTCCCTAAATTGCTTCATTAGAGATCAAACTTTTCAGTGAGAAAGCTCAAGCAGGTGAAACCTCATGGCAATTTCCCCGCTAAGTTTCTGAGTTGCATTCTGGTATGAGTTTTGACATGCACAACAGGTTAATGGCTCTGAAGATGAGTTAAGCTCTTAATAATTTGTTGAGTTTTGTTTAATATTAACCTAGAAGATTACTTTAAAGTGGTGTGGGCTTAAACCAAGCAAGTCTATGGCATAGCATGAATATAAACATTTTGTCCTTTGATTAGAATATTTTCTATTCTTTCTTCCTCCTGTCTTCCAGGTGTAGAGTCTCACCTAGATTGTCAGTTAACAAGGTGACCATTTAAAACCACCAAAACCATCATTCTTCAAGAAGCTGCAAAATTGTACATACATTTTTTTGATTTGTGATAAAGGTTCTACATGATATATGGCTGTGTTCTTTTCCCCTATCCAACATTTCAATACAATATTTAAGTAATCAGTTTTGTGTGAGCTGCATTGCGCAGTTCACAGAATAATTAGGACTGTGGTCAGACCTAGTAAGTGAGTTTGCTTTAAGAATTATGTAGACTAGTGGTTAGAACATAAGCCTTTTAGGTTGTATTCTAGCTTTTACAGTGAATTCCTTGTGTCACTTTGGGCACTTTGTTTAAGAGAGACAGTGCAGCTACCAGTAAGGTTTTGGGTTTGGAGTGAACACTTGGTTTTTCTGCTGTTTTGTTGGATGACCAAGAAAAGATCAGTTCTTTCTCCATGCCTCAGTTTCCCCATCTGTAAAATAGAGATGATCTTGCTGTCCTCCTTTGTCAAATGCTTGGAGATCTGCAGCTAAAAAACACTATATAAGAGCTCTAGGTATTAAGATTACTTAATTCTTTCAGTTTAACCATTTGTCAAATGGGAGCAGAGTTGATCTACTTCCCAGGGGTGTTGTGAAATCTTAGACTTTTTATCTAAGGAATTCTTTAAAAAAAAAAAGTTTATCAATGTAAATCATTATTACCATAGCAGTGTATCAGCATTCCTGAGGTGTCACAGGCCAGCTGGGCACTGTGAGTGTATTCATTTGGATCAAGGAGGCGAGTAGGGAGTAGAATAAAGGCAAATTTACTATAGCTTACACACACACAACAGTTAACAGAAAGATAAATGCGATAAGCAGATAAGGCAATATAAAAGAG
>JAGPOW010002742.1:47573308-47679193 GCA_030014935.1 Caiman crocodilus
TAAACTTATGACAGACAAGTCATTTGCAAACTTACAAGCTAATATTAACTAATATTATCTATTTAGGTAGAATACCAAATGCCTCCAAGAAGCACACATCATTGCTTATTAAACCCTCTGGTTCTGGCTGTCACACTGAGGGCTGTGATTTTCAAATTTAGGGAATTTAGGCCCCCAATTCTACCAAAGTTCCATTGCAGTTAGGTGCCTACTTCACTTACATGCAATGGAAAATCTTTATAATTTTTCTTTCTAAGTTTTATGTAAAGTAATACATTAAAGAAAAGAAATGAGAGAGAAAGTTGGCTTTTCTAAACACCTATGAGGTGCATTGGTACAACTGAAGGTGCAATGTTGCATTGGTTTATCTGAAGCTTTGTTTTGCATGTGGACACCTATACGTTTAAACCTGGTTTACATTAGTTTAACTTGCACCTGCTTTATCTCCCAGAGAGAGCTGGAAATACTAAATAAGGATAAGAGAAAATCAACCATGAATTTGTTCTGTTAATGAGTTCCAAATGTTCTTGGATCTGTCCTCCTCTGGTTTTTTTGTTGTTTCCCCCTCCCCCACTGCTCCTCCCCACCCATCAGCAATTTGAGAATCTTAAAGCAAATTAGGAGAAGAGCTTTCAATAATCATAATTAAACATGAGACAATTACCAAGATGAGGTGCCCCTTAATCCTGTTGAAATTAGAAAGAACTGGGGAAAGCAAACTAATTTCCTAAAGATTTTTTTCCCATCAATCCACCTAACCTCTGTTAAACTTCATGCCTTTTTCCATATGCTGTTTCCCTCAGCTAGCGCATCTGCAGATGCATGCTGCTACTGCTTTGTGAGAGAGACCAATGCACTTTCAACTGCTACTTGTGCTCTGTCTTGCCCAATTTCACTAGCTTTACCTGTAGAAAGCAAATAATAATAAGCAGGTTGCCATAACTTTTTAAAGAAACTGCAGGAAACATCTTAATGCAACTGTCAGTCTATGCACGTACTGTAGGCACTCTCTCTCTGATAGCCTGGAGCTTAAAAGCACTGTTCTTTGCCAAGGAAGAGGCGGCTATCTTCAATCTGGCATCTGAACATGACAAAGAGATCTATCAAACAGAATTAGGAGCACAGATCCTTCCTGTTCTGTTTAGCTTTGTAATTTAATATGAGTCAAACCAGAGGCCTGGCCTGTGGCGAGGCGCTCCTTCAAATCTAATGAAGTGCTGCTCCAGTTTACCATCATTGAAATATTAATATGCAAACTTCCTATATATGCATATAAAAGATATAAGGCCATATTGTGCATGACAGGAGAGGTTTATCAAGGAACTTTGATGTTTGGGGCTTTGCTTCCAATTTACTCTTGTTTACTGGGTATGACTGGATGTTTCACAACCTGTTTTGTATTATTCTTTTCAGTCCACTCCAGAAATTTCAAGAGAGGGAATTTCTGCCATGTGATTAGGAATGTTCCTGAAACCTGACTTAAAGGCTTCAGAAAGGTCCAGAAAGATCTTTTCTGGATGTAATAAGAAAAGAGGTTTCCAAAATTTGTCTATAGTTCCACTGATTTCTCTCCCTCCACACCCTTTATACTTATACAATCCACTTGAATCAGCCTATAGTGATTTATGACTACTGTAAGGTATGAAAGGACTAACTGGAAAAAATGCTTTTCTCTCACCTTTTGATGCATAGTCCGTTTGAGAAAACAATGCAAGAGCAATGAACTATGTTGATACCCTCCAGCCTCCAGATAAGGATCTTGCTCACTGTGCTTAGAGGGTGAATTATTGCCCCCATGTCTACCTAAGTCACTTTCCTTTCCTGGTTTTATTCATGTTCTTTTTTTGAAAAAATGCTCCAATCATATGTGTTACAAATTCAAATCATGGCATAGTGCGTATCATTTAAGGGTATGCTATTGCTAAATGATTTAAACAAATGATTTTCTTGAGACTCAAGGCACAGTTGCTATTTAGGAGTGTTTCAGCAGTGCCCTCTCTCTTAAATTTGCCTACAGGGAAAAACATGATCAAGGATATTTTTTTTTTTTATCTGATTTTTTTTTTCTTTCTTTCTTTCTTTGCCATCTCCTCTACCTTCACTTATTTGCTGTGTCTTGTTTAACACCTAAGTTGTAAGGTACCTGGCAGGAGCTCTTTTTGTCACTTAATCATCTATTACCTATCACAATGGGATTCTAACCCTCTCTGGGCACCAATGTAATGTACATCATAAAAGATTAATTCTGCCCAGGGAATAAAGTGGAGTTTATTGTTTACAGAAGTCTTGACATTAAAAAAAAAAAGCAGGATAGGAAAGCAAAAACTATCTGTTTTACATTTCAGGATAACAGCACTGCAGAAAGCACAAGGACAGAAGTGGGGAAACCTAAACGTAGACGACTTCTTTCCTTGGACACGTTCAGAGGGTAAAACTTTCCACCAAGGCTTTGGTTTCTGTGTGTTTCTTAAATAGTTGGATTTTGGTGTAATGAAAAGATACAGTTATAAGGAGTGTCTGAAAGAGATGTAATAAGAGCTTTCCTGAAAACAAAATGTGGTTACATGTTCTCCTTAATGATCTCACAAATAATTTAGCAAATTACTGTTTCAACAAAGACTCATTGGGTCTCCATCTTACATACGGATTTTCTCTAAACTAGTCCACTTTCCTGTCATAGTCATCATTCTGTTGTATGTTTCTTTTCCATCATTTAAACTCCAGATTTTGATAACCCCCAAATTTTGGAAAACCTGTGGCTTAGATTCAAATTTTTAAAACTGAAGCTCATCTTTACCTAAGTCAGGATATGTTAAACGAGCTGTCTATTCCATTAGTTATTGTAACTTCTGCTTGCCAGTTTCCAAAAATCTTTGGGAAATCCTGAAAGAACAGTTTCCACTTGGAATGGAGCTAGCATTAAGTAGTAAATATTAGCATGTTAACACAAGCCTTGCAGCTCAGTGTTCATGTTTGTTGTTCCTCCCATGGTTGCCCACAGCAACTGCACTTACTAATATAACGCTAGTGAAAATATTTAATGCACTTAGGATGCACTTAAAACAGTTAGGCCTGTTTAATCAGTCCAGCTTCTTTAAACCCACTGAGAAAGCACAAACAACAATGGAATATTCCCTATAGTCTGATATAGAGGAAACTCTGGGTTTCTGCCTGTTTGCCCGCAAGTTTTTTTTTCCTTACTTTTTTTTGCTTAGTATTTTTCCAGTAATTCAGGAGTTGGCAGCAGTATATGGCTGCAGAAGGAGCAGTGTGGCATTCTGTCAGCTGAATGACTCCAGCATAGGCTGTGGGCCAGTGAAAACCAACTACAATGCAAAAGCAGGCCAGCTTTTCCCATGCAGATCACTGTTGCACTAATGTGAAGTACAAAGAATGGCACACCTTTTTAAATCTCTGCTTTAGGTGCTACCTAACCCTTCAGTAGGCACGTATTGGTGACCTCCCATGAGGGTGGGTGCGCTTATTACTGTTCTGAACCTCTGTCAGATTCTTCTGCCCTATCCTGCTCATCATGCTTCCAGTTTTGTAAACTGTATTAGAAAAACAGCTGAACTGTTTACACATACTCATTCTATATGCAAAGCCTACTTTTTACTGTGCTAGTGACTAAGCATAATAGCATGCTGCAAAACTTACTACAAGTGGGTCAGAAAAATTCCTCCCAGATAGACAAATCTAGAAGAGCTTCAGTGGACTAATGCTCACTCATCGGCAACTTGCCATACATATTCACATGCCTCCAACGCAGTAGGAGTCAGGTACTTGGACTCTGTTACCAGATCCCTCATTTTCTGGAACAAGTCACTTTCCTTGAGGGTCTGTTTCCCACTCCACAATTTTTCTTTCAGGTTTGTATATGCATACAGTATTTAGACAACAGTGTCCCAATCACAGAGTTTCTGGGAGGTACTCATAAATTATATCGTGTAACATTATATATAATAAACACACATTTATTAGATGATATAAAAATATTATTTAAAATAATGTGCTATGCACTGAATGAAGCAGGAATCCTTGAGAAAAATAATACATTGTCATTTAATGTAAGCAGCAGAAGGAATCTGAGTTAAGGCTGCACAAGCAACCGTAGGCATGTTCCAAACTTTTGGGTTCCTGGATGTGCAATTCTAATAACATCTTTTGATATCTATTTTGTGTATAATTGCCTAGTTTTTTTAAAAAGCAAACTGACGTCCCTTCCAAATCTGGCATGTGCCACCATACTGTCACTCACATGGACTATCAACAGGCTTAGAATCAGCAGTCTACTGCTTTTGAATCAGAAGGGTGATCCCTATAAACAAAAGAGATGGGTTACCTAGTCTGTGGCAGTGCCTAGACTGGATAGGAGTAGCTGTTACAGGAGAAGTCTGGTTTTCCACAGTGGAGTATCCCCAGTCAATCTGTGTCCATGGTGCCTTTAGAGCTGGGTCAGCCACAAGAGGTGGTGAGAGGTTTAAATATCCTTAGTGAGGGTCTTATATTTGAAGATTTTCACTGTCACAAGTGAAAAGTAAAGAAGTTTCTTTTGAACCTGTGAGAACTGTGACTTTTGTAACTTGGTCAGATTTGGGTGGATTTTATTTTATTTGGGTGGATTTTAGTGGGAATAGCAATAGATACATGAAAGCCAGCTTCGGATAAATGTCCAGTCCTTGCCTAATCCATAATGAGACAGCATAAAAGCTTCTTAAAGAAAAGGCTACCAAGTTTTTTTTTTTAATCCACATGATACAGTATAATTTTCATTAGCTTCATGCTTGGAAATGACTTAATTTTCTTAAATTTTAAGGCAGACAGTAGCATGGGAAACTTACACTCAAGGAGCATAGTTATAAACACACAAACTAGTGTCTTACAAAAGGAAGTGTTGGACAATGTTAAAAAACCCCTAATAAATAATAATACCCATGTTTCTAGTTAACTAATGGGTATTTTGCCTTCAACATCACCTTCACCAATCAAAAATGTAAAAGTTTACCAGATTTTCATTATTGATGGGTCTGCAGCTCTGTTTTAATGTCAGACCTAATGCTGGCACTGGGGAAAAGGCTATTGTAAATTTTCACCAATGGTGCTTTATGAGATGACTGCTTTCTGCTGAACAAACAGCTGAAAACCTTATGAATTCTTTTTTTTCGTGCAGTAATTGCAACAACTGGAAAAAGGTCCCAAACATAGTCACAATTGGTGATTGCATTTGTTTTTTATTCTCTTCGCAGAGGTGAGGAATCTTTGTGAAAGAGTAAATAGTTTCTTTTCAGATTCTCTTTCTCAGCCCTAGGTTTATATAAAGATATGGCCTGTGCCACTGTCACTTAAAAGAATCAGAGTGAGCTGCTTCTGCTAGCTGGTAGAGGGGGCTGTTAACTAATAGCAGCACCCTCCAGACCAGAGCCCAAGCAAGGGGCTGAAAGCAGCTTACAACCATGAATATGGGTAACTGAGCAGCAGTGAATTCATGAAACACTTGGATGTACTAATTGTCCTAACTCAGTGCAGTGTTGAGCTCTGCTGTCTTTGGTGGAGTTGCTGGTTTTTAAGGATAGTAGAACCTTAAAGGAATAAAGACAAGAAGTCTCTGAAGAAATACAGTATTAATTTATTCCAAAGAAATGTCATCATTAAAATGCCAAAACAGCGGGCTCTCATGGTAGCTCTCCAAACTAACAGAGTGAAACTATGTACAATTTCAGGTCCTGTATGAGAATAAACAGGAAAATACCTACAAGTAATTTGCTTCACAATGATAATCTGTGCTTTAAACAATTACTTTAAAACTTTATTAGTAGACTAATTTGATTTTTCAGTCCTATTGTTACAGAAGACTCTTACACAGGAAGGTTGATAAGGGCAATTTGAAAGCTAAAACCAGATTCTTAAGTCTCTGATTTAAGATTCTCCAGTAATGAAAGGTTAAGCTGTGCAATTACAATAGAGTTTTAAATGAGAGCCCCTCAACCAAATAAGCAGTTTGTTAGAACTTTTACAGACTAACTAGAAAACATTATGGATAGTAAAAATACTAATTTCTTTTAAAATACAGAGAAAGAGAAAATAAAGATTTAAGAAATAAATAAAGCCCAACTAAATATATTTTATTCCTATAAATACAGAGTAGGGAGGCAATTAATTACATCCTGAAAAAACTCTCATACACATTTACCTTTAAGCATGAGAATGGAGTAATATTGGAAAAATCTAGATTTATCTTGCTGCATATGACAAAACATATATTTATTCCTTTTGGTATGGCATTACCTTACATTTCAATTAGTTTACTTAATAATTAAAAAGCAATACCATCATTTCTCTTTAAAATTCCCATTTATATTAGCAAAAGGATAAATTATGAACACAATTAACTAACAGTTAGTTACAAGTATCAATAGTAGCTTGTGCTTGAACTGCTTTTCTGAAGACACGATTGGGATCCCATTTGAAAAAGAACCGCTAATGGCATGTTTCCACCGCAGGCTCTGTTGGGTAGCTGTGTCAGCATGGAGCTCAATGTATCTAATTGCTTATTTATCCTATCCTATGGTATTACTACTTATACTAGTTAGTTTAAAGCAACTGGAGTCATTCAATATTTATGTTAATTGCACTCTCTTTGTCCTTTTAAGCTTGTTGCATCCAATATTGTAGCTCAAAAGCAAGCAACTTTCAGTTTGTGCAGCGCTGCTATACTTCTGAAGTCAGCTATGGGATCTTTGTGTATTATATTTCTTCCCCTCAGATTGTAACCCTTCACTCCCTTCTTCCTTGTGCATGTTAATGTTAAATGGTAACTAAAAGGAAACCTCTGTAATGAAAAGGCATGGAGGTCATGAGCTAGTTACAAGGCAATTTTAGACCTTGCTTACGGGCCTGTTCAGTCAATGAAGGTATGGGCCTGCTTTGGATAGGAACATTGAGCTTTTATTGTAAAATACGAGGCAAAAGAAAACTGATGTAGGACAGCCTAGTGCCTGTATGAGATTTAATTGAATTTTATGGGCTGTATGCTGCATTCTGCTCCAGTGCAGGATATACAAGGTTGGTCTTGTCACCACTGATGTACTGTAACTGGGAAAGGGAATAGCATCCTATCTGAAAATAATATAATAATAGTAAACATTTATTCAAGCAGCAAAAGAAGCTCTGAGAAATATTTTCTTGTGAGCATAAAAGTAACTCGCAACTAGACTGTGTGATGGGGGGTGGGAAGGGAGAAGGTTTCTCAGATTGTCCAGAGTCACTCCAGTTTCTGTCTTTGTGCAGCACACATTTATTAAGAAAATTAGCTAGCATTCTTAAAAGCTGATCTCTTCTCCTGCTTCCAAGCTATAATGCTGTCTCCCTTTCTTTGAGGGCTTCTTGAGTTTTATGTATGAACAAACTGAACAATACAAAATGCAACTCCTGTTGAAAACTATAGCATGAGATTCCTATGATCTAATTCTCATTTATAGCAGGACTTCATTCGTCAGTGGACTTCTTATAGTTTAAGACAGCTTTAGAATGGTGTGTTTTAATAGGACATTAATTCAAATGAGAATCTGGCAAAGAATTTCTGGGGTCCCAATTCCTAGAGATAGCCAAGATATGTTATAGAGTTGGAGAAATTTAATGAGGAGACATTGATTAGGAAGTCATTCCTTAGTGTGCTGCTTCATTGCCAGTCTTTCCCAGAGTTCACATTGAAGGTTTCTTTTCTAAAGCATATCATGACCCTGACTGATTGTTTCACAGGACAAGGTCCTGTTTTCTTGTACCAACCAAAACTCATGTGGGATTGAACAGAGTGTTCCAAACACAACTACTCAGTGAAATCACTTGCAGTAGGAATTGCACTTGATGTTGGAAACATGTAGATAAAATTAATGTTCTAGGTCAGTGATTCTCAGCAAGGGTGAGCAGCACCCTGGAGTGCTGTGATATTCTTTTTTAAGGGTGCTGCTCAATATTAGAACTTGTTGTGGAAATACCTGTGCATGATTCACAAAATAAACCCAAATATTTCAAATAGGAATCCATAGCATCAAAACCCTTCCAATCTGTTGTGGTTAAAAAAAACCAAGTAAAATCTAAGAGCTGGCACTTTCTGAGGGCAGTCTTGAGTCTAAAACCACTGTTCTAGGCCCACACTCTATTATGTCCCTGCAGAGAAGGGGAACATGGACAGTAGGCCTGTGCGAGTAGGCAGCTATTTGATCAGGCTTCAGATCCAGACGCTTCGGATGCCATGGATCCGATCCGGAGCTCTGGACCAGGTTTCTGCTTCAATCCAGCTGAAGCAGCTCCAAAGCTTCAGGGCCGCCTCAGAGATCCTGCCATAAGGTATAATGGGGAATCAGTGAAATATCTATAACTTTGTTGGTTTTTGTCTGATTTGGATGACGTATACTGAGCTGGTAGCCTCTGCTGAGAACATGAAGCCTGCTAAGCTTCAAGAAGATAAGTGCAGGAGTTTGGGGGGGGGAACTGCACCCCAAATTCTTGAAAACAAAACTCATGTCATGTCTATGTGTAATACCACTGGGGGGTGAAATCAGCAGGGGTAGCGGCCCCTGGCGAGGCCACAAAGCCTGCCAAATTTCAAGGTGATAGGTGCAGTGGTTTGGGGGGAACTGCATCTCAAGCTATTGACAGGCAAAACTTGTGACAGATGACCCTGTGTGTGTGTTAAGGTGCAGCAGGCTGAAAACTGCAGGGCTAGTGGCCCCTGCTCAGGGCACGAAGCCTGCCAGGTTTCAAGGAGATAAGGGGCTTGGGGGAAACTATACCTCAAGCTGCGGACAAGCAAAACTCGTGACGTGGGTGACACTGTGTGTGTTAAGGCACAGCAGGATGAAAGCTGCAGGGATGGTAGCCCCTGCTGTAGCCACAAAGCCTGCCAGCTGGCAAGGAGATGGGTGCTTGTCAGCAGCTAGAGGTGCAGGGTGCCAGAACCCCTCTTTACCTATGTCACGAGTTTTGCCTGTGCAACTGACAGTCTCTGTCTTGGGGCAGTTGATTGTATTGATTCTTTCCTCTCCTTAGTGTGGGGTTTTCTAGGTGTTATTGTTGCTAATTAACTGCTTACATTAGCTAGCAACTGTATATTGAGCTAGTCCCTGAATGAATCATGATTGATTGGTAGCTGGTAACACAGTAGCTGAGCAGCCAGGCCTGTAGTAGTCGTCCCCCCCCCCCCCCGACAGAGACAGTCTGTTGTACAAGCACCCATGTCACGAGTTTTGCCTGTCAGCAGCCAGAGGTGCAGGGCCCCAGAACCCCTGCACCTATCTCCTTGACAGTTGGCAAGCTCCATGGCCACAGCAGGGGCTACCATCCCTGCAGCTTTCACCCTGCTGTGCCTGAACACACACGGTGTCATCCATGCCACCAGTTTTGCCTGTCAGTAGCTTGAGGTGGAGTTCCCCCTCAAACCCCTGCATGTATCACCTTGAAACTTGGCAGGCTTTTTGGCCTCACCAGGGGCCACTACCCCTGCTGATTTCACCCCCCAGTGGTGTAACACATAGACATGACATGTTTTGCTTTCAAGAATTTGGGGTGTAGTTCCCCCTGAACCTCTGCACCGATTTTCTTGAAACTTGATAGGCTTCATGCTCTCAGCAGAGGCTACCACCTCTGCAAATGTCATCCAAATCAGACAAAAAAACCCAACAAAGTTATAGATATTTCATTGTTTCCCCATTATACCCTATGGCTAGATCGCCGAAGCAGCTCTGAAGCTTTTCTGAACTGCTTTGGAAAGCCTAACAAAGCCAGCGCTTCAATCCGGACATGCTGCTTTAGATGCTGGAATGTCCGAAACGTCTCTGGATTTGAAGCCTTGCACAGTCCTAATGGACAGCTGACAGTAGTAAGAAGACAAGGATATTAATCAAATGTTTGCGTTTCTTTTAAACATAACTCTAATGAATTGGTGTGTGTGTTTTTTCAGTGTCCTGGTTTTGATAGCTACCATGGTCTTAAATTATTTTATGTTACCATTTTCTGCTTCTGTTTTGGCAAAGATTGTCTGATTCAGGGTGAGAACTTCCAATATTATAAAACTGGCATTACTGTTTTTTATTCTAGAACCACCCCCACCAAAGAGTCAACTTTTTCATGACTGTTCTTTTAATGCTGTCAGGGTATGGACTCATTGAAGGGATATCTGAGGTGCCCTGAGGCCAAAAAAAAAAAGTTGCAGCCTAGAACCAAAATAAATCTGCCTTGGCTTTAGTATTTTACTGTAGTTTCAATTCAGAGTAATTTCATCCTGGGGTCAAGGTAATGTCTTTCTGGGACAGTTATTCATTTGCACACAGTTGCTCTGTGGCTATTGCTTTTTCTTGAGATTCCCTGCCTCAGAGCAAGGCTGTTCATGTGGTTGTGGCTTTAGCTGGCAATCATAGGTCAGGCCAATTTCCCACTGAAATCCAGGGGAGCCTGTCTGTTGCCTTCAACAAGCTTAACATTAAACTTAGTCAGCAGTGTAGGGTGGGAGAATGGTGAGGAGCCACAGATTCACTTGTGAAGCAATTTTTGGCCTTACCTTCTGTACTAAGCGTGTCATGGCACCTCAGCCTCCTAAGATGCATTTAGGTATGAATTGCAAGGATGTATTTATGCACCTAATTTCCATTCATGTAAAGGGACCATGGGAATTAAGACTTTGAAAATCTGTTCTCAAATGCTTAAAAATAAAGCAAATATGCCAGTTATGCATATACAATTCTCCAGCAAGTAATAACATGGCATCTTAATAGTGCATTCATTATTAACATTCCCCTGAGCACACTACTGTAAATTACAACTTTACAAGTTCTTCCCAACAAAATGACACAGCTAGGCAGTACCTGCACACCTTCTCCTTTTCCCCTTCTGATTTCTAATTAGACAGATAGAAAGCTATTCAGGTGGATATCGCTGCATCTGTGTGATACCATTTTCCTTGTTCAGTTTTGTATATAACTCATTTACAAAAGATGTTGCTTTCTATTTTAGTGCAATGATGTGAGACCTTTCTCTTGTGTTACTACCTGGGTCAAATCACTTGAACTCTGTACCTCAGTTTCCTTCTGTAAACTAGGATGGGATTCCTGGATGCAAGTGCTAAGGATGTTGCTTTAGAATTGATCAGTGCCCAGGTCAATGATAGTTCCATCTTCCTTTCCTGCTGTCTCTTTTGGCTTTAAAGTCCCGCTTGAATTTTCTTTCATTTCCCCATGATCGTCACATGTTCTTTTTTTCTTTTTCTATTCAGGTACTTTTATTTTTTGTCCAAAGTTCATGTGTCTACCTCTTTGTTACAGTACCTTAAGTCCCATATAGATTGCTGTATTGAAATTATGGATAGCTTTGTGTTTAAAAATAAAAAATCCAAAAAGAGACCAGGCTCTGGGAACTTGACAGCATGGTTTCAGATCAAAAGTCTTGAATAAGCTGCTGATAAGAATTACTCTAAGACCTGAGAGGGTTTAACCAGTTGTATAAGAGCCAGTGAGTTTCACACAGCTGTAAATGCTTATTGAAATCAATAGTAAACATTACTCTTTTTTTGCACTCTGCCCACCTCCCCACTCTCTTCCCTTTCTCTTCCTAACCAGCTCCATTTCTATTACTCGTGTAACTATGGTTTATTTCAGTGCTACCACTTGTCTTATTTTCCCTGTGCATCAATGAAACCCTCCATTTTTTTTTTTTTTAATTTAACTCACTCCTCAGGATGTAATTTTTTTCCTTTAAAGAGCTCAATATAACCTCTAAAAAGTTGATCCAAAAGTCTAAATCAGTTTGGCACTCAATTATGTCTTGAATGGAATCTTTTCATAGATTAAGGGCTGGAAGGGACCTTGTGAAATCAAGTCCACCCCCTCGCAATAGGCAGGAAGTCAGCTGGGATCAAGTGACCCCAGCAAGAAATACATCCAAATGTTTTTTTGAAAGAGTCCAGAGTAGTTACTTGCACCACCTCTGCAGGGAGTTTGTTCCAGACCCTGGACACTCGCACCATAAAGAAATTTTCTTATGCCTAGTCTAAATCTGCCTTCCTGGAGTTTATGGCCATTAGATCTTTTTATCCCTTGGGGAGCTCTGGTGAACAGCTGTTCTCCCAGGTCCTGATGTACCCCTTTAATATCATTGTAGCCTGCCACCGAGTCCCTCCCTGAGCCTTCTTTTTCCAGACAGAAGAGTTCCAAGTCCCTCAGCCTCTCCTCTTGTGGCCTGCTCTCTAGGCATTGGATCATATGAGTGGCTCTCCTCTGAACTCTCTCAAGCTTCTTCACATCCCTCCTGAAGTGGGGGGTCCAATACTGGATGCAGTGCTTCAGCTGTGGTCTCACCGGGGCTGAAAAAATAGGGAGAACGATTTCCCCGGTTTTGCTTGAGATGCATCAGTGTGTGCACGCCAGAGTTTGGTTTGCTTTGCTTTGCTAGCCACAGCCACTTTGCTTTGCATTGGTGGCTCATATTCATCTTGTGGTCAGTCAAGACTCCCAAGACCCTATCAGTCATGGTGCTAGTGGGTAGGGGTGATGCATAGGGGGTGCTCATGCACCCCCTGAGTGTGGCAGTGCAGCCCTACAAAAAGGCGCCTCTAACACTGCAGGCAGTTGTTGCTTGCCACCCCACCACCGTCACCACTGGCAGGGTTTATGGGTGGTCCACAATCCCCACTGGCCACTGCCGACAATGGCTGTGGGTAGTCACCAACTCTTGGTCAGTGCTTACCACCCCACCCCCCATCCCCATTGCTGACAGCGCTGGTGGCATCTGCATGAGCACCCCCACTTACCACCACTGTGCTCCTGCTCCTCCCACTACTCCCGCCTCCATGCTCCTACGGCTGCTGTGCCACCCCAGCCACCAGGTGCTCATGTTAGTGAGCATAGCACTGCTGAGTCTGTAAGTGTATTGAAGGTTCTTCCTACCAAGGTGCAGCACCTTACACTTCTCTACATTGAGCACCATCAGGTTTTGGTTTGCCCACCTTGAGAGCATGCCTAAGTCGGCCTGTATCCCCAGCCTGTCCTGTGGTATAACCACCCTCCTCTGTAATTTCATGTGATCTGCAAACTTGGCCAGTTCACATCTGACTCCTGAATTGGGATCATTAATGAAGATGTTAAAGACTACTAGTCCAAGTATCGAGCCCTGAGGAACTCCACTGGTCACCCTGTGCCATGTTGATTGCTCCTGCCAACTATTTCTCTTTGGGTCCAACCCCGTAGCCAGTTACCTAGCCATCGGACCGTAAGGTGATCAAGGCCACAGTTCCCCAGCTTAACCATGAGGACATCATGGGGAACTAGGTAAAAGGCTTTCTTGAAATCCAGATATATGACATCTATGTCATCTTGCTTGTCCAGGGCACATGTTACCTGGTCATAGGAGATGAGTTTGGTCAGAAGCTGGCATTCAGATGCTGGCCTTCCATTAGACTGGTGTTGATGGATCCCTTGACAATTTTTTCCAGGATTCTTGCAGGAATGGATGTCAGACTGATAGGTCTATAATTCAACAGGGCATCCCTCCTCCCTTTCTTGAAGATAGAGACCATGTTGGCTCTTTTCCAGTCTTCTAGAACCTCATCTGAGCACCACAGATTTTCAAATATCTCTGCCAAGGGGTCTGCAGTGATGTCTGCCAGCTCCTTCAAGACTCAACCAGTTCCCTATTGAATTCCCAATCTAGTTCTTCCTCTTGGTGGGGAGGTCTATAGTAGACTCCTACAAGTATGTCACTCTACCCATGTTCTCCTCATATTTTGACCCAGAGGGTGTCAAGACACCCTTTCTGGTTTAAAAAAAAAACCCAACTCCATCTGCAGGGAAGTGAACTGATCTTTGACATAGAAAGTAACACCCCCACCTCTTTTCCCCACATGGTCTCTCCTATACAAGGTGTAACCCTTTAAAGCAATCAGTCAATCATAGGTAGAGTCCCACCAGGTCTCTGTGACCTTGTAGGCTTAATGGTCTTTTTCACGTAAGCAGGAGGCACTGGCCCTTCTCTTATTTTGCAAGCTTCTGGTGTTTGTGTATAGGCAGTTGAGTCTGCCATGAGAAGACCCATGCTTCTCTGTGGGGTGAGGTGGGACCTTTCCTTGGGCTGTCATCAGAGTGGGTTCCCTTGAGTTGCTCCAGTTATTAGTAATGCAGCTGACATGACCTGGGCTAGAACTGTTAATAGATTGCCCGTCCCCCAGCGGTCTTAATTTAAAGCCCTATCAGAAAGTCAACCCTTCTGGCTGAAAAGAGCTGCTTCCCTTTCCAGATGAGGTGGAGGCCATCCCTTCCCAACAGCCCACTTTCCCTGAATTGTGGACCGTGGTCAAGGAACCCAAACCACTAGCGATGGCACCTAGCTGGAGTCTTCTATTCACCTCACTGATGCACCTTCTCCTCCAGAGCCCATGTCCTGCGACTGGGAAGATCAAAGAAAAAACTATCTGTGTTCCCAGACCATTGAGTCTAGCCCCCAGAGCCCTGTAGTCATGCATGACCCGACCCGGACTGCTCTATACCGTATCATTCATGCCCACATGGATGATATGGTATGAGATGGTGGTTGAATGGCTTCATGAGTTTGGGGATCCTCTCTGTCACATCTTGGACATGAGCTCCAGCCAGGCAGCAAACCTCATGGGCTAGGGGGTCAGGGTGACAGGTCCCCCTAAGGAGGGAGTCACACACCATGATAACTCTGGTGCTTCTTCTAGGTGCTGGTGGCCCTTCATCCTCCCATGCTGGAGCTGGTGGAAAGGCTAGCTCAGTTGATGTGAGAGATGCAAACAGTTGTGCAGCTGCAAGGGAGTGGGAGTCCAGGTGCTTTGCCTCTTTGGGCTGGAGACAACCATTGTCCAGGCATCACCAGATATGTGGGGAGCTGGAGGAAAAGCAAGGGCATCGTTGTACCCCTGCCAAACCAGATAGGACAACTGACAACAGATGCCCAGGAAAAAGCCAACTTATTACATGGGTACTTTGCATTAGTTTTTCACCAGTCCCAAGGGGTGCCTCTCCCTATAACAGGACAGGAACGCCTGGGTGAGGGTGATTCCTTACCTTCCATCAATGCTGACCTTGTGAAGGAACACCTTGAGAGGCTGGACACCTTTAAGTCAGCCAGCCCTGACAGTTTACAACCCAGGGTACTCAAGGAGCTGGCAAGCATCATAGCCCAACCCCTGGCATGGATCTTCAAGAGCTCTTGGCACTGTGGTGAAGTGCCTAAAGATTGAAAGAAGCCCAATGTAGTGCCTATCTTTAAGAAAGAGAGGAAAGTGGATCTGGCAAAGTACAGGCCCATCAGCCTGACCTCTATTTTGGGGAAAGTCTTAGAAAAGATTATCAAAGAGGCCATTCATAACAGACTGGCTGATGGCAGCATCCTGAGGGGTAGCCAGCATGGGTTTGTTGCAAGTAGGTCTTGCTTGACCAATCTTATTTCCTTTTACAACCAGGTTACCAATCACCTGGATAAGGGAGAAGAGATTGATGTCATATATTTTGACTTTAAAAAAGCCTTCTATCTGGTACCATGATCACCTCTTGGCAAAACTGGCCAACTGCAGCCTCAGGTCCACCATGATCTGCTGGTTGGGGAATTGGCTCCATGGTCGGACCCAGAGGGTGGCAGTTGATGGAAGTCAATCATCGTGGTGCCCTGTGACTAGTGGGGTCCCCCAAGGCTCTGTCCTGGGGCCAACATTCCACATCATTAATGAAGATGTTACATTGGTGTCAGAAGCAGACTGGCTAAGTTTGCTCATGACACTGAACTTTGGGGTAAAGCATCCATAACTGAGGACAGGAGGGCAATCCAGGCTGACCTTGAAAGGCTCAGGAAATGGGTGGGCGAGAACCTGATGGTGTTTAACACTAAAAAATGCAAAGTTCTCCACCATGGGAAGAAAAACCTGCAGCATTCTTATAGGCTCAGCAGTGCTATGCTGGCTAGCACTATGGACGAAAAGGATTTGGGGGTTACGATTGACCACAAAATGAACATGAGCCTTCAATGTGATGCCGCAGCTAATAAAGTGAGCAAAACGCCGGCTTGCATCCATAGGTGCTTCTCAAACAAATCCTAGGATGCCATTCTTCCATTGTATTTGGCCTTGGTGAGGCTGCAGCTGGAGTACTGTATCCAGTTTCAAGCTCCACAATTCAAAAGGATGTGGAGAATCTTGAGAGAGTCCATAGGAGAGCCACACACATGATCAGAGGGCAGGAGAACAGACCCTATGATGAGAGGCTGAGAGCTGTGGGACACTTCAGCCTGGAAAAGCATAGGCTCAGGGGTGATCTGGTCTATAAGCCTATAAGTTTATCAGGGGTGCTCACCAGGTTCTGAGGGAACTTCTGTTCACCAGAGTGCCCCAAGGGGTGACAAGGTCAAAAGGTCACAAACTCCCCATGACCATTTCAGACTGGACATAAAGAAGAACTTCTTTACTGTCTGAGCCCCCAAGGCCTGGAATAGACTGTTACCAGAGGTGGTTCAAGCACTTACCTTGAACGCCTTCAAGAGAAATTTGGATTGCTATCTTGCTGGGATCCTATGACCCCTGCTGACTTCCTGCACCTGGGGTAGGGGGCTGGACTCAATGATCTTCTGAGGTCCCTTCGAGCCCAAATATCTATGAAATCTGTGAAACCAGGATGGACTTCGTGATGGTTCCTTAGTTCCACCATGCTGTCATCAGCCATTGGGTGGAGAGCCTGAAAGTAAGAGTCCAGTTCCTGCTCTGCATCTCTAATGGAATGCAGCTATTGGACTGTTGCCTGGAGTTCCCTAATCTGGCACTCCAGGGTCTCCATCATTGGGCACACCCCACAAGGGGAGTTATCAGTGCCCCTAAACCCAGCTGCCTACATTCTTGCTAGGTAGCCTCCACATGAAGCCAGGAGCTCCATCTGATTGGAGGCTGGGGCCATTGGTCCTGCCCAGCTGGGAGCAGGAACCACAGGTTCTGTTTGGGTAGAGGCTGGAACCATGTGCTCTGTTTAGGTGGAGACCCCGGTGGTGTCAGAGCAGGGAAGGCCAGGTGCAGGAGGGAGCCTTGGGGTGCGATGCGTCCCACCCACCATGGTCCTTGTAGTAGTGTGGCTACTACTGTGCAGACCCTTGGCTATGGCTCAGTGTCTGGAGCTTCGTACCCTCCTGCTCACCCTCCTGCGCAAACTCCAGCGCTATGTTGCACACTGGGCAAAGAAGCACACCTGTTTGCATGTCCTGTTCACATGGCTCTGGTTGCATGGCTCCCTAGGGGGCTGGGCCAAGTAGGAGCCGGGGTGGGGCAAGATCCTCCTTGGCTCCTTTTAGTTGCCTCCCCGCAACTGTGCTACTCCCCTCCCACCATGGGCCCTGCTTACCTCTGGCTCTGCTGGGGGTCAGATGGGGTCCACCATGGCTGCTGGGGGTCTTTGGGGTGCAGGGGCATGATGGGCTTTCACCCATGCATCTCTTGCTACTCCTGGACTCTAACTGCATTTTTTTTATTCCATTGGCAGGCCCTTCTAAACTGGATGCATGTAGTTGTGTCTATGATGTATCTATGAAACTTAATTTTGGATGAAAAGTATTCCTGCAAAGTTGTCAAATATTTGATGTACTTATAGAGAGTGCTGAGAGATTGGTGGTCTGGAATTTTATCCCAGGTTTCAGAGAGGCTGTGTTGGAAAATGCAGAATCTCTGTGGCCTAGGTTCTACTCAAAGGCTACAATTGTGTCATTGCATTACCCGGTGAAGGCTTTTAGACAACTGGGTATAAAGGAAGTATCCCTTCCTAAACTTCATAGAGACATGGGCTAAATGCTCAAGCTGGTTGTGAATTTCAGACAAATATACTCCCTGGCTGTAGCCACTTTCCAAAGTTACGTACTGACAATACACTTAGATCAACCTAATCCTAATTAGGTTGATTTTAGCGCAGATCTGTACAGGCTTTCAGGAAAGTTAGATCAGGCAAAAATTGCTGGTCTTCCCCTCTCCCCTTCCTCCTCTCTCCAATTGGGCTATCTTCAGACCTCCACTGTATGCCCCAGCAGATCTGCTAATCCCCTCCCCACCTCCAACCCCATGGACCTACCTGAACTTACTTGAATCAGACTACTGGCACTGGTGAACGTCTGGTGAATCAGCACCCTGATCTAGTCATGCCATTTAAAATAAGTAGTGTCATTGTAGATTGCATCCTAAGAACATCTGTATGTGGACCGAAAAAATAAGACAGCATTGAGAGATAGCTGGCCCTACGACTCTTGGAAGGCTCTAGTGGTTGTGACCTCCATGCTAGGACTCAGCTGGGGCTTGAATCATGGAAGTCCTAACATCTAATGCTTGTACCTGACCCATTGTGGTCCAGATGCTGCATGTTGTTTGGTGCTCAGATACTTTAACATTTCTGCTAGTAATTTGTTTATATCACTATTTAGGATATATTAATGCCCTCTATTGTTGAGGCTATAGTGCTACCAGAAAAATGATAGTTCCTACAGCCAACATACATCTCTGTCCTGCCTCTACTGAAGTTAATTGCATTTAGGCTGTGTATGTCCACAGGCGAAAGGGCCAAAATATATTTACTACTGGGAGTGTCAGCTTGGTTTTTGTATATAATTTTCAAAGACATTTATATATCGTAGCATCTGAAAATTGGGAAAATACTGCTTTTCCATCCTATGATATGAAAGGACAATCTCAATTTTAGCCAGTCTCTCCCTTACAAAAATAGAGAGGAGGAAACTGCATCTTTCAGGTAATTCTTGAAGTCCTTTATGGTCCAGCTCCAAATTGATTCTAAGTCTCATCATTCATATGAACTTGAAAACTGACTCAGAGTGGAAGTGCTTACTTAATCACATCTAATAACATTGCTGAGAAAGAGAGAGGCAATAATAAAGACAATCAACTATGACCTCCACCTCTAACCTGTTGAACCACTCCAAGGAGTAGTCTGATGCTATTTAAGCTTCCTAGCCTATGAATCTCAGGCATTTGACATGTCTTGTGACATGTATGCCATGATTCATTTTTGTTTCAACTTTTTTGTATAGGATGCACTTACCAACATTCAGCTTAACTACCCATATTAATCTTCTCTTGTGGGTCAGATGTCATCAGTCTGTGTCAGGTAATGAATCATGAATCATGATTCATTACTTGATTTAATGCAGCTTCATAAAGTAAAAAGCAACAATGATTGTGTAAGCAGCTGATATGACTTGGGTAGCATTATCCTGAGTAGCGATGTCCCAACTGTCCTGAATTCTAATACATTTCCTCCTGCATCTTCTGTATGAGGTTAGAATTCATTGATCTGTTTCCCATTTAATTAACATCTAAATTCTTCTATAGGTGCAAGACTTGTTTTGATGTGCTCCCTTGATCTTGACCCATATCTAAATAATTGAAGATTGGGTAGAATCTTTTATAAATGAGCTAATCATTGTACATTAAAACCTATTAGAGTCAATCTGTTTGATTCCCATTGGGGCTAGTAAAATCTTTATCTGTGTCAAAATCATCAAGAAGAAAAGTGTTAGTTGGAGTAAAAAGCCATGCAACCTTTTATTTCTTTCCTGGAAACACATTAAAAAACCTCCTATTGTGAGGAAAGGGGAAACTTACAATTAATACTGAGCACAGATAGCAGTGCTACTAGGAGCATCAATTTCTGATGTTTCTTTTGGGAAGGGTAAGTGAAGTTGTACAAAAATGCACATAGCAAAGTATTTTAGAAAACAAATGTATTTTTCTTTGGTATGGGTTAAATTGCCATTTTATAGTATCAATTATACAGACATCATCACAAGTACAGCTATCCCACTGCTGTTGACAGAAATTCTGCATGGCAGGACATGAGTGAGGAAATTTGGGGTAATATCATTAGAAAATGACTGAAGGCACAATTGGACTTGTTGAACGACTACAGCATCATTTCCCTAAATTAATGTTTAACGATGTCATTTGGTTTTCTTGTTTGTTTTTTTTTAATGGTTGAACTAGACGGTTCTGAATTAAAAAGAATGCACAAATAATCATCAGAAAAAGTAACTTTGAAAGGTTATTGAAAGCATGCAATGAAGTAACAAGTACGGAAATATAACTAATTTGCTACATATCTAAGATGAATCTATCTCTGTCTCCATGAAATTGACTGGAATTTACTTTTGAATTAATGGGAGCTAGATTAGCCTTATTGACACAATTTAATACGAGTCATAAATGATCAGTGTTTAGGATGAGCAGGTATAAGAGCAATGACATTTTCATCACTTTTGTGGCATCTATGTGGAAAGTTGGCCCAGGGATTAATAGAGCTATAGTCATACCAACTAGGTACTGCCAATCAGGCATTTAAGTCGAACAAACTTAAACCTTTGCAAACTAAGAAGAATAGTCCTTTCCTGCCAGAGGCACATTTCCTTTAAATGTTTCTTCTGGAGTCAGTTACATCTACAGGGGATATAATGGAAGCATATTTTAATCTGGCTAGTCTATAAATAGGCATGATATAATGATATCAGAATGACAAATATGCCTTTTTATGTAGTGTTTTAGGCCCCATGGAATTGTACTCTTTTGTGTATGTATACACTCCAAGTGCCTATCATTATGTTTAGTTTCAAATAGACATCCTATTCGTCCTGGGAGAAACCATTTTATCCTGGGACAAAGCGTAGTTGTTCATTTGTCCACATTCACTATCCTGGGACAAACCTTAAAAAGGCTGATAGGATAAGAAGTGCTAATAGTTTGGCCCAAGACATTGTGAAGTGCATTTGAACGATTGTCCTGAGATTACATCATTAAATCAATGGTAGAAAAATGGCAATACATTTAGCTGCTCACTAAATGCCAACTGAAAAGGCAATGTGTATACACACTAATCACAGGACATTTGTGTTCTGTGACAAATATAGGCACAACTCCCCCCAGGAAAAATGCAGTGTATGTTTCTAGCCTTAGGGACGCCATGTTTTGACTGGTCCTGGGACTGTTTTGCATCTCATTACAACTGACACTGTTGAGAATGCTCTGAACTCCATCCCACAATGTCCAGTCAGAGATGATCTTGGAATCCCTTGAACCCTTAACATGGTGAAGAAAGCCATCCAGCAGATTAGGTATGAAAAGACATCTGAAGCTGATGAAATCTTCAAGCATAGGGGAGAGGAGCTCACATCACAGCTCTATGCCCTCATCTTAAGGATCTGAAATGAGGAGGAAGTCCTATGACGAGATAATCTTAGGGATACCATGATTGTGACAATCAGTTAGTGGCCTGGATCTGGCCTGTGGGTCAAATTTTGCCTACCCCTGAACTAGATGGGTTCCCTAAATGTGATCTTCACCTTTAATGAGCAGCATACACTTCGATAGTTTTTCAGCTTAATGTGATGTGTTCCACATTGCTTAGAAGGGTAAAATACTACCATCTCTATCAGGGATGGGTTGTGACACAGCTTAGAACAGCATGCTGGGGTTGCATTAGTCAATATAGGTCTTACTTGTAGTCTTAGTACTGAACTTTGTATTATGAGTGAATTTCCTTATGCCCTAAACCCCTTAGTATTATGCTGACATTGATGAGAAACTACTTGCTTTTCTTTTCCAGTTACATTATTCCAGAAAAAAGAAGCTGCGTGCAGTATAAGTAAACTATTCTAATACTTACTGTAATCTTGCATCTTCCTGCTATTTTCCTTGAGATTGCATTTGGAAAAAAAATTGGGTGAAGACTTAAAAGTTCTTTGAAATAATGGTCCTTAAGCTAGTAGCTTTCAGAGCAGTACTTCCAAAGAAACCTCTCAAATGCAGACAGAACAATTAGTGTGCACTATATATAGTCTCAGAAATCTGCTGATGGTTGACTTGAACTCTTAGTTGCAGGGTACTATTCAAGTTCACTAGCCACAGTGCTCACTTTTTAACGTCACCAGGCTGCCTACAACCATTGATTTCAATGTCTTAGTCCCTTTCCCTGACTTGTCAGCCTGATGTGAGCCACCTTTATATACCCAACTTTTATCCAAATAACTTTTTAAAAGAGTATTTTCCAAAAAAGATAGCAGGTGAAACTTCAGAGAAAATCAATCTTTGCAAAGATGGTAATGATTTCAGATTGATTAATGTCATAGTTTGATTTCCAGATGTGCACAATAAAAGTTGAAATAAATGTAAAAATGTGATGTCACTTAATTTCAGGGGAAATGTATATCAGCAACCCCTTGTCCAAATGACATCATGTATCTGGACTCTCATAATGCACAGCAGTTTCCAGAAAAATTCTAGCAAGTCTGTAGATTTTAGAGTACTTGGCTTTTTGCTTAACAGCAGATTTTTCTAATTCTGACTTAATATACTGTATTGCTGTGCTTCACTCTAACAGCTTGACATTCATACTTAGAAGCTAGTCTGTTCTGGAAAGTCATTTTCAGAAGTATTTGAGTTCCAACAAGAAATTGTCTCCCTCAAAATTCATTTATCTATTAATCCCTCATATTAGAGTTTTCTTAGAAGTGCTCGCACACTGAAGCTGACCACATATCTTACCATCTTGTTTAAATGCATACTTGTGATCAAGTGCATTTATGGAGGCTGGAAAACTAGAAATTGTATTACTTCTGACATCTTAAATGGGAACTTTTGCAGTATGACTCCAGAGTGCTTACTGGACGACTCCATATGTGCGTACTAAAACAGGATAGCAAGGGCATTTATACACGACATGGGGGTTGAATTCTCCCTAAATTGAAGCGGTGATCCCTTTGCTGCAAGGTGGGGTGGGGAGAGCAGAGCTGGTGCTTTCCTCCATGGCAGTGGTTCCCCACCCCCCACTTCAGGCAGCACCTGCCCACAGGTACCCGGCTCAGGCAGTCCCGAGGGGTGCCACAGCCATGGAGGGAAGCACCAGGCCCCAGTGCAGCTCAGGCAGTCAGGCTTCAGCAGGGAAGGGGAGGAGGAGGTCAGACTGCTACTTTTTTTTTTCCTTCTGTGGAGCCTGCCTTCCCAGGCTGCTCCCATGTTGCTTGCATGGTCTGCCTGCACAGCTGCTGTGCTGCACAGAGCCCAGTGCTTCCCTCCGCAGCTGTAGGGTAGGAAACTAAAACTCCTCTGAAGTATTTTACTTTGCAGCTCCCCAAAGTCATTTGCTGCATCCCAAAGTCACTTAAGGTGCATTATGCCACCAAATGTGGAAACAGCAATGCCATTAAAGTGGTTTAAAAGGCATTTAACCGGCTTTAAACCCTCTTTAAAGTATCATCTATAAATGGCCTTAAGCATTTGTATGCTTGCTTTTAAATCCATGCCTGCTAATCACTACTGAGTTAATTGATAATGCAAGCAGTTTGTTTATATGCATATTCTTGAAGCAAACAGGATTTAAGAATTAATAATACATTTACTTTTTTATGAAGGAAGGGATTTTTTTGTTTGTTATATATGCAACAAACTGTTTGCATGTGTGTGTACTATGAATATTTTAGAGAGAGACAGAGAGAATATTATATATACGATGAATATTATAATATGATATATGAATAATCTATACAATAGATTGGATATAGCTTCCAACAAAGTATGCCAGCAACCTTGACCCACATATGGAGGGACTACATTTTATTAAGTGAGATTGGGGTCACTTTAGCCTCCCTTCTAATTTATTTCCTGTCCCTTGTTAGGCAGACACTGCCAAGCACTACGTGCGACTTTGAATGGTGCGAACATGATATGCATTATCAGGGTCTGTCTGCCAAGTCTATTTCATGAAAGGCTTTGGGTTGAATTTAAACGAATTTCTAAGAAGGGAAGGGAATCTATTGGCCTCTTCCTCCTCACTGGAGGACTTTACTCTTGTATTTTGTTTCACTAAATAAGTTTTGTTCACTGAATAAAAACAGATTCCTGACAATCTCACATGTGAAATTTCCCTTATAATCAAACCCGCTGTTAATGCTTTATCAAGAATGAAGTTGGTTCTTTGTAACATCACACTGTAGATGAAAATGAATGAGTCTCACTGGTACAACGTAAACCAGATTGTCATCCTCATTGCATGGCTTATAGATGTGTGGGATAATTTTACATTTACCACTTCTGGTTATCAGTGTTCTCCTAAGTGATCTCTGGCTTGTGCCACAAATGTCAAATAGAAAAATATGGAATGCAATTGCTATCAACCAAAATACTGCAGAAGAACATATGGCCTAAGTTATGGTGAGGCTTGGGTAGCCTTATAAATCAAGGAGCTAGCTTTCTGACACTTCAGCCCATTAGATACTAATGACTAAGGGTAGTTCATGGTATGGTTTGTGTAGGCCTGTAAAACAGTAGGAGGGGTTCCTCATGCCAACCTATTCTTAGGGGTCTGGATCAGCTGTGTTCAAGTCTGTTTGAAACTAAAATAGAGGCACAGAACAGATTTAGAACTATGGATTAAGCCTGTGGAACTGGACCTCAGACCATGTTTGTTCTGTAAAAAGAACAGAAGAAATCAGAGGTCACATGGTTTCCCTAAAATGCCATAATTAGATTTATGTTCTCTATTAACTGTCAGAACCTGGATAAGAATTTGACTTTTAAATATCATACTGGTGCTTCATATACACTGGTAGAGATTAAGTCTCTTTTTTTTGTACCAGCCCAATTTGGGGTTAAAGGAAAATTATAAGCAACCGTCAAAACCAGATAATATTAACAACTGGAACAGCCAGGTCCAAGGCAGCAGTCCTACCAACCCTTGTACCGCCTCATTGACTTTGGTTCTCCTCTTTGCCCAAAGCGTACAATTTCTCATTACCTTAAGGAATGTACCTTGTGCAGTTGATAATTTCATAGCTCTCAGTTGCTAATGGTCCTTACTAGCAGCACCTGCTTTCCAGTATTGTCTTTGGACCCAAACCTGATAGGACAGTGTGAAAAAGGCAGAGTTCCAAGGTAGAATTATTCCTCATTTTTAAACTTAAAAAATGCAATTCAAAGGTATCTTGTAAAGAAGTGTATTAGCATTAGATTCTTTCTGTGAAAGGATGGCTAAGAAGGTGGTTCTTAAAATACAGGAATAGTGAAAGAAATAACTTCACTTCCTACTTGCTCCCTAAGTGGTGATTTTCTTTAAATCGGTGTGTTCCATTTACCTTGAAATATCACTGAATTTATGGATTGGTGTAAGGGGGAGAACTAAGTTGGTCTTCTGGACCAGGTACAGACATAACACTGGTCTGTACCTGTAACAGAACAGAAGTTTGGCACACGTAGGGCACATCCTACACAAGATGTTTACTGAGCTGTTGTCTAACTGGCTGTGCAGTCAATGTCTCAGCATCTACACATGTGCCCCTACTAGGCTGGATTAAACTAATTGTACTCCATAGCACAATCGTACATTTACAAGTAAATACAAGTACTATCCTGCTGTGAAGTAAAACTATCAACAGCAGTGCATGTTTGGATGCTGGAGGAGGCTGGCTGGGGCATGAGGGTGCTTCAGTGCAGGGGCTGCCTGCTGAAGCACCCTTATGCCCCAGCCAGTCCCTCCTTAGTAAGTCATCTGGGGGAAGCAGCTCTTGGCTAGCAGGATGGCTCCCAGGGTCCCCTGCCAGCTGGGGCTGCTCCACCCCAGCTCGGTGTGCTGTGATCCCAGGCGCATGTGCAGATGTATGCCCTGCAGCAATAAGTTCTAGAGTGATTGATTCCAGAGCTTGTTGCTGCACGTTAATAGGCACATGTAGATGTGCCCGTAGACTAGGTTCCACGATTTTTAAACCAGTCTAAGATTTGCACACCCCCTTCAATCCTGCTTACAGAAAACTGTGCAACTTAAATCTATTTTGTCTCGGGCATTTTGGATGTCTGTACCTAGCTCTGCACTTGATTCTCTTTACTTCGTAATGGGGAGCCTAGACAAGAGCCTTTTATTTCAGAATAAAGAGACAAGCACCATGTACTTAGATTGTGTAGTCTGGAGGTCAGAGTGGATGGTTCAGGAGTCATGGCTTCTGAGCTCTATTGCCAACTTTGATGCTGATACTGTGCATGATGTGAAGTAACTCACATGGGCCTTGATTGCCTATCCAAGGGTTACTGCACAGATGTTCTCTTGGCTTCAGTGGGGCTTGTTTGGGTCCAGGATTTGCTTGATTCAAGGTCTTAATCTTTTTTTGTGTAAGCTAACTCATCTGTATATTTGGAATAGTGATAACTCTACTTTTCAGATGCAGTAATAACAGGAAATCAAATATATGTTAAATCTTTTGTGGATATTCTGATTTCCCCAAGTCTTCTTGGTGATGGAGAGTGGACTGGGGAATGCATACATATCAACAAATATTAAAGGTTACAAATGATATTAAAAAAATTATAGAATAATACCTTTTTTCTTGATGTACTGGATTGTGTTCAAAGACTAATTGTAAAGATTTGATATAATAATTGATCCTAATGGGAATTCTAATCACATGTAGACAAAGGATCCCCAGATGTCTTGGTAGTAATGGTCTATGTGTTGTATTGTGTATAATGTTTGAAATGTCAAGTCTACTTAAAGAAGTGTCTTGAAGCCACGCACAGCATTTCAGTCTTCTGTGAGTTTATTGCTGTTTCTCTTTTTCCTGAAAGCTGGTGATGAAAGTGCATTCAATAGATCTCTTACCATTATCCAGCCTGTTTTCTGTGATCTTTTTAAGAGTAGGGAAGAATTCCTGGCTTGGAAATGAATCTTAGGGTTAATGTAGTCTATCTTATCTCAGATCCCTCTGGGAGAATAAGCTTTCTGTAATTCAGCTGCAGGTTATCCCTTCTACATGCAGACAAGATGGATGAGGAGGCGGAACTGCTCATTAAAAAAATGACTGGGGTGGGATGTCTAAAGACAGAAAAAAATTTGATTCCTGTCAGCTACAAAAGCAGCAAAAGCTCTGGTGTAATAAATGGGACATTTTCAGGAATGATTGCTTTTTATTTAAAGTAATAGATCCAGGGAAATATGGAATCTACATTATTGAAAGTGATTTAACCATATTATCAGAGAGTGAATGTAAAACCAGGTTCTGCCTCATCCTCCAGTCATTACATCTGTTAGCTATCTTCTGATTAAATAAAAGCTCTTTTAGATTTAGTAACTTTGTTCTGGATATTGTGGCATCACTGTTCATGTAATGGTTTTAATAAATTTCATTTATAGGGCTAAACAGAAAGGCAATCACTGGTGAAGATGACTATGGCTGCAATATGTTAACTCTTTGGAAACCCGTTTGAAGCAGGGCATAAATGTCGACTCTTAAGTTGTCTACAACAGACCAGAGAGCTGGAAATAATCCATGTGCTTTTTAATTGTAATGTGTAGAGCATTCACACAATGCTCCACCTGTTCATCTACAAATCTGCTAATTTTTTTTTTCCTTTTGTTAAGATGAGGGTGGTAAGTGTTAATGATATCTTTTATTAGACCAACCCAAATGGTTGGAGAATAGTTATTAAGCAAGCTTTTGGGTTCAAAAACCCTTTGTCAGGCTAAGGAAGCTTCAGCAGAACACTCTAATGGTAGGAAAGTTTACAAGAAATATGTAATCCAAATACAAGACAGTTCTGATGCCCTTTCAGTATTCCTAGCAAGGGACCCACAGAGGTCCCTTTAATGACAGGCCTGACCTGTAAATTTCACTTTCATATTAGAACTCGCCTAAAGCCTTTCTACCTTGCTTTGACTTAGCTTTTCAATGAGATGGGAGGTCTGCAAAGCTGTAATATAGCTTCATACATCAATGAATTCCGTAGGTGTTTGGTGCTGGTGTTCTGATTTGGGACCGACTCTCTCCACCTTTCCTCTCTCCCTAATACGGTATTTGCTGTAGAAGTATTGGTTTATTTATGTTTTTCTGTGTAACTGCAACACATTGGCTGAATGGGCTTAAGTCCTGTCTGTGCAAACGCACAAAAAATATGTTGTTATTAGCTGTTAGCTTAATTCAGAACTGCTTTATGCTTTTACGCCTGGAGATAGATAAGAAAAAATTAGTTGTTAATCAAAAGCTAGTTGTCATAAAAGTTAATGGAACTTAATATATGTCTGGTGTGTATTTGGGGGTGGGGGTGGGGGTGGGGTAGGGGCACCAAACGAAAGGGGACAAATTCTGTATTGGTACAGACCCAACTTGAGAAGGGCAGTGCTGGGGAATGTCAAGGCACTAGTAATGTTCTTAGGCCTCATTCCATAACCATTGAATGCTTGCAGCAAGGGATTTGGGAGCAGATACAGAACCCAACCATAACAGAATCTGTACATCTTGCTGTTTCTTTGGAGAGTTTGGGAAATACTAAACAATTTTTGTGCTAAGTACCGAGAGTTAAAAAGCCCAAGGCAGAATCGGTTCAATCTTTGCAGGTTAGTCTAATCTGTGTATGTTGACCCAATAAGCGAGTGAACAGACATTCACTTTTGATTTTAGAAATGCAGCCACATTTCTAAATCTCAGCCTGTAGTGGTGCAAGCCAGAAGCTGGGGAGTGCTAGAGCATTCCTCCCTGCTTGGCTGAAGTGGACCATGGCTAGCCTGCCCACTCTGCAAGATGTGGTTTGCAGGGGAGGTGCAAAGCATCCGGGGATGTTGGGGGTTGATTTGAATCTGGAGGAGATTTGGCACAGAAGTTCAATAAAACTGATTTAACTTAACTCAATTAAGTCTAATACTACATCTATCCAGGTTTATCTTAAACTGGTTTCAGCCATTTTGAAAGTGGTTTATATGAACTGAATTTCTGTTGTGTTACAGATTTGAGCTAGTTTCCAGTCGCTTATACTGGTGTATGTGTAATTTCTGTCCCTAGCCTTTAAGAGGATTAGAACAGAAGCAGGATGGAGGTGGGGTGGGGACAATAAGTAGAAAGAAAGTTAAGGAGTATAAAAACACTCTTTCCAGATCAGTACAGAAATTCTTGACTTTAAGACTTGTTTTTTAGCATGCACTACTTTTTCTTATGTCCTGCAGGGAGAACAAAATACTTAAACTAAGTTCTACTGTGTGAATCTGAGGGGAGAAATTTGCCTTAGAAATGTATTGGCCCATATATACTGACAATTTAATTGTTTTGGACACGTCCTCTGGTCATTACTCAGTCAAAACTATGTCCTTTGTTACCATAAAATAATATTGCAATAAATGCTGCAACTTTTATTGATACTGATGTAATACAGCCTGATAACTGGTGACAACAGAAAATTGCACTATTTATAACCATCTATGATACCAGTATGTTTTTTGAGGTGATGGGATCAAAATGACAGGAGTCTACCAGTTGATCCTGCTGCTGGTTGTACTGGTCTGAGAATCTTTTTGTTCAGTAGGAGCCATGTTGAGGAAATAATTTTCCCCAAATGAGCTCTGTTCCATGAACTATTCCTTGGGAATTGCACTTAATGAGCAACTATCCACTAGCATATTAATGTAGGACATAATATAGGATTCAAAGCTCAATTAAATGAACTCTGGTGCCAGGTCACAAAGAAGAGCATGAATGAAATAAATCACTAGATTTGGGGGAGATTTTTAAATTGATATCGAAAGAATGAGTGCAAGAGTCTCTCAGGCAGCGATTGTGGGCAGAACTTAGAATAGTGGTCCTTTTTGTAACATTATACTTTGTAATTAGGATCATCAACACAGGGAAAATGGAAACTGCACTAGATTTTCTTTGTGACAATACATTGGCATTTCTCTGGCATAATATTCTCTAGGACATTGTGACTGATCCTTCCATGCTTGCATAGATATTCATAGATAGGCATGTAGTTTGGTCTTTCTAAACCATCAGACCCTTAACTAGGGTGTAGGCTATCTTTCCCTTGTGACCTCATGGCCAAATAGCTCTAAGGGAACAGCTTTCATGACAGCTGGTGCTCTTGCAATTTCCTCTTTAACAAGGAGGTGAGTTTCAAAACCATGGAGGGGGGTGGAGGGAAGAGAGGGAGGAGGGTGCCTTTGTTAATCCAGCCTCGGAGCTATTACTGCATTTAACTATCTGACATCTTTAAATTTTCCTTAGCTGCCAAATAGATGGAGTAGCAGAAGTTTCCAAATTCTGAACATGCAGCAAGGTGTTTCCGGATTGGGGGGAGAGGGGTGGCAGTGTAAACAGTGGCTAAGGACATATTTCTTTCCTTTATGGATCCACCTTTGGTCATAGTACAAGACCACAAATATCTTTCCTGATCAGATGATCACCAGTCAGTCCTGTTTCAGGAAACAGGTAGGAGGGGTCATCAGCCCTGCTACTGTTAGAAAAACTGATGAAGCAGGAAGCAGCCAGGAAAGTATGGGATAGTATGTGTTTGTGGAATGACAGGAAAATCCACAGAAGCTAGAAAGCCGTAATATAAATTTTCCCATGTCTGATTAGCGTCTGAGAAGATGCATTGATGGGAGGGAAATATCTGACAAATAAATTGTTTGTGAAAGATTCTTTGACCCCCTCTAGTAAGTATAAATGGATTAGTTCATTTTGTATGCCACCAACATTATCTGACAGCTATAGAAATTCAACATCAACCTATGTTTTGTTCAGTTACAGGAAGCAGACTCTTGGATTTTGGTCATCTTTATATCAAAGTAGGAGTCTGGAGATTGTTAATGATTTTAATTCTGTAGTTTCAAAATATCTTGTTCTCATGAATAAATTCACAATTTAAAACAAATGGCCCAGACATGTATGAACTAAATATTTAGAAAAACAATTTTAGGATCTTAAATTTCTGGTCAAGAGGAAATTAATTCACAAAGAAACTCAGTTTGTGAACAGTCCATATCCCATTATGGATCCAAGTGTTTTCATTTCAACTTAGGTGTCCCAAACCTATTTTCTTCAAGATAAATGCAAGTTTTGCTGTTGGCTTTAGTGGCACTATGCTTATCTCTGATGGAAAGATTGAGTCAAAGCTAATGCAGCTTTGGGTTCAGCACATATGTGGGGGAAAAGCTCCTTTTTGGGGTTAGTTCTAAAAAGAGACGGTGCTTCTTGAACTAAGCTTTTGGTGATGGTAAAAAGCTTGCCAGAGGATAATTCACTTCTACAAACATTGTTTTCAGTACTTACTTTTTTTCATCAAGGTTTAACGCAAACTAAATTATAAATGTACTGAAGTGATATAATAAACACTACCTACCTGGAGTGTTTTTATTTAGTGGTCCAATTGAAATGTGCACTTTCTTTTCTAGCTACAAAGGTCAGTAAAACATTGTTTCTCTAATCCAGCTGCTTAAACAGGCCCTGCACATGCTGCTTTTTGTCTGACGTTTGTGAAGAGCCCATTTCACAGGAGAACAATCCATAAAGACTTTTCAAAGAAGGGTTCCACTCCCTATCCACCCTGCTATTTATCTCTGCATTTAGACCCACTGACCTCAGAGGACCCACCCTTAGGCAAAAGGGCCATAGGAATGCACTCCATGAGCTCTGTTCTTAGTTGCTCTGCAGGCACACTTTCCACAGAACACTGTTATGTTGGTGTGAGGTTGTGCTTTTCAGCCTGTTACCAGTTGTGCAAGTACAGATACCATATAGAGGGAACACCCATGGTGAACCAGGCCTTGCCATGGCATTTTCCTATGCCCAGATACAGAAAAGTATCATTAAACTCACCAAATTAAAAAAGCCCTCAAGGCAGCTGTAGCAAATTAGAGTAATTTTCATGGCCGGATACAACTTGATTCAAATTCAGTTGGAAGGTGGAAGAGATATTCTTTGACCTTTTCAGCTGTTTCAAACGGGGTTCCACTGTGGCAGGGAAGTGCTGCAGAGATTGACTGTGGCAAAGAGACATGGTTTGCCTGTGGGCAGGAGCAGTAGGCCAGTGAAGTCAGCCCACTGCCTGTCAAGACAGATTACATGTCAAATGTGGCTCTTGGGTGCTCTTTATTGCACCTTTTAAACAGCGTTTTATGATGTGTTTTTCTTGTGTTAATAATGCAAAGAATGACAGCACTGACCATGAAGTATTTTGTCAGTTGGTATCTTTGACAAGGCTTGTAAAAGCTTTGAATCAAGGGTGCTAATTATTTTGAGAGTGGGGAAAAATACACCAGTGAAGCAAAATATTCCATGGGTTTTTTTTATGTTTTGCTGAATTGGCACTAAGTGGGTGTTAGTACTTCGCTTTTATTTCCTCCTTTGATTTCTCCTTCTCTGCTTTCTTTTTCTTGTCAGCACTGGACAGGCATCATAGTGTCTATTCACTTTATGCAGGAGGACTAGCAATTGTTTGCTCATTCTTGGGATGAATGGGCACAAGCTGCTGGGTTCAGATCAACCAAATTCCTTTGCCTCAATTCTGATATATTGTACTAGTGTCAAGCTACAGCACCTTTCTAAAATCAGAGTAACATCTAGCTGAGGTTTAAAATCTTGTCCATTATATTGGTAGTTCACTGTACCTTAAACAGGAAAGGTTCAGTGCAATTAGGTCAGCAAGCACAAGTGATATGCCTAGAGAACGCTCAGACTAGACAAAGGAGCTTTCATACTGTTTACAGGCCACAAAATACCACTAAAAAAAGATGTCATTTTTATAGTTTGTACAGTTGAACACTTGACTAGATCAGTAGTTCTAAAACTCTGGAGACATAGGTGATCACATGCTACTTACTGTTCTATTTCTAGAGGCTAATTCACAACTAGCAGGTGAAAAATGCATGTAGTACTTTCCTAATGTCATTATTTCATATAAGAAGTGGCAGCATTTGTCCCAGGGGTCTTATGTGATTTGTCTGTGTAATATAAATTTACTTTCTTGAAGTGGTTTGATGTCACTAGCCAGCATCCAAGTAAACAGTTATTTAAGGTAATTGTAAAATTGACCAGTTTTAATATTATTGGTAAAAATGCAGCTGAACCTAAGTTAGATACATTTGTAGAATTAAACTATTAATCAATTCTCTGTTCTCCTTTCTTTTGTCTTAATATGATCAAGATTTTTTAAATGACTGTTTCAGATTGTGTGCTTCTCATAAGCAATGATACTTTGAGACTAACGGCACTTTTATAATGAGACTATTAAAACAACCAGGAGGTGGGTTTTCTGTTGATTTTATTTGTTTATTGGGGTTGATTTTTTTTTTTCTCAAATTCCAATGTTGGTTCATCTAGTTGCCTTAATTCTTGTTGATTTTTATTATTGATTTATTTTTGTATGAGGATAGTACTTAAGCACTGCAGCCATACTCTTCTGCTGTATGAACTTAAACTTTCTCTTAGTACTTCATATTTCCTTGTACTGCTTATCACCCTTTCCTAGTGCTGTTGGAGTCTGATAATTTTAATTTATTTAAAGGGAATACACTTATACCCTGAGTGAATACTTTAATGATTCTTAGGGAACTGGCACTTCCTAGATGATCAGACAAAGTATTAGGTGGATATATAGATTGTTGTGCTTTTTTCTGCATTTGTTTATACCCTGGTGTCCCTCAAGGATCTTTTTTGAAAGTCTTTCTTCCTGAAACACCTGAAGGAGCATGTTGTATCTTCTTTTAATAGAGCAGACCATCTAAAAATGGAAATCCTCTTCTGTAGGTCTTTTCGAAGGTGTCTCCTGTGATCCCACCTGTTTTTGGCCCCTTGAGTCCAATTTTGAGGGCTCATGTAGTAATTTGTAGCCAAAACCTATATATGGGTTACTCATCCAAGCCAGTGATTCTCATCCTTTTTAGATGCTTAGAGACATCCTCAGAGACTTGAGGCACCCCTTTTAAAATGCCAGCTCTTACTTTTCACTATTTTTTTGCCTATAGAAAAATAGAGCAGTTTTTCTTTTGCAAAGGATTCAGAAAGACCACAACTATGGATTTCTATTTGAAATGTCTAGGTTTATTTTGTAAATCATGTCTGCAAACCTAACTGTGCTAACATTGTGTGGCACCCTGCAGCACCACTGAAAGGACCTTAGGGCATCGTGTTTGAGACTCACTAGTCTAAGCAAATGGTGTTTCTTCTAATTTTTTCCAAGGTAATAAATATTTAAGTAATTTCTTGTGGAGTTACATTTAATATTTGTGCTTGTGGGTTTGTTACTTGAAGTGAGTTGGGTAGTTGGGGTTTGTCAAATAACTTGTGTAGTATTTTCTGCCCTGTTTGGATCAGTGGGAAGGATTTATGATGTCTGTCTATCAGTCTGTCTCTCCTTTTCTCTCTCCAGCTTCTGTAATAAACATTTGCACTTGACGCTGAAATTTGCTTACTATAAATTTTGTTTGCATGGAAATCCCATCAAAAACAAATACAAGCAGGTGATAAAGAGTGTATACTAGACTTTTTTCATTATTTATGCAGAATTAAAATTACTTTTAAACTTCTTTACATTTCTAACTTTGTAAAAAAATAAAAATAAAAAATTGCCTTTTTTTAAATCCAGTAAATTCTGCTATCCACAGACAGATTGCATTTATTTCAGGCAGGCTCCGGAACATTAACATAGATGACCTTCTTTATACTGTGAAATGCCTGTGTTATTTTATATGGACAATTTGTGCAGTTCAGTACTTGCTTATGGTTTATCTACTCTGGAGTTGGATCTAAATGAATATTAGGCAGACAAGTCCAGAAAAATATGCAGATAAGACTCCTTGAAGAAACAATGGGGAAAAAATACCCTGCTTCCTCCTCTCAGGGTTAAGACTAATATGATAGATGGATGCTAAAATGTGACATGATGTGGCTCCTGGAAAAGGGAAGTGTTATAATCAAGTTGTGAAAAGGCTACCCAAGATGTATTGGTGAGAAATGACTGGCATTCAAGGAAACACTGACAGGTTTCCCCAGAAACTGGGCAGAGTGTCGAGTTTTACTCGTATCTTACTTAATGGTTTAAGCAGGATGCCAAGAGTAGTAAGTCAGATATGGTATATACATGGTCACTTTGTTTTAAATTAATTTATCTGGCTGCTTTGTTCTGTGCACGTATTAGAAGACAAAACTTACTTGGTGAAGAAATTGGTTCTGTGTTATGGCTTACTGCTACCATTCATTGGCTCCTGAAGGGACGCTTCGGGCCTGCTGAGTAACATGGTGGGTAACCAGGGTAGTGCAAGTCAGATATCTACTAGTCTCCAAGCTGGGTGTTAGGGCTGCATCTCAAAGACAAGTAGAGGCACATGCCTACTGATTCAAAGAGGTGCACTCAGGGGATAGAAAAAAGTTCACAAGGCCTAATACTGATTCTCTGCCGGGGAGTATGCTACTTTTTTCTGTCCCCTGAATGCACCTCTTTGAAGTCACACCTCACCGGTTCAGTGATTGGCATCCGGGGGACCCTGGGTGTCCTCCCCCAGTCCCAGGAGGCACTAGTTTTTGAATTGGGGGGAACAGGCAGGTACCCCACGTGCTCCCTGGAGGACTCGGAAGTGGACCAGAAGTGCTTCTGCTCCACTTCCGGGTCTGCTGCCAAGTGTGCTGGGGAGTCCCTCCCCTCCCCCTGCCCCGTGTTTCTGTGGGATGCTCCATGTGCCCCAGTATCGCAGCATTGATAAACCCGTGCTACCTAGAGGTATGCAGAAAAAACATTTAAAGCTGTGTCTATGTCCAAATCTGCGAATCTCTCCAAATTGATTCAGAGAGTTCCTATTCAATTTGGATTTAAGGGTCCTCTGATTTGATTTGGATATTCAGCCACCGAATCGAATCAGGGGCCGAAGCTTCGCCCAGTCCTACCCTTCTAATATTCTTGTGGATAGGGAATAAAAGACCTTGTCTGGCCAAGGGTGTTGGGCTATAACTGGGTTTGTTAGACTACTTTTGCACACCCTCATTATGCCTAACTGGTCAGAATCAATACATCATTTATCTTATCATTACTAGTAGCTCTGCAACTTCTTCCCATACTTTCTGCAAAGAAGCTTTTATTCTAATGAAGTTGAAGTCTATTTCCAGCAGGAACTGAGAGGCAGATTGCTCTGCTGGTTCCTTCACTGCCTTTTCGCTGTGTAATGATGTAAGACATTATTTAATCTAGTGGTGGGACCTATAATCTGTGAAAGTCTCTGAAGTATGAAACCATTATTACCTCCTCCTGCTTCTATTTCACAGCTTTAATAATAAAGCCTAGTGCTTATTTGATAAGCCAAGACAAGGCACTATAGCAAAGTTTCCCCAAATTGAAAAGTAATAACCTATATAGTTTGCTTTTCTGCAGCACCTGTGTTCCAGGTCTATGCAGTAATTTATGGACATGAATAAAGTTTGCCTCACAATACTCTTAAGAAGGAAGTATTACTGCTTTTAATAAAACAATAACTCTTAAAACCCTTAACTTGGGACTGGGCCCCATTGTGCTGTTTGCACACAGCAAAAAAGAGTTCTGGTTTACAGTCTAAATGGACGAGATAGAGAAAAAACAGATGAAAGGTAGTGTTACTAGCTGCCTTTTGCAGATGTGAGCTAAGGTACAGTGAGAATTGTAAGTATGGGAAGTTGAGTAACGGAAGGATATAACTGTTCTATGAGTTTTTTAGTTATTTTTTTACACGATATACTATACATGTTTTCTTCTTTGAGTGTCTTTTCTGAGTAAAATTAATCTTATTGACACAACTGAACCACAGATGAGCAATACTTGAAATTGCCCAAGCAATAAATGGATAGGTCTTTCTGTCGACGGCGAAATGTAGGTTTAGGAGATAGTGTTAAATCACTGGAATACAGCAAAATGTCTGTACTAGTGTGCTCATATCAATACTGTAAACCAAGAAGGGCAGAAAAAAAAGATTGTTTTAATTTACGTGTCGACTTTCACACAAGCATTTATTTTGTCTGATATTTAGCTTGTCTGTGCCACTCCCAACTATACAATTAGTCCAATAAAAGGTATTGCTCACAGAAATCCTTGACTGGAATTTTGTCTGAACCATCAGGGCTACAATATCATCTCAAAATTACCTGTAATATTTTAGAGTTGTATTATGTATCCCCCTCAACAGTCTTAAGTCTTAATTAATAAGACCTCACAATAGCACGGAGGGTTAGATAGATAAATATTTTTCAGTCGCCCTCTCCCTACCAATACATCTGTATTGTAATGTCTCAAATGCCTCTTGACTTAGACTTCTTGAAGAGAAAAGATGTGTAAGATGAAGCAATTATGGAGGAAGAGAAGCTTTGAATGCTAAAAATGAGAATTTTATACATATTTTTTCAAACTCCAGTAATTGTTCCCTAATATTACACTATTCCAATATTTATTTAAATCCACCCCAAACTTTTTTTAATCAGAACTACTGTCAGAGTCCATCTAATGAAAGGCAGAATCCAGACATAACTATTCAATGTCAGTTTTGAATACCTTTGTGAAAAGTACCAGTGTCAGTTTTTGCTACTTAAATGTGCCTCACTTTCAGCCCTTGAAGGATTTGGATGTAGACTGTGATGCAGTTTATGGCAACACAAGAACCATGTGTGTGAATTAAAGGAAAGTATTTCTGTCAGGAGCATCCAAAGCAGATTGCTATTGAAGGGATCATGCTATAGTTAAATTTATTTGACCTTTGATAGAGGACAGTATTTCAGGCAGAAATATCCAGTTGCTAGTACACAGTAAAAATGACATAATAAAAGTGTCTGGCCTTTGTGTTAATTGCTATGTCTGAATTAACAGAGCTATATTATTTATTGGAACACAGTAATCAAACCAGCTGCTGACTGTTGCACAGGGGAGCCCATTTCAATTAACAGGCACTGACTCCCAAAGGGGTAATATGGTGAAGTGAGCAATAGATGTACAATGATATTCATTGATGATGTTGTGAATGGTGGGATTGGCTTGCTCTTTCAATTGCTTGACCACTTATGAACAAAAGTTGTGTTCTGTTGATGGTTACAGAGATGGTCCAACACTTCCTTGCATCTCTTTTTGTAGTTTCCCATCATTTCATGTGATTTTGTTCAGCTCACAGTTAATGGAAGGAAGTACATTTCTTTGCTCATGGACGGGAATCCAGTTCAATGAGGCAAAGATCAATTTGAATCACGCTTAGTGGTTGTGGTTACAGATGTGGAGTACATTCTATTCTTTCTCATTGGTATAAGAAAATGCAGTGCATAAAAGGAACAATATTAATACAAAATCAGTGATGAAACAAACAACTGAAGGCACTGATTCCCTTAATGCCTTACATGTGCTAGTGTCTGTGCTTGTGAAAATAGTTCCATTTCATCCTGTTCTTAGGTGGTGTGTGGCAGTTTAGCTCTGCTAATTGACACTACCTGAGTATCTGGCTCATTGACATTATTGGGGATATTTGTATGATGGTTTGCAGGAACAGGCCCTAAATAAACCTGGTTTCTGTAGTTTGGGTTTCTAGTATCTGTCCTTAAAAACACTGTAATAATCATTATTTCTTTCAACAACCAAAGACTACACTCAGGACAGAACTGTGCAAATAACTGGTATTATATTTTTTCAAAGTTCCAAGATGATGATTATATCAAAGTAGTCCAAAATGGATTATCAGAATTGTCAACAAACTGAGGAACAATTGATTTGATATGAAACTTGAATTTGTTCTGAAGGATTTCTTACCATATTTTAAAAAAATCCATAGCCATTTGGAAATGAAGGACTAGATTTATGCGGGGACTTAGGCATCATTCATATAATTGGAGGTGAGAGGGCTGATTGGGGTATCTGATGGGGTGTAAGACTTTCAGGTTCAAATCCCCTTTCCATTTGATTCAGAACAGGGACCCAGGCATGGGTCACCTGTGTGTCAGGTGACTGCCATAACCACTGTAGCATGTACTGAGGTTGGTCTTCAGTGGTTGCCCAGTTATGATCAACAGAGCTAAAAGATAAGCTTCTTCAGTGTGAGTGAAAGGAGTGAGGGCCAGATATTCAGAAGTGTAAGTACCTGAAGGTATAGAAAGGTACCTAAATATGTATTTTTAAAAATGCCCCTAATTTCCTAGTTGGGAGTAGTTGAAAACTCTGAACACCTACCAGTGCTAATATTGTGCGGCACCCAATATGCATCCTCAAAGGGAAGAGTTTGATGACAAGTCACCCCACAAACCATACCTCACAACTGCATAAAATAAAGATTCCCAACATCTACTTTAGAGATGGATTTGACACATTAGATGAGTCTGGCTTACCTCTTTATTATTTGGGAATCAATTAGAGAAGGATGAATAGGTCTTTTGTACATTGTCTAGACTTCTATCTTTTGTCCATTTTAAAATGAAGAATAATTGTTTCAGTTTGCAGTGTATGCTTCAACTATCACTGTTCAACTATCAACTATATATTCCTGGAGAGGTAAATTAGAAGGCCCACAAAGCTAGAGCTCTGGGGGGAAAAGAAGGGGGTGTTTGAGAAACTGGGACTCTAGGACAAGAGGACCATGTGGTTCTGTCTCTAGGAAGGTCTAACCAGACACAATCTATGCCCAGGAAATGGGCCAAAAAGACCAAAGAAACAGAGCTACAAAACTTGATTTTTACAACATATTGTAACTGAGAACAAAAATAAGGGCTTTGAAGAATCTCTGTTAATGCAAAATGAAATCTTTAGCCTACTACACAACACAGTTAAATGTAAGTATCTACAAAATGCCTTTAAACTACACTAATCACTCGCAGATCATCATATCAAATTCAAAAAGCCTAATTCCATTCATCAGTGAAAACTGAGTACAATTCCATAATCAGTTAAATTACTTGGAACTTACATAAGGTAGGGATCAAGATCTTCAAATTTTCCAGTAGGCTGGTGCCAGCTTATCTGAAAAGCTGTCTCTCTGTGACCTGAGTTACCTACACAGATAGTGGAGGTAATCAGAAACAAGAGCACTAAAACAGTAAAGACAAGATTTATAGGAACAGTAGACCTGACTTCTAGCACTTGACCCATTGGCCTGTCCACCTGTTCCTGGGCTAACCACACACCTTACTAGTCTGCCATGCCTTGTTGTTTCATAATTGGTTCCAATTAAGCAGGAGGCTACCCATTCTTCCCCTGATGCCAGGAGGTGCTATCTGTCACTCTGACCCTTCCCTAAACTGCAGCCCAAGCCTCTCAAATGGCATCCACCAGTGTTTTGCACTGGGTCTTTCATAAACCATATGCACAAACAGACACACACCTACTGCACACTGGATCTTCTACCCCTTGGGGCTCAGGTGACCACAGCCCTGCTTGGCCCTAGGGTCTTACACCCCCACACTATCCCCTCAATGGGGCTCTCCACACTGCCCCTTCACTGGGGTCTGTTGCCTCATCCAGCTCGGGTGGTCCCCTGCCCTGGAGTATTACACCCTGTGAGGCTCAGGTAGCCATAGTTGTGCCTGGCCCCCTCTGAGGGTCCCTGAAGTCACAGGACTCATGAAGAGCCTAGGCACTGCTCCAGGTTCCTCTGCCAACCTGGACCCTGCCTCAGGACTCCCATGAGCCTGGGCTCACCCTGAACCGGTTGAATCCACCCGAGATGTGGAAACTGGGTTAAGGCGCCCAGACCCGCCTTTCACCGGGGTAGCAACTGGCCTGATATTTCATGGGGACTGCCGTGCCACTAGGAGCTGCACCAGAACACCTACTCCCAGTAGGGTGCAGTTTTAGGTCATGACCAGGACCAAGAGCTTCCTGTTTCTACCTGCAGATGTTTTATTCAGCATTTCAGCCAGGTAATGTTTCTGCCTGCCAACAGCAAACTGCTGTTTATATAGGCGGCCATGGTTCTAAAATGGCCACGGCAATCAAGCACTTGCTGGCTGCTTGACACAACCCTTAAAGTGGCAGGCACCAATAGTGCCCTGCCACAGTGATGAGTTTAGACTAGCCTGGGAGAGAATGCCACACAGTTGACATGACTGGTAACTTTATTAGTCTAACAGTAACAGAAACTGAAAGTGTGCACCTAAGGAGGTACATAGTATAGCAACATTTAAATAAACTGTACCATATGTAATAGCTAATGCACAATACATCACAGTTTGACTACCTTCTTTGTCCATAGAAGTTTCCTACAATGTTAGTTCTATCTTGCCTCTTGTATGTTTAATTGCAAGATGGAGAGAAAAAGATTTAAGAAAAGGCTAATCTACAAATCACCCTTATGGTATGATAATAATAGACTTCATAATATGAATTTTGAATTCTTAATTTGTATATAATTCATTCTTCCAAATTGTCATATCAATCAAGGGTAGCCATAAGTTAAGTTGGAGGTGGAAGTGGCAAATGAATGGATAGTAATGATAAAAGAAAAAGCATTCTCAGGATGTATGCTTGCTGTTTGGCAATCCAACAATGTTTGGGAATCTAAATAGATAAAGTTCAGCACATTTTGTCAAATACACTACAAACCTTAGGGCTGGCAATACTTGTGGAAAGGCACAACTCATAATATCAGATCATGGGACCTGTGAAGCAAACACGATATATACATCTTAGAAGGTTAATCCTTACTAAGTGAAGTCAAATCAGAAGTATATCGTATTTCTGCATCTATAGCCTGCATCTTGACTGTTCTCCTCTGGTTGCTTGATAAGGTGCTTGCAATATTAACTTGGATAAGGACAGTTAATCTTACTCATTTTAGATTGATCATAAACTTTGACTTCTATTGTAAATTCCTTGGTCAGGGACCATCTTTTTGTTCTCTGTGTGTACAACAAGTTGGTAGAATCTTGGCTAATAACCAGAACGTTAGACACTATAATCAAAACAAATAATCTTAATAAAAATGCTTTCAGCTAATCTATAGATATTTGTGTATTGTTTTAAATCAATAAGTAAAGCCCCTGATGGGGGAAAACACCTGGTGATGGGCATTAATTAGTTGTATCTAAGCAAGTTTTGATTTAAAAAATGATACTTGTTTCTCTTAGAGACCTAGTTTTGTCCATTAAAGGCTTTGTTTTGCTTCAAAGGATTAAGCATCCACCCATCTCATCTCTTGTACATCACTCAACCCATCAATAAAATAAAATTCCCTGAGGGACTGTAATCCTTTAACTACCAAAATGTTAGTAAATTTAGGAACACAGGGAATTGCTGCTTGGCTTTTATAGGATGAAGAATAGTTTGTAGTGCCCATTTTCCCCTTTATGTTCACCTTCTGTATTGTTTACTGCTGCGTTTTCCCAGAGCACTTAATGTGATAAATTTTGTAGGCTCTTTTTTTTTGTTAAGAAGAGCTAAGCTTTAATTATGAGTCAGTTAAAAGCAAGCTTCTTTGGCAATACAGATGTGTTTGAGTGAGTTTAAATATAAAATGTAGCCAGGAACAACATGTAGGAGGTTTAAGAGCATCTTTATCAAGGGGTAATTCAATTTGAACTATTCCTTATCAGACTTTGCTTGATTGTATCCCTGTATTTTTTTTAAACCTTGCAATCAATCAAATCAGTGGGTTCAAAACCTGACTGAAGTATAATTGAGTTGGAATAATCAAAATAGTAACATGACGGTGGAACAGAGCATTAACCCTTTGGAGACTCCCCAGTAAATGAACCAAATTCCCCACTTGTGAAATCAGTCATGCCAGTCCAGATTTGGGGTAAAATGCTATCAAATCAATGGGTATTTTATATTCCATTGATTACAGCTGTAATAGTAGGAATCCCATTGACATCGTGGAAGTGCATGGGTGACCGCTCACTGGCCCATGGGTCGTATTTTGCCTACACCTGGTCCAGACCCTGACAGAGTGCTGGGTTCTTGCAACATTTTCTTTCATGTGGGCATTGGGCTTATTCCTGCTGTTCTGAAATCTATGACATGTACTTATACATGTTAGTAAGCAGTTCACGGTCTTGCACTTAAATGCCATTGAATTAAGAAGCATCTCTTTTATTACCTTATTGATATACATGCCTCTGAAGTTTTTTACACCTCAGATGACCTGGATCTGAATAAACATACCAAATTCACCTTCATTAGATGGTTAGGATACTGGCACCTGCTTTGACATGAGAAAAGCCTGACTTTTGGTGCCAGTAGACTGTTGCAAAATAGAAATAAAACTCGTACTTAATTCCAGAAATACACAGCCCTCTGCCTGATCATGAAAAGTTATTAAAATAAAATGAGAAATAGACATAATATAAATATTATGATAAAGATGATAAAGATGGCAGCATTTCATGGCAGTGCCTTCTTCTGAGCTGAGAGCACATGATAAACTCAAACAGTATTTATATATGAAACTGGTTGAGGTATAAAATTCACTAGAAATATGTCATTGTGCTACCTGTGGCTCCAATTAAATTGGTATTTAAAAATACACTAGGTCTAAGTACAGACTGTCAAAAAGTCTGAGGCCTGGTTGGGGTGTGTGTAGGGCTATGGAGTGGGGTGGGGCTTGTGAGGCAGCATGGGGGCATGTGTCAGGTGTGGGTAGGTTGGTTGTGTGCGTGCTGGGGGCATTGCCCTTGCCTTCTCTTCAGGATGTGGTTCAGCCCAGCTCAGCCCAGGCTGGGGTGGGGGGGCAGGCAAGGGATCAGTGCTGCCTGCCTGGCTCCAGTGAGCTGCAAAGGGCAGGAAAAATATTGCCACCTCCGGGAACAACACAAGCCCCTGCAAGAAGGGAGGGAGGACAGGGTGCTGAGTCTGGCATCACCAGCACTCTTAGTGTCTGTCTCACACCTGCGTGGCAGGCTGCAGCTGAGCCTGTGCAGGCTCCTGCTGCTGTCGCTTCTAAGATTGCTGGTGATGCCAGACTCAGCTCCCTGTCCCTCCACTTCCCTCTCATAGGAGTTTCTGTTCCTGTTGGTGGCAGTAGCTGCTTTCCTACCCTTTCCTGAGTTGCTGGAGGCTGGGGGAGCCCAGAAGTTCCCTAGGCAATGGCAACAGCAGGAGCCCTGCTCAGAAGCTGTGCCTGCTGGCAAGGGAGGCTGGGAGCACAGCATGCTCTGTCTCGGGCAGGACTCAGCCCCAAGCAGAGTGCAGCAGGAGCAGCTGTGGGCGGGGCCAGATACAATTAATTGGTGGGTGACTGCCTGTGGGTTGAATCCAATCAGCTGGTGGGGCAGATGTGGCCCATGGGTTGTATTTTGCCTACCCCTGGTCCAGACCCTGACAGAGTGCCGGGTTCTTGCAGCGTTTTCTTTCATGTGGGCATTGGGCTTATTCCTGCTGTTCTGAAATATATGACAAAGCTCAAATGGAATGACTGTCCATTTCTCATCCGAAAACGTTAATTCTTGCCATACCATTTTTGAGGGGACATCTTTAGAGAGAACACTATAAACTGACTTGTGTTTCCAGAGGACCCAAATATAGGTAATTCAACGAAGCAGGCCATCTATGTCATTATAGGTAAAAAATTTTAGTAGCTAAAGCAGGTTGGAGATTCAGCTTTTATGCTTTGTCTCCTAATATTTTTCTCCAAATCACCAGTATTCAGATGCCATAAAAGTACTATGCTTGTTGATGGAATAGCTCAAAGATGAATCTTGTAAAAGCATTGTAGTATCTTGGATTTTTACATGAAGTTTGTATATTTTTGGGGTTACATTTTTATGATTTCACTTAGATTAATTATTCTGATTTGCAATTAGCTGAGGAGTAATGGCTTTTCCTTAATGGATGTTTTCTTCATATCCTAATTTAACCCTCTTCCCTGAATATATTTTTTTTCAACAAAATGGACTGTAGTATTAAAAAGAAAAGAATTAAAATAAAAAAAGGATTACATGCCACTGCATCTCAGAAATCTTCCAGACAATGAATGCGTGTATGGCTAATATTATATATCTAGTAGCTTTATCTGTGTAGAAAAGTATAAGCTGTGTCAACATTTTAGTAAGGAATGGGTGTATAGATGCCTTTTAACATATGCTATATACACTACATATACAAATGAAAGGACATAAGAATACAGGATGGAAAGGATAATTAGCTCCCTTAGTTCTTTTGCCACTAAAAACCTCCTATAATTCCTTCCTTAATTCACTTGCCACTAAAAGCAAGAAATAATCCTTATCTTAATAACAGCAGCAATTAGATAGATCTGTTTAGGCTTTGATGTTCACATTTTACAAAAGTATGTAGAGCAGCGAATGAGGTACATGTTCCACATCTTGGCTGCTTATGTTTCAAGTTAATTGGACCCTTGCACATTGGCTTGAACTTGGGTGGATGAATCTTTTTAATGAAAGAGAACTATAGATTTTAAACAAAATCTTTAATTTAGCAAAATATTGTGAAATATTACAGAAAAAAAAGATGTGGATTTTGGGGACTGAAAGATTAATTTTGTCACGCGCATAACTTTTTTATGCTGAATGTGAATGTTCCATTGCAACTGTTCAGTCTCCCTGATAAAATTGTCCTCATAATATACCCAGTTTCTTGCTAACTCGTCTACAATTGAACACAGGTATGGTATAATAGAGATTAGACCTGTGAAAAGCTTTGGTTTGCAATTCGATCTGGAGAAGATTCAGTCTGATTTGGAGGCTGAATTGAATCACTAGATGCATAAAACTTTCCAAATTGATTCGGAAAAGATTGAGAGATTTGGAGGTGGTGTTTCGAGGGAGACAGAAACTTAGAAGAGAAAGGGGGACCGGGGGGAAAGGACTGACATTTCTAGCTGTCCAGTGAGTGTGATCTCTCTCTGAGTCCCCTTCCAATCACAATGTTTGTGGGAGGGACATAGCATAAAAGTCTGAAGGCTTTCTGTGCCTTTTGCGAGCTATTTCTACCTGAGTGAGCAACACCATCTGAAAGGTACTGGACTGGCTTGACTTCCTAATCAGTCACCTGCTCCGTTGTGCTTTTAGAAAGGATTGGATAGGATTTATCTTAGTTTATCTCTTAGAATCCCTCTACTGTACTTATCCTTATCCAACTCATTTCTTTCAATTTATATCTGTTCTCTTTTTTTCTCCAGTACTTTTTAAAAAGAAAGCTCACTGTTTTCCCTGGCAGCATGATCCATTACTATGCAGGGAAACACTCATTATACATACTCACACACATCATAGAAGTAGTCAGATGTTCATAGATGAAAAGGAGATGCGTATAGTTATTAGTTATTAATATTGTTAGCTACTTATTATATAGTTATTTGTTAGTTTGCATACAGACTAAAGACAACACAGAAGAGGTAGTCAGATAGAGATTCAGATTGAGATTAACACACACAATGCAGAAATTAGTGTCCTAGAAGAAGATATATTATATTATTATTTAGGTACACAACACCGAGCAGTACAGTAAAGAAACACAACACAGAAGAAGAAGCCATACATTCACATTCCTAATTCGTATCACATCACAGAAGACACCATATATCTAGTTACTAATAATCCATAATTATCATAACAGAGTCCACTACACATAACACAGAGTAAACAAAACATCACTATGGGGATCACCTAGCTAAGGAGGGCATCGGCAGCACTGGGGGTCTTGGTGCCCCCATAGGTAGTTGGGTATTGTTGTCTTTGATAGATTCTGGCATGCAGTTTGTAGGGATACTAGAGATTGTTGGCAGGGTTTGTAGGAAGTTAGCTTCAGTTCTGGTAATGAGGTTAGGTGCTGGTTTGAATTGACAAACCACTTTTCAGAGCCAGGCCTCTGAATGTCACTTCATCAGCCTTCTAGGTAGTAGGTACAGAAACTCATGGACTCAATATCGACAGTGGAATTCTGACACACTGCAACCTGCCAGACATCTTGACTCCCCAGGTACCACTGCACTTTTACCTGCACTGCTACATCCCCCTTTCCCCACAACCCCCCAGCCTGTCCCTCACCCACTGATGCCTCCATATCCATTTTCACTGACTGGCTTTCTTGCCTGCATTGCGTGCCAGCCTCTGGCTTCTTTACTATTCCTTTCATCCAGGAACAGTACACACACCAACTGCAGGTGCTTCCTCAGTCTGACATCAAAAACTTGCTAAGATATATTTCTCTAACTATACAGTTGGCCTACTAAAAGACACTAGATTGTCTTACCTGTTGTCATGTAAAGTGGTGGACCAGCATGAGGCTGTAGGGGAGAAAGATACCTCTTCGGGGCTCACTGCTGTGTTGTGTAGAGGCCCTAGCACCAGTAAGGGTGCAGCTTAACACATACCATGTCACCCACCCATGTCATGAATTTTGCCTGTCAGCAGCCTGAGTGCAGGGCCCCAGAAGCCCCTGTTACCTATCTCCTAGGTTCATAGATGTAGGGTCAGAAGGGACCTGAGCAGATCATCAAGTCCAACCCACTGCCTTGGGCAGGAATGAATACTGGGCTCATATGACCCTTTAAGCTCATATGACCCCAGCTAGGGAATTATCAAGCCTCCTTTTAAAGACCCTTAAGGTAGGAGCTGGCACCACTTCCATTGGAAGCTGGTTCCAGATCCTGGCTGCCCTGACTGTGGAGTAGTGCCTCCTGATGTCTAGCTTGAACCTACTCTCAAATAACTTATGGCTGTTATTCCTTGTGACTCTGGGAGGTGCTTGGGGGAACAGGGTCTCACCCATTCCCCTCTGGTCCCCCCTGGTAAGTTTATAGACAGCCACTTGATCCCCTCTCAGCCTTCTCTTGTGAAGGTTGAACAGGTTCAGGTCCTGTAGCCTCTCTTTATAGGGTCTTCCCTGTTGCCCCCTGATCATGCAAGTGGCCCTCCTCTGGACCTTCTCGATGCTGGCCACATCCCTCCTGAAGTGCGGCACCCAGAACTGGACACAATACTCCAACTGTGGCCTGAACAGTGTTGCATAGAGGGAGAGGATTACCTCCTTGGATCTGCTTATGATGCATTCTAGCATTCCCAACTCGCCCCAAATCTTGGTGTCATCAGCGAATTTGAACAGGGTGCTTTTCACTCCCTCATCCAAGTCGCTAATAAAGAAATTGAATGGTACAGGCCTGAGGACCGAGCCCTGGGGGGATTCCACTGCCCACCTCCCTCCAAGTTGAATATGACCCATCCACCACCACTCTCTGGGTGCAGCCCCCTAGCCAATTTGTGACCCATCTGACTAGCTCTCAATGCCACAGTCACCTAGCTTTTTAATGAGAATGGGGTGGGAGACAGTATCAAAGGCCTTCCTGAAGTCCAGAAAGACTACACCTCCTTGAAAGCTGGCAGGTTTTGTGGCCTCAGCACGGGGCACCATCCCTGCAGTTTTCACTCTCCTGTGCCTTAACATATACAGTGTCACCCATGTCATGAGTTTTGCTTGTCAGTAGCTTGAGCTGCAGTTTCCCAGAAACCCCTGTACCTATCTCCTTGAAGCATGGCAGGCTTCATGCCCTCAGAAGGGGCTACCATTCCTGCAAGTCTCATCTGAATCAGCCAAAAATGACAAAGTTATAGGTATTCATTGATTTTTTTCATTATATTCTATGGCCAAACCTCCAAATCTCTCCAAATTGGCACCGAATCTTCTGAGGCTGATTTGGCTGAATCAGTTTGGAACAGCGATCTGAATCTCCATATCTAATCACTGGCCTCCAAATTGGCTGAATCTGAATTGAATACTCGCACAGGTGTAATTGAGATCAGCATTTCTTTATAATTCGCTAAAACTTGAACATGAAAAGGAAATCATCTTGGGCAGTGTGGAAGAAACAAGCTTCACTTTATTGTTTAGTTTTGAAGTTATCAGAGACCCTTTATTACACAAGCAGCTGTGGGGGGGAGGGCACTAAGCCCCCCTTCACAAACAGTTAAAGCAAGCCTTTTATATGTTGCAATTCAGGTCACATGATGCAACATATAGCAAGTCAAACAGAGAACTAGTTTGAACCAGAAAGCTGCAAGAGGACATAAACTGTGGTTTGACCTTTTGACCTCATAGGCCTACTGAGCGTTATGGAAAATTCCACAATATACTTCTTAAACAGAAACTAAGGCCTGAGGTTTTCTTTTTCCACAACAGACAGCAAATATATGAATTTTAAAGCTCAGAAGTTTTGAAATTTTGTAAAATGCTGAGCACATGAAATGCAATAGTAATGGAAACCATTTTGTATGCTTAATTATTGGGCACTAAAGCAGGATGGTGGTTGATAAATCTAAGGGTGAAGTAAAGATCAAATTACATGTTACACATTGCCAATACCAAGGGCATTTCAAATGTAAACATCTGCATATTGAAGCTTGTTAATTAGTGCTGAGTGCCCTTTGTGCATCTCAAGGTTATGCCACTTCAAGAGGAGATTAACTGGGGGCTACCTAGCTCATTTTATGGTACCTTCAATCTACTCCATAGAGATAAAATGAATAATTTGCAGTCCTGCAGCATCCCAGGATGCACCACTCCCAACCCCCAGTCCCACTTCCACCACCAGAACAGAGATAGCGCTTAGGTGTCCCGCTCCTAGCGTTGCCCCTGCTCACTCACCTACCCTCTAGTGGCAAGTCAGAGCTGTTCAGGCAAGAAAAGGTATTAACTCAGGGGTGGGCAAAGTATGGCCCATGGGCTGTATCCAGGGCTCCAATTGATCCTATCCAGCCCACTGACAATAGCCCAAGGAGGGAGGGCTGCTTCACTCTGCCACAGCTGAGGCCAAGCTGGGTTGAAAATTCCTCCATCCCCCATGCCCCCATCTACCCTCCTACCTGGCTTCCTGTTGGCACTGTGGTTGCACAGGCCTGTCACTGCAGCTGCTGGTAGCCAGGCCCACATGGGACAGAGCATGATGCAACAAGCTGAATAGCCATCCTGCTCAGCCATCATGATGAACTGCTGCTGTCGTGGTGCCACTAGGAGATGAGTCCATACCAGCCACAGTGGGGCAGCGGGTAGGGCTTGGCCTGGGGTGGCCACCTCTGACTTTTCTGGTATAGTGTATGGCAGCAGCACCTCATCTTAGTGAGTGGGTGGGATGGTTACTCAGCACACTGCATTGCTCCTTGTCCTGTTCTGGTCTGGCTGCCAGCAGCTGTGTTACCAGGACTGCACAGTGCCAACAGGGGGGAAATGTGTGTAGAGGGGTGGAAGAGTCTGTGTGCTGTGCAGCATGGCTGGGCTCCAGCTGCAGCAGAGCAGAGTGGTGTGGAGCACAGCCCTCCCTCAGGCTCCTAGTGGTGGCTGATGGGCCAGATAGGATCAATTGGTATTTTGCTGGCTCCCCCAGCACAGCCTTTAACAGCTCACCAAAACTTAAGTGGCCTTGCAGCCCAAATAATTGCCTTCCCCTGTATTAACCTTTAACACTGCTTAGTATTCCACAGATTTTAGTATGGGCTAAGTGTAATTTAGGTCCTGACTCTTTAAGTGTTTTCTGCCCCTCCCATACGGTAGTAATATGTGCTGGTGACAGAATGATGGAAGAATCTGAGGCTATAAACAGATGTTCTCTTTAGGGCTGGATCAACTGTGCTGGAATGCATCTTGGCCCAGCTGATCTGCATAAGTGGTGTCTACAGACATTGCCAGGGCTCTTGTCTTCTAGGGTTAGGACACTTCCACTCCTGGGTCTTCAGGGGTCCCATCCCATGGAACAACTGCCCTGGCTGCTACATCGTGTGAAAAAGGGACGTGGGAAGAGCAGCAGCCTGATATTGATGTCATAGGACTCCCCTATGACTACCTTTGGTCAGAGCAACATTTTTGGGCACTCATATCATAGCATGATACTGGGTTGGGACATCAATTTGCTTGCAACTTGTGTTGCCATAAAAATTTTTATTGAAGAACAAGCACAACATCTGTCCACACCCTAAGAGATGATGCAAGCTGAAAATGCAGTCAAATGCCACTGCCATTAGACACACTCCTACCATATTCACTTGATTTCAAGGCAAAGATTTTTCCCCCCCGCCATTCACCATGGCAAAAAAGAAACCTCATCTTAGAGTACCAAGTAAAAATAAGGTAGCTGCAGTCAGTGCTGGGCCATGCATTGCTCCCTGGCTCTGTGCTGATTTCCTTGCTGCTCTCTTATTCCTGGCTGATTCCCGCCCTTCTCTCTGGCTCCACACTGTCTCTGGGTTCTTTGCTGCTCCCTGACTCTGTGCTGCTTTCCCACACTGCACCCTGGCTCAGCACAGAGCCAGAGAGTGGTGAGAAAGTCAGGGTAGGCTAGGAAGTGGCAAAGGAATTGGCACTGATTCCCTCACCACTCCCTTGCTCCATGCTAAGCCTAGGGAGTGCCAAAGAACTCCGTGTAGAGCAGAAGTTGGCAACCCTCATCACATAGGGCATATAAGGCCATTTTGCTTGGCACACCACAGCCGGCCTGGGCTCTGGGCAGCTGCTGCTGGCCACAACCTGGGCTGCTCTCAGCAGGTGGCAAAGAGGTTGTAAGCCCTGCTGTGAGAAGCCTGGGCTCTGTGGCCAGATGTGGGGCCAGCAGCTGCCCAGAGCAGGGGCCAGATGTGGCAGGTAGCTGGGAGGCTGCAACTGATGCACCAAGGTCCAATGGCCCAGCTCAGCTCCAGGACCAGCAGTAGCTGCAGGCACACTTTAGGTCACAGAGCAGGGAAAGGGCCCAAAGCAGCAAAACCCCAGTATCTTCCATGCTGTGCTCCTTGAAGTGTACTTGTAGCTGATGCCAAAGAGCCAAGCCAGGGCTCTGGTGCAGCTGTTTACAGCCTACCCACTGCCTGCTGTTAGCAATCTGGGCTCCATGGCGGCAGCAGCTGCATGCGTGCCTCAAGATACATGGCAGGAAGGGGCTGAGGTTATACTGCCCCAGGTCCGCATGTAGCCACTGCCAGCTACAAGCCAGAATGGGGCTCTGGACCCTGATGTAGCTGCTTGCTGCAAGCAGCCCAACCTCTGGGCAGGCCCTTACTGCCCACCCCAGCTGCTGCTTTCCCTGCCACAGCTGTGTGTAATAATTAGATTCTATACACAGACAATGATAACGATTATAATTTTTCATGCATAGAATCTAATTATTGGGGGTCATCTTAAATTCAGTCACCTTGAGTTTGGGTATATATGGTATATCAGTAACACAGGTGAAGATTGGAATGCAGAAACTGTAAAAGAAGTTATACATCAGGTGAGAGGGATTTTCTTCTGTATGTGTACACCTTGGACATTTGTACACGTGCTTGCACCACAGCATTGGACGCTTTAAAAGGTGCCTGGCATTGAGGCACATGCATTTGTATAAATGGCGAAATGGAAGCCAGTGCTGAGAAAATGGCAGTGGTGTGCTTTGAACTAAAACTCATCAAAGGTTTTTTAGTTCAAAAGCGCACCACCAGCATTCTCTCAGTGCTAATGTGCGTTTCACCATTTAGACAAATGCATGTGACCCAGTGCTGGCTCGTTAGAGCAGAAAAATGCATGTGTATAAATGTCCCTTAGTTGCAAGTAGTGATGGAGTGCAAGCTGAACTTCAAATCCTGGTGTATATTGTTCCAGGGCTTTTTTTGAAAACAAACATGTAGGTCATCTTCAAGGGGAGTTGGGTGGTGGTTTTCTTTTTCACAAATAACCCTTTGTGAGGTATTACACTATAGAAATTATCATTCCAGAATCTGGTATTGTGGAAATGCTAAATTTCTAATTATTTTATTAAGCATGTAACACCTCTACATATTGCGTGTTAGCTTTGTTGTTTAGAATTTTTAGTGGAACACTGCAGGATTTCCTAGCTTATGCTGCAGGCCTTGTTGTTCATCATGCATTGACTCATACCTGTGTGACTGCTATTATTCTTTTTGCTCCTCTCCTCATCAGTTTGTACCCAGCCAGTAATTAACCTACAGTGGGCCTTTCCTAAGACAGGGGAGTTTAAATATCAGTAATTTGATCAGCCCTGTTTACTGATCTCTGCTGTTATCTGAGGTAAAAGCAAAATGTTTTAATTAAAAAGATTGGCAGTAAGTTGGTATAATGCCATAATTTGCACTGTACCTCTTCTAGAAAATGACTTAACCTCTACCTTTGTTGCTAAGGCAACTAATGGACATAATTCTAACTGTGTGTATATGAGAGGGAGAGCAGAAGGCCTAAAGCTTTTTTAAATAGCTGTGGTATGATGGTGCTAAAGGAATAAAATGTAATATTAGTAAGATGCATCCAAAAGCCTTCCTCATACTTTGATTTTAAGCTATGTGCTTTATCTCTTGATCTTGCTTATCGTGTTTGAAAATGTTTTGGATCAAATTTCTGATCTAAAACCGTTATGACATCATACTACCCAAGTTCATTAAGCACCAATGCATGTATAATAACCTGTGATATAATCTTGAAATTGCAACAGGTGCTCTATTGGGACAGAGAGTAATGTGTTTGATGGACTATTAGCACAAATTTGTATTGAACTACCAAACGGTTAAGAATTAGATCATACATTATAGGGGGTGATCCATTTCATTTTTAGATGAAATCCATGAAAACCATTTCCCTCTCCCCATTTACTCATTAAACTTTAGTGCATATAACCAACCTGACCTAACACATTGTAGGATTTCTTGAAAAGAGATGGCAAAGTCCCATAGTATATTTTCCACATGTAATCAAAACTCCCTGATATGGCACCCATCAGGATTATAAACATGCTATTTGGTGGTGACTTGTAAATAACGTTTATAGTCATGGCTTTACAGCTTGCACATTTAATATGTGGTGGTATTAACGGAAATTTACTCAGTAGCCTGGGTATCACCAGATGACATGCTGAAGAATCAAACTTGTCACTCTGTTTCTCTAGAAAAATTGTTAAAATTTGGGATATTTGGGCACACAAAGGTGCAGAAATGAGCAGGAACCATCATCTGTGTATTGCCATACTGCAAATAGAATTAAAGAAATTACCTGCAGAACACGTAACTGTGACTTTATCCAGATTTTCAGATCCCCAAACAAGAATGGAGTTTGAACCTTAGCTTTCAAACAAATTTTCCATCTTGACAGATTTGGATTTAATTTTTTACGTGGAAAAGACTTGGCAAACCCATAAAAATACCTACATTCATTCATATGGATTATCTTGGGATATTCCAAGCGTGCACCTATCTATCTTGCCAGGAAGGAAGGAAGAATGCGTCACTAGAGCCATATAGCATGCCATCACCAGTAGGTAACAAATGCAGATGAAATATGCAATATTAATTGGCAAATGAAAATTAATACATGGAAAGAAGACTATATAGAAATGATTAAATGCTTAGCAAGCGGAGACAGTGTGCATAGCTTGATAGAGATGGTTGGAGTGGTGGCAACCAAAAATGGGGATATGAGAACAAGCTAGAACAAGGCTTTCAAATGACTTTAGTCACAACTACAGTGGCCTAGTAAAAAACAAATATGGAAACCTTCTTACTTTCCCAAAGGAGTATACAAAATATACATGGAAAATTTTAATTGCATATTAAATAGACTTCCACCTGAAGGAAAATTCAGCTTTAATGACATTGATAAGATGGAAGAAACCTGATGTCAGTACCAAAGAAATCATCTTGAAAGAGTGTGGATGAGTTATCCTGGCCAGAAGCCTTAGTTTTATTGCATTGATAAAATAACTCTGTGGATTTTCTTGAGTTGAAAATGGTGCTCCCATACCTGTGTTCCTATACATGTGCGGAGAGCATGACACACTGGAAAAGCATAGAAATAAGCACGCTTCAGCAGACTCTGGTGTCATGTATTTTAGTGTCCTCATGCTGAAAAGTGGCAGTGGGGCACTTTGAACTAAAGCTCATTTAGAGCACCCTGTTTTCATTTTTCAGCATGAGGGATGCTAATACAGGTGTCCCTTGGGTGCTTTTAGTTAAAAATGCTTGCTAATTAAAGTTCCCCCTCCCCGCCATGCCTCCTAGAACACATGTAAAAATGCCCTTAGTTATCACTGCTAAGCCTGGATAGCTTCATATTAAGGGGGCAAGAAGGGAAGCTTGCAGTTGCAACTTTTTATGGATAATTGGAGCTCCTGTAGGCAATTGGGGTTCTCATAGGGAGGGAGGGAATTGGGCAAGGCTGGGGCTGCTGCCGAGCCAGGTAGTGCGTGTGGTTTGGGGCCTAGGGCCACAACACGTGGTCATAGGGCCCTGGCAGGACATGGTATGGGGCCGTAGGCAGTTTGTCTGGGAGGGTAGGGTGGTGAGGCCAGCTTCCTGCTACTTTCCACACTCTCGGGGGATCCATGGCCCCCAGATCTGTGCATAGGGAAGGTGTGGACTGCCTGCCGTGGGCTTGGGTTCTCAACCTGCTGCCCTCCCTGGGACCTCTGCAGGCCACTAGGTGCAACCTGGTGCTGCAGGGAACAGTCCTTGCTGCTGTGAGCTCTGCACTGCTGTGGCGAGGTGCCCCCTGCCCATGCAGCAGCAGTGAGGGGACCCTGCGCTACCACCTCTGCTGCTTCCGTGTGCATAGGGGACATGTTGCCAGGGCATCATGGAGCTTGCACTGGCAAGGAGATCCCTGTATGGCACCGCTGTTCCCTGCTGTGCCAGTTTGCATTTGACGGCTGCCTGGAGTCTGCTGCTTGTGAGAATAACTTGGATATTTGATTTTGTGTCAATGGTCTGAAATGTTCCCCGCTGGATACAGCATATCTTGTCTTATGATGTTCAACCATGTTTGAGATGCCATTTTGGTAGTGGCTGTTTCATATTATTTATTTTTGCTTTGACCTTGTCAGCTGCTCAGTGGATTAAGTGGCAAAAGAATTTTCATTGCTGGGATACTTGAGTCAGCTGTGGGAGGGAGAACAGGAGTTACCAGCCTGCTCCTTGTAGTCCTGTACAGGCAAATGTAAAGTGAGTGTAGATGGGTGAGGAAGTAGGCTGAGCATTGGCTCTGCTTCTTGGGAACACTGACTAGAGCAGCTAAGCTGTTGTGAAAGCAGATAGAAGTCCAAGAAAAGGGCTGATGCAGCTTATTTCACCCATTCAGCAAGGGGGCACCAAGTACTGACCTTTGATTTTTGGAGACACATTTTGGAGCTTGAATGTCTCTGGGAAAGGGCTGCTGTGCACTGCCCATTACTCAGTCTGGATTGCAAGGTCTCGGGTCACCCCATAGTGACTGACATTATTTTGATGACATTAGTTCAATCTTATCTACCTCAAACTCTCCTATCTAAATACATTGCTGTCTAATTTAGAACATACTTGTCGCTCTCTTTTCTGAGCTCCTTTACTGATGTCTGTTGCATGATAGGCATGTGTTCATTGTATAGCTTTCTTTAGCCTGAGAAAAAAATAACATCTCAGGGTTGTATTTGGCACCTGCCAAATGGCAGGCTTTCTTTAAGGATGTCTCTTCTGCAGTAAAAAGTCTAAACAGCACAAAAAGTACTTGCTAGGATCAGTTGAATGGTTAATAAATCACCCCTATGTACATGAGCATTAGAGTGGAAAGATAGCAAATGGTACAAATATTTATTCTTACGTTTGTCATGTGAGTAATGACATGCCCCCTATGAATAGGATAGATAGGGAAGGAGAATATGAGATAGCAGGATGGCAAAATAGGCTTCTAAATGAAAATGTTTAATGGATTTGAAAAAGAGACAAAGAACTAATTTGTTGGCGATCAAGATGAAATGCAATTCCATAATGAAAGGAAAAATCTGAGAAATTGAAAAAGGGGGAAAATATAATTAAGCTAGTGGAGCTATTGGTCTGAAAATGGGGGTGTTCAGTGTGAATCAGTAAAATTATGGAAACAAATGAGTCTTAGTACACAGCTGAATCCTTATCTATTGAAAACTGTAGCAAACCATCCCAAAATAATATACCTGCTTGCTTGAATATTTCTTATTATTTGTTACCATTGTTGCTATGAATAAAATTAACCACATGCAGTGCAACAATACCAGTAGCAATTAATAAATATGTATCATGTCTTGTGTACAGGGGATTTGAAATAATGCACAGATTGGAATATCATTTCTGAAGCCTGTTGCAATACCCTTATGCTGCATAATGGCATACCTTTGAGTAGTCCTTCAGTTAGGAACTTACCTTTGAGGAGCCCTACTTAAGTTAATTTGACCACTTCTGGGGTTGTTACCTCTGATTTTGGAGGTATTATGTTCCAGTGATGCTTCTTAATCCCCATATTTAATATGTGGAGTAATTCCAGAACTTTAAAAATAAAATTAACTTTTTAAGTGCACTCCCCTCAATATTCAGTCTGGATAAGTCTGGCCTACAGAAAGATCATTATTTCCTGTTAAATTATGTAGCAATTTTCCATTGAGACAGTCAGGACAATTACTCAGAAGGCCTAAATAGGATGTAAAGAATATTTTAAAATTATCTTTCAAAGAGTAGGGAAAGTATGGCTGACAATTAATTAAAAATGCATGCAAATATTTATGGGTAATCAGTAATCAGATATTAGATAAAAGCATCAGAAAAGCCCTGCTGAAGTACCTGATCTATTCAGATATTGGGCAGGTCAGGTTCAACTAATGTGATGCCTGTTCTGGGCATGCACTGGGCTTTCCATAGGAGTCTGCTGAGTTTAAAGTAAAGCACTGCTGTTTTGGGGTGGGTTTGGAGTAGGGGCACAATGATTTTTTGTTACAGTAGCATGTAAGAGGTGTTATGAAGTAGTGCTAAAGATAGTGCCTGTATGAGTTTTGGCACTACATCACTTATTTGTGGTGAAGACTTAACAGATGATTGGGTGCTATAAAATACTTTTATCATACCATAACATTAAGTTTTCTGTAGCTGATATATATGTCTTAAACTATTTTAGAAATATTTTAAGAGTTAAAGAATTGCTCAGAACTATTTAATGTATCTAAGCACCTTAGTTACTGTGTATTAATGTGAAACAGAGGGAGCCATAAACGCACATGATGTTATATTTACGTGCTTAAAAATGTCATGATTCTTGAATTTGTTTTCTTGGGATTTTTCAGGGTTAGAAACAAATGTATAAATCTGTTAGAAGACTAGTACTTTTCCCTCCCTGAGAGCAAAACCCACTGTTCCTGTAGCCTTGCAATTTAGCACACAACCATGTTTGACAGAAATCCTTCACTGATCCAGAGCTGAATTTTGTCATGATGAAGGCTTCAGGCAAGAAGAAATTATACATTAGGTATAGATGGAAGATGCATTGCTAAGATGGATAGATTTTTTTTAAAATTTTGCAGCTGTTTTAAGTTGTTTGAGGGGGATTCAATGCTTAAAAATAAAGAAAAAGAAAATCCTGGGAGGTATAGATCAGCAAACAGAGAACAAGTTGTGCAGCCAAAGGTGAATGAAAAACTCATTTATCGCATGATGTTTTTACCTTTTCACTTAAAAGAAAATGGTATTCTATATATTGTAACACATATGTTAACACATGCAAGAAACCTTACCAGTCATTTTTACTTCTGAGTTTTTTTCTTTATTTTTAGTTACAGGTAACATCTGACATGAAAATCTCTTCTACCCTGTGTAAAAAATTTATAAAGGAAGCACATAGGCAAATCAGTTTTCCTTAATGATTACAATATAGTAAATGGCATAGTAAATTATTTTTCAGTTTTAAAAGGTAGTTTTGCTGGTAGCTTTAGTAGAGAGTAAGTTTACAAAATATAATTTAATCAGGATTTGTTGTCAACACTTGGGGACAGCTTTACAGTTTTGTAGTTAGCTAAGAGAGTTGTGTTCTGCTGAGGACAATCATTTCCTGCCTACCAGAGTATTGACTAAATGGTAAGAGAGTCTGAAGTAATAAACACCTTTTGCAATAACCATCAACTGCAAGGGAAGAGGTTGAGATATGTATGTGCCACCAAATATTAATTTGGATGAATACATGTAATTTGTAGTTGTGGTTATTATACTAGAACTCTTTTTCACTTAAGAAAACCTAGAGCACAATTGCACAATGTAACTAAAAAGAGCATAGTTATCTGATGGAGCTGTCCAGAAATTACTCAAAATAGCCAAAAAAATAGCCCCCTAATTAGGGGCATTGGAACCCCAGAAAAACTGAGGATCTAACAATAATTACTGAAGTCAGTGAAAGCATGTGGGGCCAACTGAAAACAGTAACCATTATTCCAGGAATTCTTTTACTGAGATAACTGCCAGTCACTTTGGGCTATAGGTAGCAAAACCAGCTTTGTCCAACTAATAAAACACCCCAAAAGGCAACAGCCACATGGATGCTGATATAGTCAAAAGCAGGTCTGGAAAACCTGTCCAAAATTACAGGAAACTTACAGTTGTGGTGCAGCTGCATAGCTTAATTCCAGATGTCACAGTTGTGGTGTTTGCTGCCTAAGAGTTACAGCAGATTAATGTGCCTGGCTACCAGGAATATTGTCCATGAATTTTAATTGGATTGTCATCCCACTCTGAAATCCCCATGAGAATGTTGTGGAATGACCCTCCAATAAAATGCTTAATATGCAGAAGATCAATAGAATATAAGCACTTCTGGAGGTTATAGCAATCACTAGCCAGCCATCAAATCTTGACTGCCTGATTTTTTTTCTTTTATGTCCCTTTTCAGAATTTGAGCTACAAGACCTTTTGAATGGTATTCAGCAACAGCAACTCTGCTCCCTCTGAGGCTCTACTGAGCATACTTTTTCTGCTGTGCTAATGGCGCTCTTAGCCTGCTGAGCATGAAGTTGAGGCCAGAAGGAGGTAGAAGCAGCTTTCTCTCCAAAAGCAACTGCTGAATAGAAGGAAGAGCAACCCTGATTAAGGAAGCCATTTGTAGCTAATCATTCCTGCTCTTTTAATTAAAACTCTAATTTATGCATGAATTGTTGCCATGGGTGAACAGTTGGAATGAAGGGAAGTTTAAAGGAGAAGCAAGTGGCTAAAAGGAGAGAGAAGATTTTTGGGGCTAGTTAGATTTGTGGACAGGATGAGAGGAAGGGATGTAAAGGGCTGAGAATGAGGAACAGACTATGATGATGGGCTGAAAGGTGTAGGAGTAGAAGCAGAAGATTATTTTAAAAATTAATTAAGTAGCTTAATGCATGTGCTATGAGAGAAGGAGATAAGCAAGGAGGAAACCTTGACGTGACCCTAAGGAACTGCCTGGGAAGTGAAGGCATTGGTTAAGGTCACAAGCAGGCCAGGAAAGGAATCTGAAGGACAAGCCATTTTAAGGTGGAATCAGGTCTAACAATGAGACTCACAAGAGGAGGATCTTGGCTCTTTCTCTTTCTTGTGTCTGTGAATGAAGGGTCTGGGAAACTTCAGTCTCAGTTGGGGCTAGAGGGTTTGGGTGCACAAGGCAGTGGGAAGCTTATCATTGCTCATGCAGGAGAGTGAGATGCAAAGCAGGCCCATGCAGATATCCTAATTGTCTGTGCCTTCCTCTAGAGAGCTACCTCTGGAAGAGAATCCTCATTTGATGCCAACTACTCAATCCCAACAAGTGTAGTCACTTGTTGCAGTGGAAGAAACTGTAGCCGAGTGAACTAGTGATAAGACCCTTCAAATGCAGGTTTCTTTGGAATCGCATCGTACCAGTAAACAGTAATGAACTGGTGATGCCAATGATCACTTTGGAAATTGCATTCGGTGCATGTGCTCTCAGATATTTTCAGAATGTCATAAACCATGCTGTTCTTCTATGCTTGTGTTGTATCTTACTATGATTCATTAAACTAGGCCTATTGGTTTAACTGGATAGCTTAGCTACTTATCCAAGGCAGTAATCTGTTTAGTTATTTTGAATTACTAGGTGAATAGAAGAGGCCATTTACCTCAGGAGGTCTAATTATACCTTCAGAAACAAATCTGGTTAAGTATTTTCTTCTTTCCCTTTACTCTTTCACTGGACCTAGTGAGTGAGCTATATTTTGGCTTCTTCCATGAGTCCTTGAGTAACTTTTTAATATTATCTGTCAAAGTGTCAAGTGCTAGACCCTTGCACAGAGGGTCCCAGTAGCTCTCCTCCTGATGCACCCTAACAGCCAGATTAGCTGTGTTTTAGCCCTAATAAAGAGGGAGATTACGAAGAGAAGCTTTAGGAATAATTCAGCTCAAAAGGAAGCTTAAACTGACAGCAGTGGCAACAGGCAGGTTTCCCCTTCCTGTGCCTGCTATTGAGGGAATGGGGCAGGGTGGGGAACTTAGCAGATGCTGCAGCTTTCCCCAGTTAAGCCTGTCTTTCTGCAGCCTCAGCTGGAAGCAGGAGCAGCCAGGACAGTGGTGGTGGCAGGTGGACCTCCCCTTCCTATACCTGCAGGTATAACTAGAGAGGAGGAGGAGCATAATGGGAGGGGAGGGGTGGTGACCCTGAGTATAGTGGAAGGAGCATAATGGGAGCAGATGCTGATTGGAAGGGAATTTTAATTGCTTCAGGAAAAGTTCCTGGGTGCTGCTCCCATGGCATTGTCTGGACTCTATCATTTGAATCCAGGCACACATTTTTGACTGCAGTTTGGTTCTATTTCCCACCAAATAGATTTGTATAGATTATAGATTTCTGCCAAGTAGCTAGTCTCTGCCTTCATCATTTGGTCTTCCCTTCCTTTCTGGTCATGTGCTTAAGTAGTCATGCATATTGTCATTTTGTCCAGTGCCACACATGTATAAATTCAAAGCAGCCAAGAGCTCTTGTAACTATAGGAATGTGGTAGTATTTCATTCCACTTCCTGAATTAACTGAAACTGAAGCTGAATTATGAAAGTTACATAGTTCATTACCTTTATCTTCGCTATTCTAACATTAGCCTCTGAAGTTAGCATGACAACATGTACTGACCTCTACCATATGATAGGGGCACAACCTTTTGTACTTCTGACTCCCATGTCACATGAGGCCATCCAGTGAGTAGAGCAGTCTTTTAGCACTGCTTTGATGCATCGTTCATTTATTATCTCTTTTCAATTGGTAACTTGGAGAACTTCAGTCATCCATGACGGATGTAACTTTTTTTTTAATTGCATCGCATCCAGGGTTTTTAAGTCCAGGTTCAGATTTTCAAAGCAAGGAGCACATAAATAATGAGCACAATTTCAAAAGCCCAAACTTTTGAAAACCTGCCATCCCCAGCATGAAATGGATGTAGTTTGCAGAGAAGAGAAGAGAAGAGAAGAGAAGAGAAGAGAAGAGAAGAGAAGAGAAGAGAACATTTCTTAGTCTGTCACAGCTGTGAAGACTGATTTTTTTTTTTTTCCCTGCAAGCCAGTGAATTAATTAATGCCATCTAGTCTTCTAATTCTGACCAAAGGTTGTCAGATTTCCTTAGCCCATTTATTGATCTGTAATATAACCTTCCATTTCCTGCTGGTGCTATTAAGTGGAATAAAATTCATAATGGTTGCACTCCTGAGCAGCTGTGCACCTTTGCACTATTGTGAGGTCACCAGGGAAAGTTGCTACACACAATAACTCAACAAGAACTTCCTTTTATATAGTGATATCTTTGGTTGTTTAATTAACCTTTCCAATATGGATGAATGGACAGAGTATTTAATACATCAAGTAGCCTTAAGACAACTCTTTCTATTTTCTAATGCCAAATGTAAATACAATGTTTGAATCCATTAGTGTTAAAATACTTTTTTTATTAGCTGCCTGAGTGCATTTTTTTCCAACAACAATAATGAAGGACATTCAGTAAATGAAAATTAATTAATCTCCTCTGTCTCCTTTTTTCTTTTATTTATCTGATGCCAAAAGAAACTCTAAGGCAACTTAAAACTATGCTGTGGATGTTGCCTCCTTTCTAAACGAAACATGCAAAATTATAAATTTCCGCAACTAATATTATCTCTCTTCTCTGAAAGCTGCTTTTTGTTATGAGCTGTGTGTTCTGTTTATGTAGATATCTACAGTCAAAGGTTGTATATTATTTCCTTTCTCACTGCTGTGTTGGGGAAGCTGTGGAGACCCCAAATCTGTGTTCAGTCTGTACAGTCTAATGGAAGAGAAACATTTATGTTCCCACAAATTTGGGAATACATAAGGCTGATTCTCTCCTGTGCCAGAGCTTTGCTCCTGCTCCAGAACCATTTAGAGTTGCTGCTAGGGAGTTCTAAATTCCTTGATGAATCCTACATTAATGCAAGAACTGAGAGCAGAGTTTTATGAAATCTCCTCCTGCCCTCAATGTATCCCCAGAGAAAATCTTACAGGGCAAAGCCACAGGCTCAGTAGTGGCCAAAGTGTGTCAGAGAGGAGTTTCCCTAGGCCAAAAGAATTCTTTTTTGTGCATCTCAGGTGGACTGTCTCCAACGCTCAGGATCTCACTATTGCACTGCTAGGAGGGTGTGACAGAATTGCACATATACAAACACACAAATCAGTTAGGTGCATACACAAACATACACACACGCAGTACCAGCTCAGGCACATACACATCCAAACCAACCTAGGCACATGCATACCTATCACCAATTCAAGCACACACATACTACACACTAAAAATGAGACAAAAATCAATTGTCAATACCCGCACAGTACATATACACAGATCACTAATTCATATATCATGCACACAATGGTATATATGTGTGTGTGTGTGTACTATAACATATAGTACACACACACGCACGCACACTCACTAGTTCACACATATGCAACCCACCTACACACAGGTAAGTACCTAACTTGGATGGTACGGTACATATGTGTGTGCTTGGGGTACCTGGAATACTTGGGGGAAGATTAAGGTGTGAGAGAGAGTTAAAGTGTAAGGAGTGAAAGTTGCCAGAACCAGGATTAGAACTAGTGGACTAGAGAGAAGCTGGCAGAGGATCTGAGGCTTGGGGTTACTTAAGATCAAGTGGCCTGAGGGTTACTTGAGGTTACTGGTGCAAGGGAAAGGAGGGTGGGTGGGGGAAGCCTGGTGACAAGGAGACAGCCAGGAAAGAGAGAGAGAGACAGAAGCCTGGGAGCTTGGGGCTGAAAACTGAGGCAGGCAGCTGAGATATTGGCAAAGAGGCAGGGCAGGTAGGTGGTGGCAAGGAGAACACAGCCAGGAAAGAAACTGAGGCAGAAACCTGGTTGTTCAGGGGAAAAGGAAAAGGCAGTGGGGATAAGACAGTGGCAAAGAAACAGGGGATTTGGAGGCAGCGAGGCGCTCAGGACAGGTATTGGAGGTGGTGGTGAGCCAGAAGCAGGAGAGGGAGAAATGAAACAGAAGCTAGAGGGGCAAGGAGCAGACATTAGAGCAGGGCCAAACCATGGTAAAGCAAAATCCAACTTAGGGGTCCAAATAACAGTTTTATTACACAGACAACACACTACACAGCCCCATGAAGTTATTGACATGCATGCAGCAGGAGAAAGAGACTCAGCGGCGGGGCTGGAGTCCAGGTAGGGAAGAAAAACAGAGTGCGAGTCCTTGGTTGAGGAGAGGGTGGGGTTGATAGCTACCTGTCCAGGCTGGAAAGGGGTCTTTGTCTTGTAGGTGTTGTCCAGAGGGGGGTCGCTGGCAGGGCCTCTGGGTGGATAGGTGATGTGGCATGGTGCTGGTCCTGATGGAGACGACATCCCAAGGAATCAGTCTTCACTACCCCTTTTATGGGGTAGACTACCTCTGATCTCCTATGGGGCAGGCCTCTCCAGGCAATGTCATTTCTGTTCCAGAGGGCTCCAGGTGTTCTTACTGAGCATGTGCAGCCTGGCATAATGATGGGTTGCCTCATCTTTTGTTCCTTGAATGTTGAGGGTGGTTCCAAGGGCTGAGTCATTGGTCCCGGTATTGGTGTTGATGGTTTGGTCATTCACAGGGAGCTATTTTTAGACCTACTGTCATAGTCTCTCAAGCATCCTCATTAATCCCCATTCATTCAGGAACCAAGTAGGAGGGGTAGGTGTGAGTCATGGGTTACACAACTGGGCCTGGGGACAGGATGGAGACTTGACAAACAAATGGAAACTTGACATGACTTATGCTAACTTACATATATAGGCCTAAATTGTATAGTGCCAGTAAAACAGTAATATGGAACAGTAAAAATCAATATAAACATAATAATTATACAATATAAAGAAGGAGAAAAAAACAAAACAAAAACAACTTGCTACCAAAATAAAATGTTGAAGCTTATCCTATGTCTTAGCTCACCTATACTTATCTATAGGGAATAGAGAGGGAGAGATGAAGTCAGAAATAGTTGGGGAAGGGGTGGGAATGCATTTAAAAAGAAAAGAAAAACCGAGGGCTTTTCTTTTCTGCATTTGAGCTGAGATTCCTCCATACAATGCAAAGGGCCATATTTTTTCTTGAGGATGTGTTAATACTTATTGACAGAATAACAGAAATTAATCACAATTATTTCTTCTTCTATGAATTCTGTTCTGTCAGTAATTTTTTTTGGAGGGAATTTGTATATATGTCCATATGGCTATGTAGGAGGTAAAATGAGGACACGTCAAGCATATTGAAAGCCAGATTTGGTCTATTATCACTTAAAATTTAATTGATATTTATTCAGCATAGATTTGAAGTTTTTTGATAGCACTGAACAATATCACTAAAATGATCTAGACATAAATATGACATTATTTAGGTGCTTAAAATTTGGCTGAACCTATTGATTCTGTACTAATCAGTATAAGATTCAGATTCTACACCAGTATCTTTCAATCAAATTTATAATGTAAATTAGCAATATATACTATCAGACTGCTGTCTCTCTTTGATTCTTCCCATTTACTCAACAGCCAGCAAAACTTATCATCATTAGATTTAGATACAAAATTCTTTTTCAGAATGATTTTAGTTTGGTCTGTTTTTTACCAGGAAAAAATAATACCTAACTTGTTTTCATGGGCTAAATACAGACAGTCAAAAAGCCAGAGGCTGAATTGATTCAGCCTTTTCAGGTTAGTCTAAGGTATGTAGATTGAACCAATAAGTGAGTGAACAGATGGTCACTTTTGATTCCATAAATGCAGCCACATGACTGCAGTGGCCCAGGCCAGAAGTCAGTGGGCACTAGAGTATGCCTCCCTGCTGGGATGGAGCAGGCAGCTTGGGTCAAGTCTAGCCTGCCCGCCCTGCTAAGGGAGGTTAGTTGAGGAAGTACAAAGGAACCTAGGATGTTGGGGGACTGTGACTTAACTTGAATCTGGAGGGGATCTGGGACAGAAGTTCAGTATATGAATTTAACTTAAATCAGTAAAGTCTGGTACTACATCCATCCTGGTTCATTTTAAACTGGTTTCAGCCATTTTGAAACTGATTTATGTACACTGAATTTCTGTTGTGTTACAGATTTGAACTGGCTTCTGATTTTGTATACTGTTTTTTGTCATTTCTGTCCCTAGCCATCAGGACAGTACACCTGTTTCAAAATTATCTCACTCACTTCTCTGAGACTCATGTTTATCCACCAACCAAAACTATGCAGAATGTCAATTTGAAATATAATTGTTTGTTTCGCTACAGTATACTTCTTTTCTGTTACTGCAAAATCATTTGCCTTGGATTTTACTCTGATATCATCAATAAACTATAAAAATGAGAACAGAATGTGTTTTCAATTTTTTTGTGGTGATTACAGTCAGGGAAGGTATTCTCTAAGTTATAAGGTTGGGATGATGCAGTATCTGTGATGGTCCAGGAAATATGTGAGAGGCAAGGATTTTTTTTGTTGATATCGTTTATTGGATTAACTGTATAATCTCTAAATTGCTTCCTGCATCAGCAGGGTATAAATGTGCAGCCAGAGAATAGAATTTACTGACAAGGATGCCACAGGTGATTATCAAGATTCTAGGTCTATCCTATATTCAGAATGTCACACAATTTGAAGAACAAGTTTAGCCAAATCAAAGCCTGTTATTTGTGCATGGTGGACTTTCATGTTTGTTTTCTCTGTTAACATGGATTTGATATACCTCAGCTTTAGCCAGGCTTTTGATGTCTCCCACAATGTTCTTTTAAACAAGCCAAGAAAATACAGACTAGATGAAAGTATTGTAAGATGGATATATAACTGGTTGGATCATGGTTGGATCATTGCTCAATAACTAGTCATCCATGACTCAATCTCTAGCTGGGAGGAAATATCAAGTGGTGTTCCCCAGGGTGTCTATCCTGGGTCTGATATTGTTTAACATTCTCATTAATGATTTGGACAATGGGATTGAGTGTGGGCTTAGCAATTGATGGTTAACACAAAGTTGAATGAAGTTGCAGATGCTGCAGAGGGCAAGGCAAGGAACCAAAATGACCTGGATAGGTTAGAGAAATGGTCCACAATCAATCAGGTGAAATTCAACAAGGACAAATGCAAAGCCTTGCACTTGGGATGTAATAATTGCAAACACAAAGACAGAATGGGACAGAATTGGCTAGGCTCAAGTAATGCAGAGAAGAACTTGGGTGTTACAGTATACCATAAACTGAATATGAGTCAATGGTGTACTCCTGCAAAAATAGGCCAGTAGCATACTGGTCTGTATTATCAGGAGGGTTGCTTGTAAATCAAGTTGTGTTTCTTCCACTCTGTTCAGCACTGGTAAGGCCTCAGTACAGTGTCCTTCAATAAGGATATGGACATATTGGAGAGAGGCCGGTACAAAGCAACAAAAATTATGAGGTACCTGGGAAGCAAGACTTATGAGGAAAGGCTGAATGACTAAACTCTAGAGTTTAGTCTGGAGAAGAGAACACTGAGGGAGAATTTGATACTAATCTTCAGATGCCTGAAGCATAATTATAGAGAGGATGGAGATAGACTATTGTCTTCATGGGTGTAGGGGACAGGACTAAGAGCAATGGTCTCAGCTTTAGGTTTCAGATTAGGAGAAACTTTTTAACTGTGAGTATGGTCCAGCATTGGAACAGGCTACCTAGAGAAGTTGTGAAATCTCCATCTTTGGAAATTTTAAAGAGCAGGTTAGGCAGACACTTGGCTGGGATGTTTTAGTCATCGATGATCTTGCCTCGAGCAGATTTGACTAGATGATCTCCAGGAGTATCCTCTGGCTATACTTTCTAGTAATTCTATAATGAGCATGATGGATAACTTAAATGTTTGCTTTACTTGCTCAGGAGCTTAACCAAAATTAAGTAGATACAATTTTTGTATCAATAATATTCTGGTTTCATAGAGGGTGTCAAGCTGTGCTTGCTTCAGTTCAGAGCATACTCATTCTCTTCCATAATTAAGCTATCAGCTGAACTGTATCATACAGTCCTTCTAGGTGAGTGAAGAGAATGAGTTACTTTTTCAGTTAGTTTTTAAGCTGCAATAAAATAATGTAAAGTAAAAAAAATATATTTTTGTAACATCTTATGGAAAAGAGTAGTAGAAAACACCAGAAATTCGAGAACTATTGTAATCTTGCATCATGGTAATTAGTGATTTTTCTTTAATGCTTACCATTGCATCTATAACTGACACATGCTTGGTTGCTTTAATTACTGACAAATAAAAAACTAAATGTTATCAATTTATCCAGAATCATTATCGATTTTTTTTTTGTTATTTTTTTTTTTTTTAGCCTGTCCCTTCCAAGAATGCTATAGATATTTTGTATCAAGTAATAAGATATAAACAACACCCCAGATCTAGCAGTGGTTAGTGTTGAGGTCTTCAGTCAGAGGATCTCTGAGCTTCATTTCTCTTCCGTCACTTTAGGAGTCCCAGAGGAGTCCCTTGATCCCTCCTTAAGCCAAAACTTCAGTCTTTATATCCCTGGACCCTACTTTCTCTAGAAACATAATGAAATCACCTACCCCTGAAACCTAATACCATTGACCTTTGCTTTTTCAGGAGTATTAATCCTTCATTAAGCAGTCTAGTCTGTGCCTATAAGTCCTAGCTTTTTCTAGACCTGCTCTACAAATACTAGGCAAGCCCCACCACTTCCATATGTCCTAGGCAGTGCTCATATACTTGCATTTCTCCTAGTCTTGTGGTTTGTGCTGTGAATCTAGATCCACCATGCTGTTTCTGCTGTGTAACAAGAAGAGTTGCCACCCCAGGTAAACCTTGCAGAAGAGTCTCCTTGTTGTGGGGCATTAGGGAAGGGCAGGTGGGCATGGAGGGTTCACCACTGTGGTTGGGTGGAAAGTGATTCCAAGGCACAGGTCTCTTGGCACTTCCTTTATACTTCTACCTTGTTAACTAAGAAAGCAAGTGGGTAGGAAAAGGGGATGTAGGATGGAGAGAGAAGCTGCTGTCCCTCAGCTTCAGCATGTTTTCCATGCAGTGAAAGTTAAGGGACAAAATCATCCTTAAGCCTGTCCTGTAATTACATTTATGACTCACGACAGAGTTAAGCCTTATCCTACTGTCTTTTTTTCCCCACTTCTAGTCTCCATTTGTGGGCTTGAGTGAATTTTGAATACATTTTTGCCTACATATGTAGACTTGATTTGGCATATCTTGAAGTGTGGAGTTTAGACGTAACTTACACAATAAATGTGTGCCTTTTCTGTTTGTTTTTGAAACTTGACTTTGTGCTGTTTGTGGATAAAAATATACCTTTCATTTGTTTGCTTTTCTAGATTGTCCCTGACTGTCATGGTCTTTGTTAACTATGGTGGCGGGGGCTATTGGTTCTTTGAACACACTCCATGGAATGGTATGGTATAGCATTCATTTTTCTGCTTCATCCTACAACACTTTAAGCCAATCAGCAAACTCACAATTGATCTGTAAAAGAAAAAGAATTAATATGGCCTACTGTATTATCTATAAGTATTTAACAATGAACTCTGCTTAAATGTCATAAAAGCCTCTTCAGCAAATCAGCAGAAAAATATTGATCTTAAAATAAGCATGTGAAATCTAATTGTATTTTGTCTTTCCACTTGAGGACCATTACTTTATTTAGCTAGAGTCCATTCTTTCATTTTATAGTTAGTGTATAGTCTATGCAAGTCTCCCTTTATGTTTAAGCAGGGTCTGTAACTGTCTGGTTTTGCTGATCCTTTCTTTTCACTAGAGTGTATTGACTTGTGAAAGCTAGAGAGAGGCTTTTAAGATCATGTTACTATCAACCAAATCTCAGTCACATATTGTAACAATGGATTCCTGGTATAGGGCTGTCTGTTAAATGGATATGTAGGTTGCCAAGTACAATAATTACCTCTCTGTACTTTTGTCAGCCAATCAATTGATGTTGATTATAAACCACCATCTTCATAGTATGCACTTTAATTACATGTATATTTTAATCTTTAAAAACCACACATATCTCTAGGTTAATTCTACTTCTATCAGAGGTAACTTACTTTGGTAAAATGAAACTGTAGTTTAGTCACATAGTAACTCAAATATTTTTGGTAAAGTTAGAGTAGGGGAAAAAAAGAAGAAAAAAGCCTTTGAGTTGCAATTAATTCTATAGCACAAAGAAGGAAAATATCTTAAAAACAAAATATTTTGCAACAAAATTACATGTTTCATTTCAAAGTTTCCTTCTCCAAAAACCCATTTTTCAATGAAAAGATTTGTTTTTAAGAAAATAACATTTTGTTATTCTGAAATGTTTCAAACAGCTTTAATTCCAAAAAATTATAATGCTAAGGAGTTATTCATATACATTCATAACTTCTATTCAATGATCCAATGTTTATAAGACAAATGTTTATGTTTAACCAGTTAATCACATCTTAAGTAGTAACACGGGCACATGTTCATTCAATTAATGGCATGATAAACAGGGCATAAGCCAAACGTTATTGTGCAAAAAATGTATAATGGCTTTGTGACTGGTTCCCATAGTGTCATAAACTAAGTACATAGCCAGCACCAGAAGGACTCCTATGTTCCCCGTGGTTTAGAGTACCTGTCAGATGACTGGGGCTGGTCTCCTGAGCTCCCATGCACTCCACGATGGGAGCTGTGATCACCTGATTGGTGCTTCTAGCCACAGGAACACATAGGAGCAAAGGGCTCCATATGCTTTTGTGGCTGGGAAGCACCACTTGGCTGGTACAGGGACAGCCTGTACCAACAGCATAGATTGATTGGGGCTTCATACAAACACTCTCCACTCTTCAGGGTCTCAGCATTTGGATGTCTGTACATGTCTGGTTTGGGTAAAGTTACCCAGAACCAAATTTACATGTGGCTCTGGGTTAGTTTTTCTGTCACAAGAGCAAACAAATTAACCCAGATTATTTGAATGTATATATGCAACCAGGCATTTGATTCCCAATTCCATAATCATACTTCCTGCTAGGCATGTGCAATATGACAGGAGGCACAATTATTGGGATTGCGTATCAAATTTTATGATGCCTTTAACTGAACATCTACCAGTGGCCTATGACTATTAAGATTTTGTTTGGTTGTTTATTAAGCCTTTAAGAGTTTTAGGAATCTGTTTTTTAAAGTGAACATCTAACATTCCTTTTTTTTTTTGGTTCCATCTGTTAAGGAAAGTAGATGCTTTTTTCTTTTGATGCATAATACAAATAATTTAAATTGTACTAGCTCTAAGAACAGCAAGAGTGACAATACAGTTGGTAGCTATAGCACTTCCCAGACTCAGTTTTCTGGTCAGGAGGGCCTGCCATCTTTTCTTTGAGACTTACTTGATGTATAACACAACCACAGAGCTTAAATTGGTAATCCTTGCTTCAAACCAATAGCTAATGGTTGAGCAAGGGTATACCTTGTAAAAGGACATCTGCTCTTGTTTTACAGACTCCAAATGATGAAGAGTATACCATGTTATTGGAATTTTGTTTGATATTTGTGTACCTCCGCTGTTAAAAACATTGACCTATTTCTAGTCTAAACTTCTCTTGACTAAGCTTCCAGTCTTTTCATATTTTTACACTTTACAAACATGTTGGCATCCCCAACGAAGATGGAGAAAGAAAAAACAAGAGACCCAATACCTTCCTTTTGACAAGCTTGCTTTTGTTTGGAAGAAATAATTGTGGACAATAAGTATAGCTTTTCCAAAGGAGTAATAGAAATGATGGTTGCTTACTTTGTTTTAAGGTTATTTACATGTGGTCTCAATACAAAGATTGAGATTATAAGGATATAAATTTCATGTCTTGCTGCTCTTGTACCTAAAAGAAACCAAGAACTATCTATGTTCTCAGCTTTAGTGTTAACCAAGGGCATTTCTGAAGAGCTTTCCTGGTCCTCTTGAGACTGCTGCAAGGAAACATGCCCTGCCTTCCTGACTCTGCACATGCCAAATCCAGCAATAAGGTGGTGGCAGCCTCAGAGAAGGGTACCCTCTGCCACTGCTCTTAGGATGTTAGTTTTGCTATGATTAAGAGTGATGTCAAAGGGTACCCTTCAACTGATTTTGTTGCCTCATTTCTGGATTTAGTTCATGCAGAGCAAGCAGTCAAAGTGTGCTTCACAAGGGCAGTCTTGCGGAAGTGGTTTAGATATACTTGAAGAGGCCTAGTTGTGTGATAATTAGGCTGGTACAACTTTTCTGTGGAATGCAACTTAGTCATGAAAGATTAATTCTTGGATTTGATATGAAGCATATTCTATTTCTAATGATAATCTATTTTAAAAGAAATACTATCCAAACTTTGAATGTGTGCTTTTGATTTTAATTGCAGGTCTAACAATTGCAGATCTTGTCATGCCATGGTAAGTCACTGAGTTTGACTTAATTTTCAGTTGTTTATAAAACACAAAAAAAGAGAGAGAGAGATACTACAGTAATGCATATAGAGCCTTGGATCTATTTCCATGTCCCAAGAGGACCAGGAGAGAAATGACATACTAGTTTGAGAGCCCAAGCTCTTGTTTTATATTTTGTATCCTACTTGTTTTTCATAATTAAAAGAAAAGTAGTAGCAGCTGCTGTTGGGCTTTCATGTGAGGTCCTTACTTTTTTAGTTCTTAGAAGGAATTTTGCCTGAATTCCTAAACCTCAAGTAAGCACCAAGTTACAGTTAAATGGAGACTGGTGGAGAATCATATTAAGGGCTTTTTTTCAATCTCAGGCTAAAATGTTCAAGAGTGCTTAAGTCATGTGCAAGACTAACACATTTTGGAAAAGGGACTTGGGGTTAGGTCTGCACTAGCACTCCCAAGACAGAAAAACTGAGAGCAATTTTGGGGATGGGTACTCTTAACAGGGAGTTACTGCTAAGAGATGGATACTCTTAACAGGGAATTTTGGGGAGCCACTCTTAACAGTCTACTCTGGCTAATTGCTAAGCTTTGACACGCAAAAAACAGCAGCAAGTAGATGGGGCTTGTATATATGATCTTGAGGTCCTAAATTATTTGTGCACCTCTGAAAATGTTACCCTCATTGTTTGTAGTAGTGAGAAAAGTTTCCTAAGGGTAAATACACAAAACCTTATATTTTTTACATTAGCCCAAGTATCTACTTTATCTAGGAAAAAAAGGTTTTTCCTCATTTCTTTGAGAGAGGGGTGTGTGTATGTGTGTGAGCACTATTTGTTAAAGAGGTGTACATGTTAAAACATGTACATCTATTCAACTGTATAATAGTATCCTCTTGCTTTACTGGATGTAATAGATGGAAAAGAAAAATGTGTGATTATTCATTGTTAGCATTCTTCTACTACTACTTCCAGTACTGTAGGCACATCGCTGGGTGCGTAGGGGAAAACAGAAGTGGCGACCTCTGGTTCATGATGGTGAATGTACAATCGACAGCAGCAGCTGCCTTCCCCCAAGCCCCTGTGACTTAGTGGTGCCTTGGTTGGTTGTCCCTAACACCTCCTTCTCCTCTAAATGTACACTTTGTATGAATAGGTGATTGACACTCATATGGTCTTTAAAGAATCTAAATAATTGTTGGAGCCTACTGAGGCAATCCATAACAAGTAGGTTTGAGTACAGCTGGGTGGGAATTTAATTGTTCCTTCTTGGAAGATTTTTCTGAATTTCACTGAGCAAAGGTGAAATCTTTTAAAGTTTTAAGGGAAAGGGAAAACAAAGAGAATGAGCATTTCTAACCTTAGTCTAACTACTAGTTAGTATTTAGGTCATATATCATAGCTGTGGGAGTACAAATGTCCCACATCCCTGGGGGTTGTCATTGTGGCAGACCAGTAGGGGGTGCTCCTGCATTGAGCCACCCACCTCACTGTGTCCAACCATTTTCCAGGCTCTGAGTGCCTCCCTGGGGGCACCTCACGTCTGGCTGACCCCCTTCCTGGAGCACACCCGCTAGCCTGGATGTAGAGCTGCCACCACCCAGGGCTCTGGACTGATTCTGGCTCTGCATACCCTGGGAAACGCAGGCCTAGTAGCCCTCAAGGGTACTTAGTTTACTTCAAGAAGTTGCGATGCTTCCTTCAGTCAAAAATGCAAGTAGTAGTCTCCCTTAGTTAGCCGAACCAAGGAGACCCCAAGGCATAATCTAGACCCACTCCCAATAAGTCTCCCACACTAGGTACAAAGCAGAACTCCTTTGGGGTAGGGTTAGAATAGGGTACAAGGTAGAGCAACATCAGAGAAATCCCAAAGAGCAAACTCCCTTGGCTGGGTAGCCTTTGATCACGCATCTGAGCCACTGCAAGCTAAACATCTAGTTAGATCTCAGGTAGCTTACTTACAAGTATCATCCAGAGGCGGTTGGAGATTCCTTCTGGAGGCAGGCAGTTCCTTGATCATGAGTTTTGAGAGAGAGCAAGTTTCAAATGGTACAGCTCTTCTCTGTCTCTGAGTCTCCCTCATGGCTGCTGCCCCCTCCTCCTGGGCAGGCCCTAACTTATATAGCCCTTATGACCTCATTTACCTGGTCCAATGGAGACCAGCACCTGTTGGCTGTCAACCAACCAGTTTGAAATACATCACTAGTTGCCGGACAGACTAGTCCACCAGGGAGCAAGACCCTCATCCAGGTACGTGATACGAATCATGTAGGCAGAGGGAGCGGGTTTCCCCCTTCCCTCAGGAATGCATCCAGCTCAGGTTACCTAAAGAGATAGGGTAAAGGTGTGTCTCCTCTGCTGGGCCCATCTTAATCAAACTGTTACACAGCAGAGTTTTTGGGGAGAAACAAAGGTGGACTTCTGCCACAGTTGTAACCACCAGTAACGAGAGAACAGTGAGCAGTCTTCTGCTGGGAATTCTACTTTATATAAATAAATAGCTACTGGGCCAGAGAGAGAGAGGATTGGCATATAGTGCAATGGTTAGAAACTTACTGAATAAGTTAGTCCATGTTCAAGTTCCAGATGTGAATTAGGCAGATCCATTCTTGGATGGTGTCTGTCTTAGCTTCTGATTGGAAGATTCATTTGGACAAGCTTTCCTGCCAGAAGTTTTGTTGAAATTTTTTACATTATTATGAAAAGTTTTGGCAGAATGACATTTTTGATATACAAGATGCTTACTTAAAATAAAAACACAGTTCTAGTTCTAATTATGAAATGACTTCCAAAGCTTTTTTGTAGTGTAAATAGAAACAATCAAGGGGATTTCTAAAAATTTTGGACTCTCAAATGGGTCTCTTGCTTTTTAAACAGTATGAAATTTGGATTTCATTCCTTCTTGGTAGCATAGAGGTACTTTTAATAAAAGCAGGCCAAAGCCATGAAGTTTCCCTCTAAGAACCCCAGAAAGTAAGTATATATCTTTAGGATGCAGATGGGAATACACCCAGCAAGGCAAAAAGAAATATTTTAAAAGTGCCAAACATGCAGACCTGTCATCCTTTGCCTTAATGGGCACTTACAAATGTGCAACTTGCAAGAGATATTCTTCCACAATCATATTGTGGTTATAAAACAAACAGTGTGGTCAATAATATGATCTAATCTGATTGAAGAGGTCAGTCAGAAAATTATTACCCACTTTACAACCCATTAACATCAAACCTACATTACAGGAATGTATGAGATAGATTAAAAACTTGCTTACTTAAAGCAAGAAGGTCTAAATAAACTCCATTATAAATGTTTTTTTACCTTTGAAGCAAAAAGGAATACCCCCCTGGTGACTGGAATAAGATGGAGAGGGGGGTGAAAAAGTCAGAACAGGTTGCTGAGTTTAGCTTTTTGATCTCTCTGTCTGAAACAATCATTGCTAATAGATATTTAGGCCTGAGGGAAAGCCATTGTTTTGATTATTAACTTGAGCTTTATGACAAATGGAAGAAGTTGAAGAAAAAATGGTGCAAAAGGAAGCTGAAGCTGTTGAATAAAATTCCTGGAATTTGGAAGAAAGAGGGTCTCATTTGGTATGGAATAACTCATATGGGATCTTTGATGGCATGCTGGACTCATTCCTGCTGGCCCCCTGGCAGAAGATAGACACGGTGAACACCTTCCTCATCCCTTGCATTCTGTTCATCCTGAGAGGCTCAGCAGTCCCCAAGACCTCCCTCAAGAAGACAGATGCTGAGATCTGGTGGCAGCTCAAGAAGTGGCTGCATCTGCCACTAAGGGCCAGGAACAAGATCTTGTACATCCCCTGCCGGCAGGGAGGGGATGTGCATGGGAGACCTCTGTGACATCACAATGGTCACACACCTTCCTCCTGACCTGCCCACATGTCATGGTAAGTATCATCACTACCAGTGCCCTTGAGGAGATGACCTGCAAGAGGACTGAGAGGCAGCTGACTGGATGCGACTTCGCCACCTTCCCCAGCGGCTCACTGGAGGGTGAGTTCAGCAGAGATGACAGGGACTTTGCTTTGCTGTGGAGCTGAGCCCGCAACACCACGCACCACCTCAGGAAATGCATTGGGTGTGTCTGGACCTGGACTGAGGAGCACCGGGAGATGAGAGTTTCCCTGCGACCAGGCCGCGTGCCAACCATGTCACCGTGACACCCCGCACAAGGAGCTTCCTGGAGAGGTTCCTGAAGGACACTGTCTAAAACAAGTACGCTGACAACCTGAGGGCCAAACCCGACCAGGGCAAGGTCTTTGGCATCACCTTAAAGTGGGATTCCAGCAACCACTTCATGCCCAGCAGGAGCTTCACGTGCTTTGTGGACTGGTGCTTCCTCCACTGCCCCTGCCTCAATTACCTGCCTCTGAATGGGGCCATCTGCTTTGGCCACTGGGACAAGAGGTGCCAATGGTGCAATTATGTGGTAGAGACCTTCCCCCACATGCCATGCTGCTGCAAGCCGCATGCCAGAGCTTGGCAGCTCCTCTGCAGTGCAGTCCAGGACTGCCTGGTGAGGGCCATTCCGGCCGCAGCAGAGGAGATTGTGAAATGCACCATCCTGGGCTGTGAAAGCTGGCTGCAGCCTGACAGCGTCATCATGAATGAAGAGGCCAAGAAGGTTGTGATCGTGGACATAACCATCCCCTTCGAGAACCGGCACCAAGCCTTCACCAACGCCTGGGCTCGCGAGTGGGAGAAGTATGCCCACTGGCTGCCATCCTGAGGGGCCGTGGCTATGATGTGATGGTTGACATGGTCATCGTGGGAATGCTCGGAGCCTGGGACCCCAGCAACGAGAGCGTCCTGTGTGCCTGTAGCTACTCCCTCTGCTACGCCAAGCTGATGCGCTGCCTCATGGTGTCTGACACCATCCGCTGGTCCTGTGACATCTACATGGAACACGTCACAGGCCACCACCAGTACTCCAACCCCACCAGATGAACCACCGTTGGACCGGACCCAGAGAGTACTGCCTGAACCCCCACTCTGCACCAGATGGACTTCACTTTGAGAGGATTTTTCAGCAATGAGCAACCCCACTCCACCCAAAGAGGACCCCCATGATGAGACTCTATGGACTGAGACACTTTTGTCGAACTACTTCTTCCACCATTGCGGACCATTGTAATGGGTTTGTGTGTCTTCTTTCTCTCTCAGCATCGTGAACCCTCTCCTTCCCCTATCCCCTCCTTCCCCCACCCCCCAGACTTAGGTGGCTAACCTTGTATTTTCTGTAACCTAGTTGCATTCCCTTCCTCACCCTCATCCCTCTAATGTTAGTCCCTCACTCAGGCAATTTGTATTTCCCTACTGGCTTTGTCATCTTTTTGGATTCACAATCCTGAACATGTACTAATAAAAGTCAATTTGCTCTATCAAGAGAGACCCAATAATCTGTCTAGTCTGGCATCCTGCACAGGACATTGATTTAGAACATAAAGTATAAATCCACATATTATATTCACCTTTAATTGTGTGATGGTGTACAGTGGATTGAATGTTTTTTCATGACATCAGCCAGCTATCCATTTTTTCCTGGTGAATAAAGTATAGTGGGTTCCTTTCTTATACCATTATCCTTGACTTGTGTAACTGAAGGGGCTAGTAATTCATATAAACTTTGGGGAAATGTGGGAAGAAATCACTCCTTTTATTAATCACCCAGAATAATATTTAATACCTGTGAATTCCACAAGTCATTTACAGCAGTGGTTCCCAACCTTTTTAGACCGTGGACCAGAAGTGACTGCAGAGCAGCAAACTGCAGTCTGGAAGTGATCACCATACTGCAGAGTGGCAGCCAACCCTTTTTATACTTAGTTGGCTGCCAGTCCACAGTATGCCAGTCACTTCTGGACTTCCAATCTGGCAGCCAACCCTCCTTATTTACAGGATAAAGGTAAAAGAAAATACCGTTTTACTTGGCACAGGGTGCTAGGGCACCCTGGGGTGCTGCCAGATCCTTTGAAGGGTGCCACTAGCTGTGAGGGAACAAGCAAGGTCTGAGGAGAGGAGCAGATAAGCACAGGCTCAGAATTCTCCCTGCCTGAGCGATTTCCCACTTCCCAGCCTCTCTGCGAGGAGGTAAGCACTGTAATATATAAATTCATTTTTTTAATTGAGTGCCACTCAATTCACAGAAGCTGTGTAGATTGAGAACCGCTGCTTTAAGGCAATCCCAATTGCATTTTGTCCTGTCCATGGTATCGTAGTATAATCTGGACGAGGGCTGGAATTAAAGAATAGTGAAGGGCAAACTGGAAGATGGAATTAAATGACGGGGAAGAAGTCATTGGCCCCCTCCTGGCCAATTCGTGTCAATAGGCTCCCATATCATGTACTATATTTGTTTAAGGGGCATGTGAAATGTGAAAGCTTAGTGAACAATTTCCCTAGTCACTGATCCTCCTCGTTTATGCCTGGAGTTGTTCTGTGAAAAGATAGAAGGCTAGATTGTTTGGACTGCTTGGTTGACAAGCATTGTCTGTAGAGGGAAAAAAAAAGTTGTAACACATTCTGGGTTTGAACCCCACAGGCTTTTAAACTAGCAGGGAAGATGAATGAGTAGGCTGTTCCACCCAAGTCCTGACCAGTTTCTTTGATTTCAGGTTTGTTTTTATCCTTGGGACTTCAGTGGCTCTGGCTTTTTCTGCCATGTTAAGAAGAGGAGTGACACGCATACAACTCTTGCGTAAAATGATGTGGAGGACCATTGTTTTACTGGTGATTGGGGTCTTTTTCCTCAACTACAGTCCTGCAGATGGCCCATGTAAGTATTATATTTTGCCACTATTATTCTAGCATTTAAAGTGGATGTGTTGGGCACCACATCATTGGTCATAAAATACAGGTCAGGTAAAAGGTATAGAATTCTTCCTTAAAGCTACATTTTGCCAAAAGCTTACCTGAACCTAGCCAATTTGAATAACAGTGCATACCCTAAGCCAAAAGGAATCTACAAGGAATATTTTTTCAGTCTTGCGGCAGTTCTTTTTTTAGTAAATTATTAAGAATTGGGTTAGCAATTATATGAACACTTGGTAGAGCTTAGAAAGAGTAAAACAGCAAAAAATATATATATGATCCAAGGAAAGGATGAATCACTAAGTGAAAACTTGTCTACTTCCAATGGCTGTTTCTGAATATAAGCAAATTGCTGGACTAATTCTTCTAAGGAATAGCTGTCACTACACTGTTACTGCTTTAATGCTGGAGAGCAGGTATGTTCCATGACACAGGGGTCTGGTTTGGTACTCTAATTTATTGTTGTGATATTAAGTTAGAACACAATGTTTTGCAGTGGTCTAATCCCCCCCACCCAAACAAGGTAGAAATAGTACAGATCCCTTATAAAAATAGCCCCTCTATCATTCAGTAGCTACATTCTTGTCACACATATGTAACCCATAAAATGACCAAATACAGCAAAACTGAGGGTAGACCAGGTGACCTCAGAGTAACCAATAGCTCAAGATACTCCATCTGTTTTTTGAGAACCACTGGATCAAGGTCATCTTGTACATGATTTGAGTATCCTAAATTAGCCTTCTAATCTCTGGTATATAGTTCAGTATTGCTATAGTCCAGGGATACCCAAACTTTTTGCCCTGCGGACCAGATGAATGATGCAGGGTGTGTCCATGGGCCAGATCCAGTCTACAGGCCTAATCCTTCTTGTACTGGATCGGGCCCCAATCCCACGTGCCATATCATGACTATGATTAGACTCGCAGCCCCAGTCTTTGGATAGGGCCCTGCTGCAAGAAGGATCCTGCACAGAGGGCCATGTCATCTGGCCTGCAGGACTTTGGAAATGTTGTGGTGTTCGGGCAGTGGCAGTGTTAATTGCCACCACTCACACACACCAAATGTTCCGTGCCATGGGCTGGATCTCGCCGCTTTACAGGCTGGAGTCTTAGCACCCCTACTCAAGGTCTCTGAATCCTTTATTATATACATGTGTGTGGAGAGGGGGAGGGAGCAGTGATAGATTCAGGATTTTACAAAAGGTGGTGTGAGAGCAGCTACTGGTGCTGCAGGAGGGCTACACCCCCACCCCAGCATCCTCTGCTTTCTCCCTCCCACCAGGGTGCAGACCATATGAGGGAGCAGCAGATGGGGACATTTTTAAGTCCCAAAGAAGTTAAGAATTCCCTCATCCCTTCCCCTCCATGCTTAGAGGCATGTTCCCTCTCATCCTGCTTCTCCTCCCACTGCTGCTCCTGCCAGTGTCCCCATTGTCCCAGGGACAAGGGGAGACACTCCACCTGAGATGCGCAAAGGCTGTGCTCAGCCCAGGATGGCAGCAGCAGTGGCAGCAGGCATGTTCTTCCCTGCCTGCCCAGCGTTCCCCACCAGCACAGGAGCAGGTATGGGGAGAACAAACTTGCCTACCCCCTGCTGCTGTCACTGCTGCCTCTGTCCTGAACTGAGCCCCCTGAGTGCAGCCCAGCTTGGAGCAGGATATAAGCTCCTCGTACCCATGACAGTGGAGGAACCAGCAACAGCTGGTGGAGAAAGGGGGAATGGGAAAATGGAAGAAGAATGTGCTTGTTAACATGGAAGGGAAGGCATGAAGAGAGGGCGGGGAGTCTTACCTTCTTTGGGACTTGAAGTCCCCTGCTGCTGATCCTGACATATGGCCAGAAAAGGAGTACAGCAGCACCACTGCACCCCTCCTGGATTCTCGTGTGTGTGTGTGTGTGTGTGTGTGTGTGTGTGTGTACTAGTATGGTGTGTGTGTGTGTGTGTGTGTGTGTACACTAGTATGCTAAGTAAAATAGCTTCAAAGGGAGCACCTGGGAACCATCCAGTTGTGCATGCCCTCATTCAAATTCTTGGTCTGGATGGAGTCTCCCACATCCTGGGTGGGAATGTCCTGATTACTAGACAATCTGCTACTTTGGGGTAGAACTCTGTCTGATATGTCATGAGAACAAATGTGAGGAGAATTTCAAAATGTTTGGTTTTACCCAGATGCGAAACAGAAAACATTTTGAAATCTTGAAACATTTTATGGGACAAAAAAACCTGTTTCTGCTCATTTCTAGTTCTCACAGTGAACCCTTTCTATATTGAATCAAAGCAGTGCAGGACTTCCATATTTACCTCTGAATACTTTAGTGAAAATAACATTTTAATTCTGTAAAAAAAAAAAAAGGAAAGAAACCTGTTTTTTTTATTTTACAAATAAAATGTTAGCAAGTCAAGAAGGAAGAGTAGTGAAGGACTTGCCCTGCTTTTGTGAACCAGGACAACTGGCTTTTTTTACAGATACTGCAGTTTTATCAAGAAAGATTTACAGTGCAACCGGGAGAGGCTAACAAGAAAGACAAGTTGAAGGGCACACTCTGTACTGATGTTTATTTTGGCAATTCTTTCCTTAAGTGTGAGTGCTGCTTATCTGCACCTTGAATTCAAACAAGAGTCCTGCCATGAGTTTCCTAAGGGCACAGAGGTCCACCAGTTAAAAGGTGATTCCAGAATATTGAGAGAGTTTTTTTCTAGGACATTTTGCTGTGTATTTTGATAACATGCACCAAAAAGCAGATTTTATTTTTTTTTGGTGAGGAGGCAGAGGGCAGATAGAGGAAAGGTGTCCAAAGACTGACTGTGTTTTATCAAAATTCTGCTTCTTTCTAAGCAGTAGTTAACTGCTAAGATAGTTTGCATTTTCTGTGTTGTGCTCACCCCTTCCTCCTTTGACAGCATAAAGTACATTGCAGTTAAGAGTGTCTTTGCATTTACCAGCAACGCAGCTAGTTATTGTCCATCAAAGCCCAGGCATATAGTACAGTGAGTATCATAGCACCAACAAGCTATTAGCACTTTGCTGCTTCCAGAAAGAATAGCTCACTAATTCAGTTTACTAAAATACAGCGATACTTTTAGTGACAATAATCGGATCTGGAGACTTTTAGAAACAACAATTACCAGAATAGTGGTGTCTCGTTTCTGCTGCCCCATGGCAAATCCTCTAAGTATTCAAAATGTTTTGGGAAGCCAGTTATGCACAGTTGCTACAGTGTTTTGTGGATGATTTATTTATTGAAACATTTTCTTTTTCTGGCTGTTATGTTCAGCAACCATTGTCCAGCAGAAACAAAAAGCAGCCCTTCTCCCAAGAGGGAGAAGAACTAGAGGAAGCCAAATTAATTCATTGCACTTTGGCTAGACAAAGTTGTGAATCACAAAATGCTTGCTTAAACATGGATTTTTAAAGTATGACTCTTCTGGTCTTGAGAATTCGTGTGAAAATAGCAATTAAAACTGAAACATTTCTTTAAACAATCATGTAAGGAGAATGCATTATTAGAAGTATGGAAAGCACACATCTTGCACTTCAATACATGGTCTATTTGGCAGATCTGACTTCACTTTTGGGAAAAATCTGTTTCTACATCTGCAGCATGAATGTCATGTAAATATGTTGTGGTCTCATGCATGTGCTTTTTGTTGACACTAGTATATGGAATTTAGCAAGCAAATTAAACAGAATACATACAGAACTATAGGAGAATGAGCAGAGATGTGAGAGAGGAGCTTGTTGCTTATCTTGAATTTTTCAGGCTCTTGAAAAGCTGCATGCTTTTCAGTTAGATTTTTATGCCTCTCTCATACTTTCTCAAAATTCAAGATTGCCATGTAGTAAATGAGCTTTTAATTTTAACAAAGGCTGAGCATTCAAAACCATCTTTTAAAATGTATCCTCCACATTTTTAAATAGTTGTGTATGACTGGTGTTTAAAGGTGTCTTTTGCAAGTACTCATTTATAAATGTTGTGGCCTGTGTCTGCAGATGCTGGGCATGTATTCTCTGACTGCACATTTTAAGGCTGTTGGAAAATTGAGCTCTCTAGCTTTTGTTTGCACTAATCAGGCATTTTTACATGTGCTTCGGAAGTGGGAGAGTGGTGGGGGAAGAGGCTTTAATTACAGTGGCTCCATCGACTGAGCTTTAGATAAAGCACCCCCACCACCATTTTGAAGTGTGGGGATGCTGATACATGAGATGCAGCGGCTGGCTGGAGCATGGTAGTTACCATGCTTCAGCAGACTCGATTAATCGAGTCTGCTCTGACATACTGTAATTACAGCACATCACAGCAGCCTCCCGGCTTGTGACACCTATCATGTTTATCACTGCTTTTTCTGTTCAAAAGCTAACTCAATGTCGTCTACCCATCAGACAGACCTTATAGAATCTGTGATTATCTATTGCAAAACATCCATTAGAGGGAAAACTTGTGTATGTGTGTACTATTAATATGTATGGCATGTTTCAAATTCTTGAATGCCACCAACCATACTAGTCTAGAATGGTGGAAAATAAAAGCAATCCAAGTATGCATTAATATATACATGGAAAAAAATAGGGTCATCAAAAGTGCCTAGGTGATGCAGGATCCAGTAGAAAGTTAATTGGACTTGTGCTCCTAACTCAGATGCTTTTGAAATCTCCTTCCCCACCCCCCATCCCTCACACTACACACACACACTAATATTCATTAGAACTGAATACTGTATTTACTCAAATGTAAGGTGAGGCATGGGACAGAGGTGGAAAACTCCTTATCTTATATTTGTATCCCAGAAAACCCCCCTGTTAAACTACACTGGCTGTCATTAAAATGCTACTAGAAGCAGCATGTGCTCAGTCATGGAAACCAACTCTGAAGCTGATTGAATGCAGCCTGTTCTGAGCATGACCATAAAACACCTGGCCCATATGGGGCAAATCCACTGACGGGGACCCTTTTTTTTTTTTTGTGGCCCTTAAAACATGGACAGTTGCTGTCCCAGGAGGGGACAAGCAGGCCTGGAGGCGCTGAAAGACCAGGCCAGAACTGAGAGAGGCTGGAGCAAGCTCCAATACCCTCTCTTGGTGCCAAAACTGCTGATGGGAACTTTTTTTTTTAGTCCTTAAAAGAAGATAAATGGGCAGGTGTTCCCTCCACAGGGAACTGGCCCTGGCCTGAAGTTACTAAAATACCCGACTGGCACCAGGAAGTCCAGAACGAGCCCTGACACCCTTTGTGCCCAAAGTGCCTGTTCTTAGCTGCAAGGCTGAGATGCCGAAAGCTCTTTTCTTTTCTTTCTTTTTTTTTAAATAAAATTTGTAAACAAACCCAAACAAAACCAAACACACTACCCTGTACTTACAAAGCTACACATAGCGAGCATCTTTGTTTTACCAAGACTTTACATCGTAGATACAACCACAGAAACATACAACTACATATATTAAACCCTTAAACAACGTGCATCAACTTTGCACAAAAACCAAACCCTTATAAGTCCCCATGAAAAACTGTTACCTCAATAACCACCTGAAACTCTTTGCCCCTCCCATCAGTTCTCTCTTTTGGTCCAGTGAAACAAATGTGTCCAGTCCTTTTTCTTTTATTTCTCCCCTGCCAGTTCCTCTCTGATCTCTTCCTTGTCCTAATCAATGTAGTGTTTCAGTTCATGTAGCCCCAGCTTCAGGCATTCTTTCAGTGAAAGCCAACCCCTTAAACACCCAGAGGTTTCTTACTTTCTATAAACTAGTTTTAATATGTTCTAATAAAGTCCTTAATACTGTTTCCTTTCATCCTTTTGGTATGAATCCATGTAGCACCATCTCCTGTGCTAATGAAAGGTTTATTTTGGTGACACTCAGAAAGTGGCAGACCCTTTCCTATACCTGCTTTGCATATATATGCTCCCAAAACACATCCCAGTGTTTCTTCTTCCCCACATCTCCCCTTTGGCACTCTGATGAGCTTGTGAAGCCCCATCTGTGTTGTACTTCTCTCACTGTCAAGATTTTTCTTATAATCATCCAGCTAGGTCAGCGTGTCTGCTTTTTTTAGTTGTTTACCCACCACCACTCCCCACATCCTCTTCATTTGTCCTGTGAAGCTTCCTACTAGCACCTACACATCCCTCACCTGACTGCATTCATCAATTTCTTATGATTCTCCTGGACCTCAGCCCTACCATCCCTGTTTTATACCTCTGCATGAATCTTTCCATCCTGATGTAATGAATTGGTGGCTGCCACACCCATGGACTCCTCAAAGAGGTTTGATATACTCCCCACTTCTCCATAAAGATACCATATCGGTCCCTTGTTTTTTCTACTATATTACCCTTTTGACATACTTTTTCATCCATCTTTCTGTTTTCTTCCTCTAGTAAATCCATGTACATTCAAACTATAATCATTCTTTCTCTTGACTTTTTCCCTGCTATGAACTTTATCCTTCTTAGTTCACATTACTCTGCATATTTCTTCCACAAGTTCTCAAACCTTTCTCCAAGGAAGTCAATTCCCAAGTCTTTTGGTTCTTGAGAGGCTGGTGAGATTCTTTTCCTGCACCTCCAAAATCACAAACAGTACCTTTTCCAGGAGATCATATCTTTATCATTGATCCTGTCTGCCACCCATCACCAGTTAAAATTGCAGTGGGAGTGAAATGAATTCTGGACAACCCTCTGATAATGAAATTCTACACATGGAAAATTATAACAAATGTATAAATTTTCAATGTATAGAATCTAACTATTTTGGGGTTCATTTTATATTCAGGATCATCATATATTTGAGTAAATACAATAGACATGAGTCTGACTATACCTGGCCTATCTGTCCAAACCATCTGCTGAAATGCAACTAAGTCTTCATCTAAAGCGGCTTGATGGACCTGTACAGAAAAACTGCAAATTAATTTTATAATGGGTAGCACATGTAGGCACGTGGTAAGATGGGACCACAAGTGCCATGAGCTGCCTGAACCCTGGATTCTCAACTAAGGAAAAGTGCTGGCCATCCAGAGCAAGCATCTCCCTAGTGCTCTGGGTGATCTTGCTCACCCTTGCAGCACACCCCGCTTTGTGTCCAACTTTCCCCCACTGGTCCAGGGAGGCCCGTCTCTGCTTTGTGGGGACGGGGGCTTTGGAATGAGATGGGGACACTTCCCTTTGGGTATACTCCCACTGGTCCCAGGCTGAGGAGGAGCCAGGACAAGGGGATGGTGCCTGTGGAGATCCATCAGTACCCCCATGGTGCTCATGTGTTTTGTTTCCTTGCCCCAGCTGGTTTTGGCTCAGTAGTGCAGGCAGCTAGCATATGTGGGATCATCTGTTAGCTTAGAATGATCCCAGACCACACTGCCCACTTGCTTCTGGGGTGCAGATGCATGTGTGGATGCTGCAGTTACTCCCTCCTCAGCAGGCAGAGGCACAGCAAGAGGAGGAACAGACTTAGCTGAGCTGCCTGCCTCTGCAACCTCTACCTCAACCTCCTTTGAAGTGTCTTCTGGGGAAGGAAACGTGGCGCTACGGTAAACTTGAGGGGTATGGAGCACAAACTCAGATGATTCCCCCTCCTTCCCTAGAATTTCTGTTGCTATGGCACTCAGATCCAGATCCAGCTCAAACTCTTCCTATGGCATTGGAAAGCTCAGCATGGAAAGTGAAATGGGTGGAGGAGACTGTCATGCTGGTGCTGCTGCTTGTTGTCATGGTGCGGGGTGGGGGTTATGGCTGATGATCTTGGAGGAGATGCAGACTCAGGCACAGGCACTGGCACTGCTCCCCTCTCCTTGATGCCTGTAGAACTGGAAGCACCATCCCTGCTAGTTATAGGAAAGAGGCTGCACCTCAGTTTGGGGGGGAGTGAGGAGGGGCTTATACCTCTCCCTCTACCCTCTCTTCCACCCCTCCCTGAATGCTTGCTAGCTGCCTTTCCATCACGCGTCATGGTGTGTTTCGTAGTGTCTTTTTATAAAAATATATAAATGTATCTGCTTTCCTATATAAATTATATAGTATAATATCCAATATAATTATGAAATTGAAAAGAATAAATCAATTAATATAATAATAAAATAAAAGGGTCTAGAAAGAAAGCAAGTGGTATTGTGGAATCCCATTTGCTAGGCTAGCAAGTAGCAAATCAAATCAATGGTAGTAGTGGCCTTTCTTGTCTAATGCTCCTAAAATGCTGGAAGACTGCTCAGTAACTGTCAGACCCCAAGGCAGAAAGCATGCCAGTTCAAACAGTGCTGCCTTTTATGTTGTTTTTCCATCCCTTCTCCAAAGTACTGGGATTGGAAGGGACCTCAGGGAAGGATCACAGTCACTGGCCAATTACACAGTCAATATGAGAGCAGTCCTTCTTCCCTCTTCAGGCAAGCCCAGCTTCAGCTTTGAAACTCAAAATGTTTAGAAACTTTCAAAGCATTTCAACTGCCCTCGTTTTGCTTCGAGGCTGTTTCAAAACTCTTTGTTTCATTTCAGTTTCGCTGTTTTGAGCTCAAAACAAATTGAAACAGCATCAAAATGAAACAGCTGGTGAAGTTTCACACAGCCCTACCACAAATACTCACTGGGGTTATCCATCCCCTCTTTACTTAAAGCTTAAAACAAGTCCCTTTTTAAAAAATCATACTAAAAAGGCTGTGTATTAATACTGTGTATTAATTCACAGGACCACTTATACTTAATTAACATCAAACCTAATCAAAGTGATGTGGTACTGTATCAACCACTGGCTTGCTATACAACATGGGGAAGTTGCTTACCTTCCTTCGTCTTCATTTTCTTCACCAGTGAAAGAGGGATGATGATATTTACCATCTCTGGTAAAACACTCTCAAAACCTCAGGTGAAAAGCACTGTGTAATTCTGCTGTTATGAGAGCTGGTAAAATAATAATCATCATAATGAAAAACATAAAAGTTCTATATAATAGCCCCACAGACCTTAGATCAGTTCTAATTTTGATAAAAATCTTGGCGTTTGTGTAAAAAATGTGTTTGCAGGAAAGTTCTTAAAACAGCCTCATACTGAATGGATGTATCTGGATCTAAAACTTTTACTTCAGACTTTCTAATTGGAGCTTTGAGAATTGTAATATGAATGTTTGCTATAGTTGGCTACAGCGTGTCCCAAAGGGTGTGTAGTAGCACACTAGTGTGCACAAACAGTGACAGAAATGTGTCCCCAGATCCCCCTTTGTGAGGAGGTAAATGCTTTCCTCCTCTGTCCAGTACCTTGCACCTACCTCAGCTATTTCAGTGGTGCCTGTGGCTGGTCCTCTGGGGACTGTCTCCACTGCTGCTGCTTTCCAGACAGCCCCTGTGCCAGCTTCCCATGATCCCAACAGCATGCTCTGTTATGAGTAGGTGGGCAGGCAGATGCACAGATGGAGCTGTGCTTTGCAGCCTTGTTTGTTCTCTTCTCTCCTCCTTCACTTACAGGGCTGGCAGCAGGGGCCATGATGGTAGTTGCCACCCTGCGAGGCCTTCAGGAGCTGCCTCAGCAGTGGGAAGTGCTCTTGCCTCTGAGGTATAGAACAGGGTTTGGAAGGGGCAGACAGTGGAAAGAACAGGGCACACCAGGGTGAGGTCCTGTTCCTGCCACCCTTAAGCGTCATGATGTTGAACTTTGATTCTCAGGTTCTTTAGTCTCAATGCCCAGTCCATACCTTTTCTGAATATAGATCTGTCTCATTGATTTTCAGTTGGGGTGCTGTGAAATTCAGAAAAGTTATTATGGTGGTGGAGGAGGTTGACGTGAAAAAGTTTGAGAACCACTGATTGAGAGTAATCCTTTGCTTCAAGAAGTATGTATTTGGTGTCAGTCTTTTAACAGTATATTTCAGTATGATACTAGCATTAGTATGATTTTTTCTGGCAAGGGAATAGTATATGTTATATGCTTTGAATACATGCATATGCATATATGCTTTGAATACACACCCTCATATCCACCCACCCACCCCTTTTTGGGTATAGAAGTGAAGCATACTGCCAGTTTTAATCCAGGAAAAAAAAAGTGCCCCAGGTTTCAGAAGCTTCAGAAACACTGGTTTAGTGACTTTGGTGAAGGTATGTTGCTTTACAGCAGTTAACAATCTGGCCTGAAATATGTATTTTTTGTTATGTCAGAATATTTAACATAGGGTATTTATAATAGATTCTGAAACTTGTTTTATTGAAAAGAATATAATTCTACATAAACGCTTAATGGAACAAACTAGTATCACATGCATGAAAATCAGTTAAATAATAGAAAGATATCATTTAGATGTATGGAGGCAGCGTCTTTTGTTAATGTTAAATGCTTACTATTTTTACATGCATGCCAGATAACTTTTCTGGCCTGGGTGCATATTTGTTAAAACATTTTTTCTATATGCAGTATCACTCTGTACCTTGGCAAGTGTTCTCATAATTTATTTTCGTTATAAGGATGATCTTTTTCATTCTTTTTCTTTTTTTTTATAAATCAACTATATGGGATTATGAGAAAATTTTTGAAACCATAAGAGACCCTATGATAACTTAATGCCTTAAGTTATATAGGGAAAAGTTTAAAAATAAAATATTTTCGATTCCCAGTGCCAGGAGGTCTAATTTTATAGGTGTTTAGATTCAAGGAGACTAAGGTACATTGCCAAGAAAACTTTTCCTGAAGGTTGAAAAAAAAAATTGCAGCTCTACCAACCTGACTCTGATATAATCTTCAGATTATTTTTTAGTAACTTACATTTTAGTGACATTACATTTTTGTATCTTTTCATATATCTTCCCAAATAACTATGCTGACATGAAGCAAGATATATATGGCATAAAGATTGTATCTGTTCACTAATTAGATATTAAAATTATCAGGAGATATTCAACAATATTAACTTTTCAAATTGATTATATTTTAAACATAAACCAGCTCTAATGGAATGTTCAATATATTGTGGTCACTTCAGTTCTGATGTCAGCAAGTGTAATGGCATTGCTCGAGTCATTGCATAGGTATTCTTAAAAATGTATTACTGTACTTGTAACAGAGGTGACTAATAAACATGTTAAAATAAAAAAGTATGGACCAGACTCAAATTACTTGATTAGGCACATAAGTAGGTCTTACATGAGTGCTGGATGCTTATGCTGTAGGGAAAAATTCAGATGTTCCTGGCACTGGCATCCTAAATGCTCATTTCTCACCTGTATCTTGGAGAAGCTTGCATCTGGAACTACAAAATTCATCCCGAGCCCAGGTTTAGGCAGGAGTGCCTGTTTAAAAGCAACTCGGAGTATGTAATTCAACAGGTAACTCCTGCCTGATGTTGCTAGCAACTGAAATTGGACAAGCTTGCTAAAGTCCTCAGATAGGGGTGATACCATTAGTAGAGGAAAAATATTAACTTGCTTCACAACACTGAATTCACTACAGCCTCTGTGGTCTAATAAACTTGTTCCAGTGAGTTGCAAGTCTTGGAGTTCTCTGTCATTCATGGGACAGGTGCAGAATTTGTTTATCTCTTACTTTTCCTGTAGGAAAATCACTGGTAACCCCAGATGCCCTTTCTGTTTAGCATAGGAAGCCATAGAGATGTTAATAGAACCTGGCAGGTTCCAGTACTGGAATTTCCCTTTTGGTCTGAACTCATGAAATCCCATTACTAGAACTTTATCCAGTTGCAAAAAACGTAAATGCCACTGTGGTGGGCTTATACCAAACTTACCACAGTGCCAGCCAGCATGCAGGAGACTGGGCTGTGGCCAGATTAGCTGGCACCATGCAGCCAGGAGAGGACCCAGGGATTGGTCCAGTGCCAAAAAAGCTCTTAGGTAAAAGAAGCTGGGCAGCTACCCCAGGGGAAGGGAAGGCGGGGGCAGGGGAAGGCAGAGAGAAAGAGGGGAGCACCTGCTGTGCCTCCAGAGGTTTTTCTCATAGCTGGAATGGAACTGTCACAACCCTGCAGAGACCAGATGCCAGGCAGCATGGCAGGAGTTCAAACTGCATCTAGGGAACCCCATGTGGTGCCTGAACACCATGGTGTTGAAGCCAAAGACCTGCCCTGAGACAGGGAGCTGTGGTGAGATGGAGCAGGCAACTGAATGCCTGGGAAAGAGAACCCAGGTATCAGCATAGGAGTTATCACTGATGGGTCAATAGGCATGGACCTAGCTGTGACCCCCCCACCCACATGGGACTTTGCCAGCAGGTATGCCAGGGCAGCTGAGGTGGGAAGAGAGCAGCCCAAGGGGCATCAGCAGGACACACTGAGGGGAAGAACCCACCTGGGAGTCCATTGGTCCTGTCTAACCACATTTGAGAGGTTATGGACCCAAAATCCCCTGGCAGGGAAGGATCAGGACCTCAAGGGTCATATGGGCATGAGGAAATGCCATGCTGGATCCTCAATATATGGCTAGATGCCTGCTGACCCAAAACATTGGTTCTCCTGGGAGGTGCCTGCAGTGGGGGACCACATAGGGGTCATACAGATTGTGCCATGTGAAGCTCAGAGTGCTGAAGTAGTGAGTATCATTGCCCTACTTGCTCATGTCATTCAAACAGTTTTGGTTCTAGTACTGTTAAGTTGCCAGTTTACCAGTCAGTAGGGTAGCCATCATAGAAGACGTTCTGGTTTTCTGATACTTTCTCCTCTATTAATATGAAACCCGATGCCTTTATGTCCTCTATTTTTCTCTTCAAGAGGATATTCTTGTTATTATGGTGGAGGATATTCTTGTTATTATGGTGGTGGAGAGGATATTCTCTTGAAGAGAAAAATAGAAGACATAAAGGCGTTCAATTTCATATCAATAGAGGAGAGAGGACAACCAGACTGCTCTCTATGATGGCCACGCTATTAGTCAGAGATGCCATAACCACATTCCTGCTGAGACCCATGAAGGCAGGCTTTCTGTGGAAACAGACAGTGCCTATGGCACACCCAGATACCATTGAGATCAAACCAGACCACTAGAATAGAATGGGGTGCAGTGTAAGGAAGGAGGAGCCCCACAGAAGTACCAGCCCAGGTGCCTGAGGTCATAGATAAACACTGTACAACACCTCCAGGTAGAATCTTAGGTAGCATCAAATCATGGCAGGTGAGGAGAAGACCCTGGTATGCATGCCCAAGCAGTCAGGGCACACTAGTGGTGGTGCTGCAAGTATGGGCCTGCCACAGTTAACATCTGACGAGGCTATGATTAGTTGAACAGTCCTCTACAGGGGATTTTGTATATTTCTGAATCTCAAGAGATTCATTCTCTTATTTCTTCCAGAGATAGAAGAGCAGTCTGGGTGGGGGAAGAGCTGTTTAGGCTAAAAAACAATATTGGCACAAGATCTAGTGAATACAAACTACTAATGACTCAATTTAAAACAGAGGTTAGAACTCTGTACTCATTAAAAGAATAAATGGTCTTTAAAAATACTGGAGGCAAGAAGTCTGAACAGCCTTAAGATGGAGCTTAACAAATTGATGGAAAAGCGAAACTGATAGAATAGGAGTGTTCCTGACTTATGGAAATCTGAGCATATTGGATGTGGATTCAAGTATTTGTTGTGTCCATTTAGGAAACTTGAACTCTGTGGGAAGTGTCTGGAAATCCTTGCTTTGGAGACTGACGATCACCTGTTAGGGGCCTGTGACAGGGCACTGTTTGTGCCTGCCACTTTAAGGGCCAGAACAGGCAGCAGCCAGGTGCTTGATTGCAGTGGCCATTTTAGAGAACATGCTATAAATAGGATGGAGCAGCAGTTTGCTGCCAGCAGCTGTGACAAAGGCATCAGCTGGTGGAGCTGTGGCTCAAAATTAGCTTGAAGGTCTATAGGCTGGGGCTACTGGGATGGAGGAGGCTCCAGGTCTTGGGCATGACCTAAAATTGCACCCTGTTAGGGAATGGAGGCCTGGTAGGACTGCCGGTGGTGTGGCAGCCCCATGAAATGCCAGGCCAGCTACCTCTCCCCAGTAAAAGGTGGGTCGGGGGCACCTAATAATCACCAGCCCCTGCACACTCCTAGCTGGGTAATGTCCAAGCTTGTGAGAGCTCAGAAAAAGCTGCAGCTCAGTTCCAGTGAAGTTGTGAGGGCAAAAGCAGGCAAGCAGCTAAGATCTGACCCAAGGTACCTTACTAGTCCTTGCTGGGGCCAGGACCCAAAGAGGGGTCAAAAGAGCCAGGAGCCCACCACAAGGGATGCCCACAGGGCAAAGAGGCTTAGGCTCCTGACTGACCTGATATGGTGCCAGGACCTAAGCAGGAGCCAAAGTTCCCAGAGAGGGCACCACAGCTAATGGGCAAAGAATCTGGCTGAGTCGAGCTGCCTGAGATGCCATCTGTGAGGCTTGGGCCACAGTGTAGGGGTGGAATGGATCTGCAAAGGTCCTTCCTGCTAAATATGGGGGTGCAAAATGGGCAGCCTCCCACCTAATTAACATCATAACCCTGTATCATCAAGGCATGGCAGATAGGAGAGGTGGGCAGTTAGCCCAGAGACAGGTGGGCAGGCCAACATCATACTGGCCCTGGGAAGGCCCCCTGTTACAGGGCCAGGAAGAATGGCTTCTGGGTTTCTTGTTTTATTTTCCTTTGAAACACTTGACTATGGCCACAGCTAGAAGTGGGAGTTTGGCTAGGGTGTACTGATATTCCTATTGGTATTTAGAAAGTTCAAAGGCATCTATCTGACTCATACACTCAGGATCAAACTAATTACTAGATTTCAGGTCAGGAAATATTTTTTCCCCTATGCAAGATTGGCAGGTGGCATACAGGTTTTTGTCTTTTTTCTGTAATGCATGATGCGACCATTTCCGAGGATCATCTGAGCATGTTGTAACTCAACTGATATCCTTCCATTGTAGTGACAAGACACTGGTATGATCCTTATCTCATCTGTTAAGTGGTGTCTCACTAACACATGTTGCAGTGCACACGTGTGTTGTAGAGTACACGATCCATTTTGGATAAACGGTTGTCTTTGAATGCAGAGGACTAGACTTCAGTGGCTGCATGGGGTTGTGGTGTTTTCCAGTCTTGCGTATAACATAGAGCTGAGGGTAGTAATGATGAGGTGCTCATGGCTTGGCACAAGGCCAATAAAGGAAGGGATATATTCTTGAGTTAGTAGAAAGGTAACTAATGTATGAGAAAGTTCAGAAAACACTGATTAGTTCAGAGCAAGGTTATAAAGAACTTAATTACCCAATAGATTAATTGAAGTTAGGGAATATAAATACAGTAAGCAGCACGTAGACTCTGTCTGCAAAGAGATGGGAGAGGAGCCAACCAAAACAGAGCTTTTCTGTCACATTACCTTTAGCCTTGTATAGACATCACAGGTTCTCTGAATCATGTATTTTAAATGCTACAGTACATGAAGGAGGAATTTCAAAGTAATAAAGAGTTATTTCATACCTCCATTCATTTGTAACTACAAGACTTCTCTGTACATGTAACCCAGGCTTGCATTGGAATTTAGTCTATATGAGGGGTATTTAGGCTTCTTAGTTGGATTTTTTTCCCCCTTAAGTCCCAGTTATACACAACTCAAGTTGAAAACCATGAGAGGTAGAAGCTGCTAGGACCTCTTGAAATAAGTCCTTCATTATTGCACTGGAATTGAGAATAAACTTCAAAGTTTCTAAGTGTGTAACTTTTACCTCAGCTGTGAATCATGGATCAGCTATTAACGTGTAACCTATTAGCTAATGCTTGCCTCTGCCTGTATTTTAGATCACTGGTATTTTGTGGTAACTTATGTGACTGGGTGCATATTAACTTTAACTTATATACTCCTATATATACTCTTACAGATTTCATTGTGTGGAAAATAATTTCTTGGGCAGAATTAACAACTGACATCTACCATCTGGTCCATGGAATCTCTCCCCCACCATGCTTATAGACTTTCACAAGGTCTTAGCTGCTTTGTTTTTAAACGCACCCGATTTCAGTCATCATGTATATGATTGACACAAAAAGGTTGTGTGTTCACCATTTCTTTTAAATGAAGCAATATTTTTGTGTACACGTGTGTGTGTAAAGTGTTTCAATGAAATTTTCTGACACTTAAAAAAATGTTACAGATAAACAATAATCAGAATGTCCCTCTTCTTTCCTGTTAATTCAATAGCTTTAAACTATTAGACTGTAGAGACAAGAATACCTTTCTAAATCTGAACAAGGAAGTACAGTGGCTGCCCAGGCAAAGCAAGCTGCTGCTTCCCACCAAGAATCAAAGCTGTGTATTTCCCTTACCATCCCCACTATAAATAGGTGCTAAATTTAGCTATGTATATTCATTGGACATTATACTGTAGGCTTGGATACCTTATCAGTACTATAAAAACTTAACTTTTCAAGCAACGCTTGGAAATTTGGTAAACTGATACCATCACATACCTGTAATGCTCTTCTCTTCATACAAAAATGCCCTTTATGATACACTGGCATTAGAGCCACTATCTGAATTAACCTGACTTTGGGAACACTACAAGAGGCAAAATTTTGTTGTGGACAATCGCTTTTACTGGACCAATTGAATACAGTTGAGAGGGATCTAGATAGGGACCTAGTTAATATGTTCTGAGACAAAGGGTTTTTCATGGCTCGCTCACAGTACACCGAACTGATTTCACAGGCACTTCACGGCAGCCCCGCCCTTCAGCACGGATTGGTGGAAAGGCTCTGAGGGGAAGGAGGGACAAGAGGGTGGCCACCATATTGATTGCTGTCTGTCTTTTCTCCTGCCCTGCCCCTCAGTGCTGATTGGCAGGGAGGCCCCAGTTGGGGAAAAAGGGATGAGAGGGTAGCCACAATCTTGTCTGCTGCCCTTTGGGCTGCCATGCCAGCCAGCTCCTTCCTCTCCCACCGGCAAGGGCTGCTGGCTCTCATGGGGAAGCCAGCATTTTTTTTTTCTTAATTTTTTTGTTGTTGATTTTGCCAACAATCCTGGATTTCACAGTTTCTATGAAATCCATGAAACTGTAAATGAAGTAGGTTCCTAGCTATAGACAAACTGTTGGGTATGATATAGACATTCTCAGTTCTCTAAGAAGTGACCCTTTTTCAGAGATCTGGGGAGGTGTACATCATACCCAGAAATCTTGTCCACACCCCTCGCAACAGGCAGGCCACAGAAATCCTTGCATCACATTTTTCCTGGACTATTACAGTTACAATGTCATCCCAACCCCACCACTGCTTTGGAACAGCTAGCACTTCTACACTCATCCTGTGCCATTATGGATATAAATCACTGGTACAATAGCTCATCAATCCAAATGGTCTTCCTGTGCTTCACAGCTAATTGCTTAGGTGCCCTGTTCAGTTTGCTTTTCAGATTTTACCACACAGAAATCAGGTTTGCCAGAAACTAATTCTAGGTGCTAATAATAGTATATGCATTGTTGAGTTGGCATGTACTATATTTTCTGGGCAAACGACTGCTTCTACAGGAAGCTGCATTTTAGTATGTTTCAAAGGGGTTCAAATGAACATGCTGCTAGCTGGCTAGAAAGTGGTGATTTAGGCAGTGGCTACTATTTAAATAGGTGAGATAATCCATACTCAAGATTAAGTTGCACTTTGTACATCTGAGCCCCTGCATGAGATGGAGTCAGTATTGGCACTTGTGCTGTTGCTCTGGTTTCATTACCAAAGATCAAAGAAGTCTAGTGCAAATGTATTCAATCTGAAAACAAATACAAAAAAATGAGTTATACTGAAAAGACTGGTGTTGTAAGTGTTTAAAAGGGAAAGCGTATAGACAAGGTAAGCAATGCTGACTCCTTTTCAGGCAGGGTTGTGTGTCTAATGACTTATTTGATGCATCCCCTGTGGGCTCCTGAATTTAGTTAAAAAGAGCTTGATGTGTTAGAAATGGCATGACTTGCTTTCAGTATTGTCCTCCTGCATGTTCCCTTGAGGAACAAGAGAGGGGCTCAGATATGTATCATATTATCAAAAACCAAATACTAATGTAATAAAGTCTCAGCACAATCTAAGAGAAATTTCATAATGTGATGGAAAGTTGGTAATGTTATACTGTGATTTACAAGATGCATGATCTTTCCTTTTTCCAAGAACATGCTATCAGAGAGTGGACTTCTTTAGTTGAACTAACTGATTGCATGCTAGCCTTTTAAAGGATATATATACACACAAATATATGTGGTTAATATATATACTCTATGTAAAAAGAGAGAGTGGTTTTCTAAGTATGAATCCTTTTTATGTATACACATACATGTGTGTGCACACATGCAGGCTAACACATACTTAATGTTTGTTTTGGGGGGTTGTTTGTGTTTGTATTTTGTTTTTAATCCATATATACTTGTGCTTACAGATGCTAGGTGGCTACCAGAACTGAAATATGACCTTTTTTTACCAACTAGCCCTATCCATTTCAGATTTGTGATCCTCCATGTATTGTCCCGTGTTAACTGCTGTAGTATCAGAAGATAGTACTAGGAATTGGACTAGGAATTCAGAAATTGGACTGGGAATTCAGAATACATGTAGTAGAAAATAGCACCCTGCTGAAAGCATGTGAAACATGAAGAATGAGAAATCAGTTGTGCAGGGACAGCTAACTTCAGGAGTATGATGCATTAATTTATTGAATAAATGTGCCTGATCACTAATTTAACGTGGCATCTTAGTGTATTTTTAACCAAAGACTCCCAGGACACTGTTTAAAATCCAACTCACCACTGGAAGCATCAGGTTTGGAAATATTTTGAGAATGTTCTAATGAGGTGGCATATTATTACAATCTGCCTCTTCCCTACAAAACTCACAAGTGACTTTCAAGAAAATCCTATGAAGGAAAAGCAATGATTCATTGAGCCATTGACTTCATAATCTACACTCAACCAAAGTGTGATCAGGATGGAGAAGTCTTAAGAGCTGCCAAATTGGGAAGACCTTTTAAATTGACCTTGGTCATCTTTACTTGTAAAAAAATTAATTCAAGCAGTCTATCAGATGGAGTGTTGTAGATTGCTGGAGAGTAGATTAGCAAAGGCACTTTCTCACAAATTGCTTTAACAAAACTTCAGGATTTTTTTTAAAAGACCAGTGAGAGGATAGTTCACAATTACTAACAATCTCCAAAATATGAAAACCAGCTTCCATTAGAACAAAAATATGTTTATCGTGGTTTGATGGCTCTGCTGATAATGAAAGGCTTGGATCCTTTTTCCAGTTCTTTGTATAGACGTAACATAAATAGAAAGAAAATAATTTCCTAACATGTTTTTGCATGAAAAGAAGGCTGAAGGGAAATTTCAGAAGAATGGGATAGTGACACTGAAAGCTGTAGTAGTATATTTTAGTAAAAAGCCACACAAATAGGAACATGAAAGATTTTGTTTTTAATTTATTCTAAAGTAAGATTTTTGACAGCAAATAGATGACTACATGATTAATTGCCTTAGGCAACTGACAATTCATCATAGTTTCAAACTGCATCCTCTTGTCATTGTTACTCTAAACTGCCAGTTTTCTTCATGAAGGGAAAACGAGAAAGCAAACTTCTCTTTTAAAAATGCATTCTCTTCTGTCTCTGTCCCTTTATGCTTGCACAACAAAAGCTGAGGAGTGCATTAAGAGTAAACAATAGTAATGTACTGATGGGAATACTTTCACTGGAAGTGGACAATGCAGGGTAGATGGGGCTTGGTGCTTAAGTGTATGAACCCTGCAGATAAAAATCAGGGTCTCGATTGCAGCTAGGAGACCTGTTAGTTGATGCGTCTCCCAGTCACAGGGATGCACCATGCCCAGCTGGGACTGGGAGTTCCACAACGGAAGGGACTCTTGCAGCTGCCCCAGGAGTGCATGAAACCACTTGGACTGGAAGGATCACAACTGCTGTGATCTCCCAATTTTGGGGGTGCATAAAACCCCCAGGGCTAGTGGATCGTGCAATCCCAACAACCCTAGGGGTTTCGTACATTTCCAAGGCTGGGGGTTTGCAGCTGCTCCTCCAGCCCCAGTAATTTAGCACACTTCCAAGGTTGGGAGATCACAGCAGTCCCGGGGTATCCCCACTGCTGGGAGCCTATCAACTGAGGACTCCCCCTGTGCTGCCAATAAAATGAGATGGGGATTTAATGCAAAATCCCACAATCACACTTCCTGCCACACAGATGTTATGGCAGGAGGCATGATTGTATGGCTTATGCATTAAATCTTATTGTACATTTATTTGCATGTGAGGAACGGCCCTTAGTCACTTGTGTGAGTTCTGCTTTATATAATCAATTTAGATAAGTATTGCAATAGGTACTATACAATCTATACATAATCCCCAGATCTTCAGTTTTCCACACTACCCAGTTTAGAAAAGATATGCTTGAAGGGGGACATGATGATAAGGGTTTACAAAATACTAAATGGCGGAGAGAAAGTAAATAGGGATTTATTATTTACTGTCTCTCACAAAACAAGAACTAGAGGTCATAAAATAAATCTAGTTGGTAGTAAATTTAAAACTTACAGAAGGAAATTCTTTTTCACACAGTGGGTGTGTCTACATGTGTCCCTATGGTGCCTTTGTTACTGCACCATGCACAGTTATTTTTAGCTGCTGCATTGCCATAGCAATATACTATAACGAGGGAGCATTGTGACCACCAATGCTATATCACCGTAACACATTGTTAAGTGAATCATTAAAGTGTAAAACTCATTGACACCAGTCGTTGTGGAAGCTGACAGTTTAGCCAGATTCAAAAAAGGGATTGCACAAATCCATGGAGTAAGGGTGCATGAGAATTAGGGGTACAGCCTATGAATCAGAGCTTCCTAGACCCTAAAGGCTGCAAGTTGGAGAGAACCAGTGGAAAAAACCTTGGTCACACTCTGTTCACCTTTTAGCATCCACAGTCTGCCACGGTGTGACACAAGATACTGGGCAAGCTGGACCTATTGTCTGATCCACTAAATGGTAGTTTTTATGTTCGAAGCTCTTTCTCTTGCAAAACTTCTTCCAAGGTAAAAACTGGTGCCAGGATCATAAAAGTGTGATTCACTTAGCTACATATGTGCCATGTTTATCAGCTGCCCAATGATTTATTAATAACTTTCTTTCTTCTAATGGATGGTGTTATAATTAATCATGGTAATATATGATGATGTCCAGTATTTGCCACTGTGCAGGTATTTTATGAGGTAACATGGTATTCCTCACATGCCTCTTTGGTTTTGCATGGATTGCAGAACACAGCAGTTTCGTCACTTGATGGTACATTGTGTTGCTTTGTCTGTTATATCTACAGTATCATGGAGCTGGGCAAGAATCCCAGGTGTTTTACAACGTCTAGGCTTTACCTACTTCACAGTGGCTTTGATGCAGACCTGCTTCAGTGTAAAGGATGTAGAGAAATATCAGGTGAGCTGTAATGGCATGTCTAACCTTAGAAATGTGTTCCTTGCTGTTTTACCAGTCTTAACTCTTCTATCTTGCATTCAGTTGTGAAAACAGAATCTTATCCCTTTTGCTTGTATTACAATGTACAAATGATAAGGAAAAACTAACTGTTTCATCCCTGGTTATCAAACTCCCAATGTCTCTGTCCTGCATGTAAGGATATCATGAATGGGCAGAATGACAGTGGCAGATGCAAATACAGTTCTACTGGTTCATTAGGGGATTGCTGAGATAAAGTCACTGACAAAGTTCCTATTGTATTTTTGTGGTGCAAGATCAGGCCTAGAAAAGAAATACTGGTACTGCTAGAGTTGCAGTTCTTAATTCAAACTCTTACTGAAAAAAGCATCATTCATTATTTCAGTATTTTTATGTATGAAATTAGAACCTCTTATGAATACATTTCCTCCTTACCCTTTAAATTTTATCCCCTCAATTTCTGTAACATAGGATGCAGTACCCAAGATAGGAATACTAAGAAAACAACTCGGGTATACTAGTTTTTTTGTTTTCTAATTAGACATCAAGATGTCATAAACTGTTAGTCCTAACCTCCATTCACCTATAGTGTCATTGGCTCTAATCTTAGTCTCTTTAATTGGCATTGTCTCTGCCAAACTATAGTATCTGTCAAAATGGCCTGCCTCCTACCTCATGCTTGACTTTTACTATTTTATTTTCCAATGCTTTTTATTTGATATCTTCCAAAGCACTAATTTAAAATTAAATATTTGAAAATCAGTTATTGTGTTTTTCCATAGATGGTTATGTTAGAATTGCTATACATACTGGAGCAGACCTATCACTCATGTATTTGGATATCCTGCTTGTTTCATCTTTTTCAACAGCTGTGGTTATGTGCTTTTGATTAATACACTTAAGTGTAGTGTACCATAGCAACAGGTGCAGCTTCTTCCAGCTAGTGACCAGCTTACGCTTTGAAGTATGAGGATTGATAATCTCTGTACTTTTTAACTAGAGAGCATCTCTCCAGATGCTTTTCTTATAACACCAAACTATTTTTGATGAAAATTCTGTTTAAAGCAGACTGCAGTTGTGAATAAAAAAATCCCTGAATCCCTGTTTTTTTAATTTGTTATATCCAAGATGCCTTTGACAAAACATTTCAGGTGCCAAAGTATTATTCAACAATTGATAACAGATTTCTCAACATTTTTACTGATTACTTCCTTGTGGATAACACCATTCAGTTGAGAGATGTAGTTACCTTCCATATATATTTCTGTGTGGCTTGCATTATTTGTTAGGGACTCTGTTTACCTTGGCCTGGTGCTTTGATCATTTGTTATAGATCTATTTACTTCTTCCTAAGGAAATCACCCAGTTGATGGTGTCATTCATATCTCCCTGGCAGTCCTTAAAAGTGAACAAAAGAGGAGTGGAGAGACTGGATAATGAACAGAGTTTGAACTTCAAAAGCTTTAGATTCATTTGTGGAAATTTGAACTTGCAATATCTGCGTATTTGAAATTGTCCCAAATCACAACCGTTCTCCCATCCCCAGCTGTAACAATGATCTAGGAGTTGAACAAAGTACTGACAAGCTGCTTTTGGTTTCTACAAGATTAAATCATAAAGCAAATATTCTTGTATTGCTTTTAGTTCTGGAAAAAGAGAGTCCCTTAAGTGAAAGTGATAGGATGTGGATAACAGATTGTAATTGCCTCTTTCTCAGACTGTACTCTGTTTAAAACACAGTTTCCTGCTGATTCACATGGAAGAAAAAAGGGCTTTTAAAATATTGATGTCTACATGAAGGCTTACTAAAGTGCCTTGACATACTTGTCCGACTATTTATCTGACAGTGTTTTTTCCCCCCGATCTCTCTTTTAGAATGGTAACTGGTGGGCTCCCATCAGAGAAATTGTCCTCTACTGGCCAGAGTGGATAATCATTGCTGTTCTAGAGACAATATGGCTCTGCCTAACATTTCTACTCTTGGTACCTGGGTGCCCCAGGTAAGTTATACTGAATAAGGGAACCACAAAGCTGTGCAGGTAAATGATTTTTATGTTCAATAGTGGAAACAGCAGCTATAACAGAACATTTGGGTGGCTATACCAAAGCAATGAATGTTTGTATAATTTTATTTTTGTTTGTAAACCTTTTTTAAAAAAAATGGTAATTTTAAACTCATATTGTTAGTCATATTGAAACTATGGCTTAAACCAGTTTGTTGTCAAGAAATAGTCTCAGTCTTTAAGGACTATTTTGTCTGAAATTATTTGCTAAATTGGAGCTGAATTCACAAATAAAGTTGGTCTCCACAGAATTGCATACTTTTTGATTAATGCAATACTTGTCAAATAAGTTTACCCAGTTCTAGGGACCACATGACTGCAGTGTTTGCAGATAAAAATATTTTTAAGGATGATTTTAAAGGGGATAATTAATAGATCAAGAAGAAGGTCATTTCCAAACCAGAGGTTTAACTGTGAATGGTTTTGCATTGGCAAGACACGTTCGTATAAATTTACTACTTCTGTCTCTGCATGCAGGACAGGAACTTCTTGTTCTAACCTGAGAATGAGATGGCAGATGTGAGTATAAGCACTGTGCTTGGATGGTGGCCAAAAAAGATGACTTTTAATTGATGATGATTAAAATTTTCAAGTAACTTTGCCTCAAACCCTTTTCAAAATTGACTTTGGCATTTAGAACCCACAGGACTTGTTTGTACTTTAAATCAACTAGGATGTAATTTTTCTGCCAGCACAGCAATGTCAGTATCAGACCTACTGGGCATGTCTACATGTACAATTAATGCACATGAATGAACTCTGGAGTTTGGTGCTCCTGGGCACCACATCTTCACGTAGCACATTGATTTGGGTTGGAGCAGCCCTGGCTAGGAGGGGATCAGCCTGCCAGCCCAGGGCTAACTCAACAAGCTACAGAAGGGCTGGCTGGAGCACAAGAGTGCTTCAATGCAGGGCTAGCCAGCACTACACTTTCATACCCCAGCCAGCCTGGGCAACATTGACACGTGCTGCTGCAGAGTAAAAAGCTCTGCAGCAGGATAGTACTTGTATTTACAAGATCCACTGGCTCCAGGGAACTGCTCCGCTTCTCAGCCCCTTTGGGCGAGCTTCACCCTGAGCCCTGCCAGGTTCAGCCTCAGGCAAAGGGGATTTGGCTATTCTTCCCATTAACAAACAGCTGAGACGTACTGTGCAGGCCAAGCAGTTCTCAGAGGGCGTGGGCTTGCAGGCCAGGGCTGACGCTCAGGATTCAAAGGAGGGATTGAGCTTTAAGAGGAATTTCATCCTCAGGGGAACTGAAGCCACTGAGCAGAAAAGACTTGGTTCAGGGCAAGGGGAAAGTTCTCAGCTTTGGTGTGGAAACTGGAGGGAGAGAGGACTGGTGGGTTTGAGATGCTCACCAGTAATGGTTCCCTCTAAGAGGCAGAACTGAAGTGGTGCGCTCACAGACTGAAGTGGTGCGCTCGTGGATCGCTACAGCTTAGAGGGAACATTGAGTAAGGGAGGCTGGGCCCAGAACATATGCCTCCTAGTGCAGCAGCAGCACCAATTTGGCTGCAGAGTCTGGCTAGCAGAAAAAGTGTGGCTCTGGAAAGCCAGGCTCTATTTCTTGTGGTGAATGCAGCTGCTGTATGTGATACGCTTTTGGTTTTGTTTTTTTGTGACCTTTTTTCTTGACACACAGATCTTTTGGTGTCAAATTTTATGAGCCACACTGCAAATTTACAGCACAGCTAATGGTTGCTTATGTGCCAAATGCAGTTTGCAGCACCACAAACAGCTATGAGGTGCTGCAAACTGCGCATGCGCACTCATCTGGATGCAGTCCTTGGGCGCAACCAAACGAGTGTGCATGTGCCTTTTTCAGCATCTCAAACCCCTTTGAGACACTGTAAGAGGCACATGTGGGACCAAAAAACACGCTCCCCCAGCTTCAAATTTGCATTGCAGGGCAAAATTAGACCCCTGGATATCCAGAAGTCAAATAACACCCCAGAGGAAAAGAAGTGGGGCAGGGCACAGTCCCAGGCAACTGGAGGCTTGACTCTCCACAGAGATGCTCTGGTAGCCAGCCAAAGCATCTCCTGTGGTTGGCCTTTTCCCTAGTGATGAAACACACTACCTGACCAGTGGGGCAGGCAGCGATGCAAGCTACAGGGACCTGGACCTGGCTTTGTGCCAGGTAAGTAGGGGGTTGAGGGACTGGGGGAGGGGACCATGGGGAGGCCCCATCCAGCCCCAGCTCCGGTTCATTCCTGCCACCCCTGTTCATTCCCCCAGCTCCCCATTCACTCCCCCAGTGCCCCATTTGTTCCGCCAGCTTCCCGCTCACTCTTCCAGTCCCTGCCCCCTCACATTCACCGACAGTAGCAGAGAATGAGCAGGAGGCTGGGTAGAGCAGGAGAATGAGCAGGGGGCTGGAGACAAGCAGGAGGCTGGGGAGAAACGCCTGGTGATGAGCTGGAGACTTCCCCTGTTGTCTCCAGCCCCTTGGTTGTTCTCCTGCTCTCTCCAACCTCCTCTTCATTCTCCTGCTCATCTCCAGCCTCTCAGGTCTGGAGATGAGCAGGAGAACAAACAGGGGGCTAGAGACGAGCAGGGGAATGAGTAGGATGCTGGAGACGAGCAAAAGGCTGGAGACAAGCCCCTGCTGTCTGCAGCCTCCTGCTCATTCTCTTGCCCATCTCCAGCCTCTGGAGCATGGAGATGAACGGGGAATGAGCAGGAGGCTGGAGACCAGTGGGAGGTCTGGTGTGGGCTGGGACCCTGAAGGCAGGGTAGTCCATGCGCTGTGTGGGGGTAGGGGACTCACCCCTCCTAAGCAGCCCCCACCCCCACAGTCTCTCCACACAGATGTACAGACCGACCCGCATCCCCCCACATCCCTCCACACCCACCCACACATTGGCAATGTGTAGGGGGTGCACATGGGTGCACACGCACCCCCTGAGTAAAGGTGCCACCAACATTGCCGGCAGTGCCTGCAGGCAGTTGCCACTCGCCTCCGCCCCTCACCACTGACACCACTGGTCACCTTAGGCTAGAGGAGGAATACCTGTGCAGAATGCTGGGTGAGACACGGCTCCAGTGGAGCAGGTCAAGCAGATGTGGAGTGAGGGGAGGAGGGTGGATGTCGTGTAGCCAGATGTGGAGCTGAAGGGGGGCGTGGGCATAGGCAGACTAATACATGGGCCAGCTGGGCACCAGTGTCAGGGCAGCCCCATGTGCGGGGCTGGGGCTCGGGCTGGGGCTGGGGCT
>JAGPOW010002742.1:47694406-47751225 GCA_030014935.1 Caiman crocodilus
CTCGGGAGTAAAATTACTTTAATTTAAAGAAGTCTATCCAAAGGAGATTCATGTGTTTTATACTTTAAAATGTGTGCAGCATCAACACACCTTTGGCTGATGTTTCTTAACCTTAAAAGAGGGAGAACAGCAGAATAAAGATCCTGGATTTTAAAAAAGTAAACTTCAGCAAACTTAGGAAATAATGGGCAGGATGTCTTGGAAGGCAAAAGCAGATCAAGAGAAGGGATTCATCCACTTTGTTTGGCCATGGTGAGACCTCACCTGAAGTGCTGTCCAGTTTTGGGCCCCGCACTTCAAGGAAGAGATGGACAGATTGGAAAGAGCCCAGAAAAGACTGACAAAAGAGTTAGACATCTGGGAAATGGCTTATGAGGACAGGCTTAAATAATTAGATTTATTTAGTCTGGAGCAGAGAAAAGTGAGGGAGGATTTAATAACAACCTTCAAATACCTGAAGGGCAGTAATAAAGAACATTTAGATGGTCTTTTCTCTGCATCTGTAGGGTAAAAGTAATGGTCTCAAGCTGCAGCAGAAATTTAGGTAAAACTTTCTGACTGTGAGGTTGGTTAAGCCTAAGGAAACAGGCTATCTATATAAATTGTGGACTCTCCATCCCTGGACATTTTTTCAGAACGTGTTGAACAAACAGCTAGGGATGGTTTGGTCAGGGATGGTCCTGCCTTGAGCAGTGTGCTGGACTAGATGACCTCACAAAGTACCTTCCAGTTCAAGATTCCTCTGACCCTACAATCTCTACTAATGTGTATAGAGAAGTCATAGGCTTGTCTCAACTGAAGTTGCTCTTTAAAACTTGAAGGTATTGGGTACCTTGCTGCTCAGATGGCAAACAGACATTCCATAACCATTAAATCCATTTCTTGCAAAAGTCATGAGACCTACTGGAGTTGGATCTGCACCCCCTACCTCCCCCGTACTATTACTACACCATTTAGATTTGTCATAAGTGTTCATGGCAAAGTCTTCTGTTTTGTCAACACAACACCAACCACCCACCTACCCACTCACCAGTCCAAATCACTGCCACTACCAATAGCCCCAGTTGCCAGTGATGAGCTGGGGTAGCACCCGTTCCTCCTACCCTGTAGAAATGATATTTCTGATATGATATATATAGGGAGGTGCAAGAGGCAGGGTTTTTGGGTGACTGTGGTTTGGCAGGGGTGGGGGGTAGCATGCGGCTCCTGACGAGGGGGAAGAAACTCTGAAAGCATGGGATTAGTAATAGGGGTATTACATGCGCCTCCTGCTGCAATTCATTAGGAAAGAACACTGGGGGTAGACTGGTATTTGGCTCCCCCTAATGGAATTGATGGGGAATTGCACTTGAGACTTAATTTGTTCAAAAGCCTGATGTGTGCAAACACAATGCGCCAAAATAAACAAGTTTAAAATGTTTAATGCTCGTTAAGTTAATGAGGATTAAACACCATGGTGTGTACTAGTGCCCTTAGTCTTCAGGGCTTGCTTAAAAAGGAAATTGGATTTAGATAAAGGTTAAGACCTTTGGGTGCTTGCCACTTTAAAGGCTGAGGAATGCAGATGGCAGATGCACGATTAGGGCAGCCATTGTAGGACCTAGCTTATATAGGGGGAGGCAGCAGTTTGCTGCCAGGGGCTGTGAGAAAAACATCAGCCGGCTGATCTATGGCTCGGGAGCATTCTGGGGGTAGGAGCAGGAACTGTGGGGATGGCATGGAGGCTCCTTGGTCCTGGGCATGACCTAAAACTGCACCCTGTAAGGATAGGGAGCCCTGGTGCGACTGCCTGTGGTGGGACAGACTCAATTAAATGCCAGGACTACTAACCTACCTGGTGAAAGGTGGGTAGGGGTGCCTTAACCCCAGCCTGGTGGGTAATTGTGAGAGCTGTGGGAGTAGTGGAGCCAGGTATGCTCATGTGCAGGTGCCTGGGCCCAGCAGGGTCGTGAGATCCTGGAGGCCCCAGAGTGGGTAGCTGGTGAACAGGATGTGAGGCCCCGCACAGAGTAGGGCTGAACTGGGAGTAGGCCTGAAGGCCAGTGGAAGGGCCAGCCCCATGAGTAGCTAGTTGTAAATATGATGAGGAGACCCCAGGGTGGGGCGTGGTATAGAGATGCCTCGTGAGGAGCTTGGGGCAAATGCAGTCCAGCATTGTTCGAAGGCTATGCCATGTAGAGTAGGGGAACTTGCAGGAACCAAAGTTGTTGTGTGGTGGTACTAGGGAGAGAATAGCTAAACCCTAAAGTCCATGAGGGGTTGCTCAAGAGGAGCTAGGGCAGTGGAGTGTGGCCCATGATGGGTGGTATGCAAGAGGCCCCTATGAGAGTGGGCAGAATGAGTGTGAGAGTGAATAGAGCCCAATTATGGACTGAGTTTTCCCCAGCCTCAGGGGCAAGTAATCATAATCTGGGGGAAGTAATCATAATCTGGTTGCTATCTGTGAGGCTTGGGCCACAGTGTAGGAGCAGTGTAGGGAAGGTTTGGAGCTACGGATAGCACCCCCTGGCATTGGAGCAAAGAATGGACAGCCTTCCACTTAATAAATCAAGTTAACAAGCAACTTGTGGCAGATGAGATGAGGAAAGCTGCCCTAGGCAGGTGGGCTGGTAGCTTTGGGCTCTGGTGACGAAGTTGCTCCCTGTCACATTATGGAAAAACAAACTATTCCTGATTGATTCTCTGTGTGGATAGTCTTACTGTGAAACAAGCAAGCTCATTTCAAATTAGCATAATATATTTCTGAAGTGAATTAAGCTATTTTGGGATAAGGTGATCTTACTCTGTAAATAAAAGTTTACACTTTGTGAATCAGTCAGGAATACCTGTTCTGGAATAACTTTCTAGATAAGGTCTTTGCTTACCTTCAGTTTCTCAGTGACTGACAGTTTCTGAAAATACTGCATCAAAACAATTCAGTAGTGAAATATTTTTGGCATGTATAATGTACTGGAAAATTTAAGATGTAGTTTAACCAAAAGCACTTTTATTGAATGCAGTTGTAGAAAATGTATTGCCAAATAGAAAAGACTTTGTATGCTAATCATGAACATAGTTTCTGTTGTTTGTCTGATGTAAGAAAAAAAATCCAAATGAGTTGAGATGTGTTTTGTTGATATGGCAGCAGATGGTACGTCTCAATTAGAGAGAGTATTATCTGTTTGGCTTTGTTATAATAGAGTTTTAAATTGAATACAGTTCTAGTGAAAAATCAGATGCAACAGAACTGATTCTGGTATCCACAGGATTCTTTTGTTCTCTCACCATCAGACTGCACAATGCACAAGTACCAGTTACCTACAGAAAATACTAACCACAAATTTAAAATGAACCAATACATTTTAATAAAACTTTTCTGCTGCAATTGTAGTGAAGTCTTGCTAATAAATCAGTCCTTAACTGTCACTTAGGCTGAATTTTATATTTGTATCTACAGGGGTTACCTTGGTCCTGGAGGGATAGGAGATGATGGAAAATACCCTAACTGCACAGGCGGAGCAGCAGGTTACATTGATAAGTGGTTGCTTGGAGAAGATCATATCTATCACTACCCTACCTGTAAGGTAATTTATTATCACAGGGACTACCTAACTGAACCCCTTGCAATATGTGAATTGTTTTGCCTCTGGCTTTAAAATAATAACGTTGCTGGTTTTACAACCCAGATTTTTTTTCTCTTCCCACTACATTAGTCAAAACAAACAATGTTTTTAATCATTAGTATAACGTTACCTTACTGTTTCTTTGCTTCATGAATACAAAAAATGACACACAGAGTCTTAAGACTGAGAAATGAGGAAATGTAGTTATTTGGATAACCTTAACTCTAACTATGTTTTTCTTATAACTTCACGTAGTGGTCTGCCTTGAATTCATTAAAACATCAATATACATTAATATTTATTAATGCTATCCAATATTTAATGATTTTAATATTACATTTAGTGATATAGTGATGTTGATAAAAACAAGCTTATCAAATACTTAAGAAATAATGTTGGTATACCACACTGTGGCTGGTAGGTGTTGTAGGGTCTTGGCACCCCTTTTGTGGGTAGAGTCATAGATATAGAGTCATAAGGGACCTTGCAGATCTTCTAGTCCGACCCCATGCTCTGGGCAGGAGGGAAAACTGGACTCAAATGACCCCAGCAAGGTAATTGTCAAGCCTCCGCTTAAAGACCCCAAAGGTAGGAGCCAGCACTACTTCCCTTGGAAGTACCTTGCCCCCCATTGACGTCAGGGTGAGACCCAGTCTCAGTGCCGCCTAAATAGTCTGGACGCCGCTCCTTCACTCCTGCCATGTCTTTGATGTTGTTACTGGGGAGGCAATTCCCTGTTGGCAACTGAGGGGGTTCTCATCCTTGGGATGTCTTCGTGGGGCTGCAAACCTCCCCTTTACCCCACCCTTACCACGTCTTCAGTCTGGGTACACACTGCTTCACAGAGGTCTCCCACGCTGCTTGCCTTGGAAAGAATGGGCCTTCCTGGCTGCCAATCTTCAGGGGTTCACCCCTCATCTCTGAGTCAGCTTCCCCTCTTTGGGAGAACTAAACTTGCCCCATCTGGGGCTAATGGTAACTTAAACTGAACGTCTGGCTTGTGGTGGTGGGGCTTCCGAGATTCCCTCTCTTGGGGCCCTTGATCCTCTGGAAATCCTCGTCCATTCCCTTTCCTCCTAGTAGACATGGATACAGGCAAACGTCCTGTGCCCATCCTCTACCCGTTCCCCGATGTCTTCTCCTTGGGGCCTGGCTGACCTGTGGTCCAGTCACCCTGGTCAGTGTCACCTCCTTCCTCCTTCTGGAGTCTCGTGATCCCCCGTGCTCTGCCTGCTGTGGGGTTGTCTGTGGGTGCCTGCAAGTTGGAGGAGGCACCCCCAGCTACAGTGCCCAAGCTCCTGGTTGGAGCCTTGTGGCTCCCTGGCAGCATCCCATGTAGAGATTGCCCCTCCATGGGGCTCCCTTGCTCCTGCTGGTCCCCAAGACCACCACCTTCCTCCATGGTCGGAGTTCTCTGGCGGGTGCCTGGCTCCTTGCTGAGGCAGCTGGAGTTGGAGCCTGCCAGATCCACAGCTGGCATCTCGTAGCCAGCATTCCAGTCCCGGCTTCTCAGCCTCCCTCCAGCTGTTTCCCACTCTGCCTTTTGAGCAGCCCATGCTGCTCGGAAGCCATGCCCCCAGCCTTTGCCAATACGCAGGCTCAGGCAGCCTGCACTTGTTTTTCTTCCCGGCTGCTGCTCGTCCCAGCTCCTAAGGTAGTTGCCAGGACGCATTTGTCAGGGGTCCAGGCATATTTGGTAGGGCTTCTGCCTCCCCTCTGACACACACCCATTACTGATTTTTCTCTCAGATACAGGTTTCCCTCACTTTATGCAGGTTCTGTATGTATGAATTCTCTTATGTGATGACCCTTTTAATACCAAAAATTCGTTAGGTGCAAAGTAAATTCACTCTTATGTGATCGGTGTTGTGGAAGCCCACAGTCTGCTACTCTGTGTAGTGCATTGTGGGAGTGATGTGCACCACAATATAGTTTCCTTTGTGTATTTGTGCTCCTCGCTTGTTTGTGACACGTGTTTCTGTAGTTGCCGTCCCCAGTATGATAGTGCCCTGTGCATGTGTGTGCTGTCTGCTGTTGGGGAGTACCAACATTGTCTTGTAAAAGTGATAGAAATGGGTCAGGGGGGTCAGTATTGGAATGTATCCCTAATTGTCCCATTGTAAAGTGGGTTCCCTTTATGGGAATTAGAGATATGCAGTTTTCCAGGAATGCATATACAGCATAAAGTGAGGGAAACCTCACACTTGTTTGTAAAATAGAAATGAGTCCAATATTCAGTTTTCTTTTTATTTGCTTGCTTGTTCAGTCTTGTGTGAGTGTAAGTAAAGAAACTATTTAGAGACAGCAAAATAAAACACATTCATTTTTCATTTAATTCTTATGCATGATCTGCATGTTTTTGATACTTGATTGGATGTATGCATATCTGAGATTTAAAAATGAGTCAAATGAAGATAATTCAAATAGTCTTTTTAAGCTTGTGAGTACTAGGTTTTTTCTTTTCTTTTCTTTTCTATCTTGAAGTTTTACTGGAAGCTGAAGCATCTGAGAATGCTGAGGTTTTCCTCAGTCAATAAGTAACTTGAAACTGGGAACCCCTTAAGCTGTCAACTGTGTGCAGACATCATACATGTTATTGCTAGTGTTAGAAATGTGAAATTCCTATAATTTAAAAAAACTGTGAAGGCTGGGGTTTCTTTAATAAACTGAACTTGTTTGTTTAAAAATTATTGAGAGCTTAATTTAAGCCATTCTGATACCAGAAGTCAAGCAGTTCTCCCTATAAGAGCTTTCAATTGGTATTCTTTCAGTCTGTCCTGGGTTTCCTTCTACAGTGGTCCTACATTTTTACTGGAATATCTACACCATGGATCTTTGTATGCGTTTTAAGAAAGCTGTTGGAGCAACAAGCTGTAAATCTGTACTTTGGCAAGATGACAGTGGAAGAAAGAGAGAGGAAGTTATCTGTGTTATTTAGTTAGTCTACAATGGTGCATATTTACCCGGCCTTCTGCAGTCAGAAGGCAGGGTAGATATGCACCTTTATAGACTAATTAAATAAGATCTTAGAGAGAGAGCACAAAATTTCACTTCATCAAATGCTATGAAAGGGCAGCATACAGTATGAAGTAGAGTAAGTGATTAGAATACAATGATGGAAAAGCAGGCTGGAGAGGAATGAGGGAGGGGGAGTGCTGTGAGCTGCGTGCAAGCAAAGAAGCCATACAAACAAAGGAGTCAGAAAAGCTAATCCAGGTAATGGGATAAGAATCCATACTCCCTGTTTTAACCATACTTAACACAATCCAGTCTGTGGTTGATTTCTTGTTTTGCAATATCTCATTCAATCTGGTTTTTAATGATTGTCTGCCTGAAAAAAAAAAACAGTTTTTAGGTCATCAATGGAGTGTTAAGGGAGGCTGAGGTGTTCTGCCACAGGTTTTTATGTCTTTCTGCAGCTGATGTCAGATTGGAGTTCATCATTCTTACACCTGGAGTTTGCCCTATCTGTTTTGTTTGGCCAGCTGATGGGTATTGTAAGCAGGTGATGACATATATGACATTGGTAGAGGTGCAGATGAATGAATCTTGGATGTTGTACTCCTTGCTATTTCGTCCAGTGATTCTGTGGTCTGTACTGATGTGGAGAAACAGCAGACACTTGGGTCCATTGAAAGACCTGGTGCTTTAGTGAGGATGGGAGTTAGGTAGTTTGTTGCTTGAAACCCTGTTTGAGATTGGGGGAGTAGGATTTGTAATCCAGGACAGGTCATTGTTTTCCAGGAGGGGCTGGAGATCATTAATTATGTGTCTTAAGTGTTCAAGTTGGTGTCTGTAGGTGACAACCAAAATTTTTCTGTTATCCTTGTCCTGGGTTTGGTATTATAGCATGTGTGAGTGTGACCTTTTGATTTGAATGACTACAGTTTTAATATTGTACTGTAATTTTATGAATCCCTGCTCCAGTTCTTTAAAGTGTTCATCCTCGACAGTGGAATCAGAGCAGACGTGGTTGTAATATAGCTTGGTTGTAGATGATAGATGTTGCAGTGTGCTTAAGGTAAAAGCTGATAACATGAAGGTAGCTATAGCACTTGGCTGGCTTCCAATAAAACATGGTGGCAATGTGGCAAACCTTCACTGCGCTAAAATCAGTCTGCTGTTTAGAGTATTCCAGAGCTGGTTTGATGGAGGGTGGAAGTTGTTAAGGTCTTGGTGAAACCTCTCTAGAGTTTACTTCCCATGTGTCCATATTATGAAGATGTCATCCGTGTATCTGAAATATACCAGGCTGATGAGAAGCCAGGTATGGAGGAAAGGTCTCATATAAATATGTCAGCATACTGTGGAGCAGTATGTGAGCCCATGGCAGTGCCTTTTTTTGTACGCATAAGGAGTCCCCAAAACTGAAATAGTTGTATGTGAGGACACAATGGGAGAGTGTAATGGAAACAAAGGACAAAATAACTGCTGATGACATGTGATTGAGAGAACCTATCTTTTTGGAGTCAAATAATTTGGGAATTGAGACAAATTATTCTTTGGTTGTTGGCAGCTCCTGCTAAAAGCTCAGAAATACCTTAGTAACTTTGCATCTTTCAAAGCTTTGTATGTGGAAAAGGAGCTGTTCTGGCAAATATCTGTGCCTTCTCCCTTTGCAGAATAGGTTTTTCTCAGAGAATAAGCAAGAGGGTTTGGGGGGCAATTTTTTGGTCTTCCAGCAGGAAACAATCATTGGCATCCTTTCTCTGGCTTCTCAGTACCACATTCTAGAGAAATGAAGGATGCTGAGGTAGATACTACAAGAAAATGAAACAGAAACAGCTGATGTAACCTCTTTGTCAATGGAGCCGAAGTCTTTGTGGTTACACCAAAGATGAGCTGGTCTAGCTTCATATAATCTCAAATGAGCAAAAGTGGTTTTCTTAATCATTTTCCATCTTAATGTGTAGAACAGTATTTTTTTTTTACCATTGTAAATATTTAATTGTAACATTGAAATATTGAGTGCAAACTTCCTGCTGCTATTGAGAGTGCATTTTTGCTAGGTGTATTTAGAACAGACACTTCCATTTTTTGTGCATGTTTGTTTCCATTCTTTAGCATTTCTCTTCAGCTTTTTCTTCTGTATCTTTGTGTTTTAGCTCTGAGAAATATTTAATGGAATGATTAAAAACAAATAAATAATTATTGATCTCTGCCAACTGTTGGGAATGCAGCATGGCTTTCCCAAGTCCCTTCAAATCAACTATGGAAAAATTAAACTGACCGCCTAGTTATTGGGAATGGCTGAAGGACATGAGGAAATTGCAGTGCAAAGATTTTAAATATTTACAAGATACATTATACTTACAGTTGTTTACATTAATTAAACTAGAAAGCATTTAAGAAAGACACAGGTATTTATTGTGTTGGTTCAGCTGCCTAAAATCTCTATTAAAACACATTTCCAAGAGACAGATTGAGAAAATTCAAGAAATAAACTAACAGGTGTTTGCCAATTATGAGAAACTGTCATTGGGAAAACAGACTTTATTTTTGTAATAGGATTCAAGGAACTGGAATACGGAGTCTTTACTACTGGGTGGAATTTAATTCCGTTGGGACTAAAAGTTGTTTTCTGATGGTTCTCTGGTAGCCTGTTTGAGGTAAGCTGGCAGACAAACTATGCAAGATGCACACCATACAATTTTCTATACTACCTGTCCTTAATGAAAACAACTGTTGACACGTGCAGCAGAGATGCTAAGTTTTAATTGTGCTGTAAATAAATACTCCTCAACATGAACTGGTTCTTCCAGGGTAGGTTTGAGGTATGCTGGTAGGTTGGTGTGAGGAGCACAGTCTGTGGGGGAAAAAATAAAGAATCCAGACTTCAAGGCAGGTCAATTATGTGTCGACTTCAACTTTATTTCTTAACCCAGTAGTCTGCTTTTAGACAACAAGGCCCTCATGCCATCATAAATGGGAGCCTTGACATTGATTTCAGAAAAAATGTAGAATCATACTTCACCATTATCTAAGGATAGAAGAGAAATGAGAAGTGTGAAGATGGCAACTGGCATTCAGGAAAAACTATTTTATCTAGCAGTATGTCAGCTGGATCGTTGGGGTTTGGTTTTTTTACTTTATTTTTGAATGGGTGTGCTAAAAATAATTGCCTTGACACTCACTTTCCCATCTTGCTTCATGCTAGGCTCTGTATTTCTTCTGCAAACCTAACATTACTTGCAATGGTTAATTTGCAGAGTTAAAATGCAAACAGTTAGATTTCTGTAGCAATGTTAATCTGTCTCTATTATACCTCTACCTTAAATTCATAACCAGGAATGTATAAACCTAATTATTTAATAGAAAGGATTGGGAACCACTAAATGCAAACTATCTGACTTAATGGTCATTTTGAAACCTTGATTCTTGCATTTTTAAGTAATTTATTTTAGCAAATGCAACATTTTGTTGATATGTTCTTAACTTGAATTATCCTTAATTTTTACATGAAACTGCCTGTGCTATAATATTAGGATTTAAATGGTCCTAATTAATCTTGATAATATTTCATTCTGACGATGGACATTCATATTTTGGCTCCTAGTTGTGGTCTTGTTCATCCTCATCATTTAGATACTACTACTGTCCTCTTCTTTGCTCCTTTCAGTGTTTCACAATACTTCGCATCATGAATAATAATGGTAAGTTAGGAGCAGGTATTTTGTTCAAATATCTTGGACCACTGGAGAAACATTAACTTCTTTAATTCAACAGTCAGTCAGCAATACTGAAGTCCTCAAACTCAGGAAAGCTGACTTTGACAAGCTCAGGAGGCTCAGTGTTGAGGTCCTAAGGGACCATGACTTGACAGAAAGAGGAGTCCAAGAGGAGTGGTTGCTCCTCAAGGGAGTAATCCTGACAGCACGAGATGGCCATCCCATTTCGGAAGAAGGATAGCAAAAGGGTGCAGCAGCTTCCTTAGCTCAGCAGGGAACTTGAGGACCTCCTACGCCTCAAAAGAGAGTCTTGTAAAGGATGGAAGACCGGAATTACCACCAAAAAGGAATTGTCAGCATTCGTCTGTACCTGCAGGGAGCAGATCGGGAAAGCCAAGGCTGCAACCGAGCTCTGTCTGGCTTCACATATCAAGGATAACAAAGAGTGCTTTTTCAGATATGTATGAGTCAGAAAAAAAATCAAGGATAACATTGGACCCCTGCTGAACCAAAAGGGGCAGCTCATAACTGACACCTAGGAAAAGGCCAACCTGCTTAATGGGTACTTTGCATTGATCTGTCATCAGTCCAATGGGACTGCCCTATCTTGCAAGATGTGGGATGGCCAGGGTGAGGGTTTATTTATGCCCCGCCTCGGTGTTGATCTAGTAAAGGATCACCTTTAAAGGCTGGACACCTTAAAGTCAGCTGGTCCTGACAGATTATGCTCTAGGGTGCTCAAGGAGCTGGCAGGTGTCATAGCCCAAGCGTTGGCAAAAATATTAAAAAATTTGTGGTGCTCAGCTGAAGTACCTGAAGACTGGAAGAAGGCCAACATGGTACCCATCTTCAAGAAAGAGTGGAAAGTAGATTCCGGGAATTACAGGTCAATCAGCTTGACCTTAATCCTTGGTAAGATTCTTGAGAAAATGATCAAGGAGACCCTTCTGGATAAACTCACTGAGGGCAACATCCTGAGGGATAGCCACCACAGGTTTGTCACAGGTAGGTCTTGCCTGACCAGTCTCATCTCCTTTTATGACCAGGTCACATATCACCTTGTCAAGGGAGAAGAGATTGATGTCATATACCTGGACTTTAAAAAAGCCTTTGATCTGGTGCCCCATGACTTTCTCATGGAAAAATTGGCCAGCTGTGGCCTCGGCTACACCAGTCTGTTGGCTGGGAAATTGACTCCGTGGTCAGATGCAGAGAGTAGTGGTCAATGGCAGCAAGTCATTATGGCGCTCCGTGACCAGTGGTGTCCCCCAAGGTTCTGTCCTTGGACCAGTTTTCTTTAACATCTTTATCAATGATGTGGACATGGGTGTCAGAAGCATGCTGGCTAAGTTCACCGATGACACTAAACTTTGGGGTATTGTGTCCACACCTGAGGACAGGCTAGTGATCCAGGCTGACTTGGATAAGCTTAGTAAGTGAGTGGACACAAACCTGATGATGTTCAATACTGATAAATGCAAGGTACTCCACCTTGGATGGGAAAAAACCCCCGCAGCATACTTATAGGCTTGGCAGTGCTATGCTTGCTAGCACCCCTGCTGAAAGAGACTTGGGGGTCATGATCGACGACAAGATGAACATGAGCCACCAATGCAATATCACTGCTGTTAAAGCAATCAAAACCCTGGATTGCATCTATAGATGCTTCTGAAGTAAATCTCAGGGTGTCATTCTCCCTTCAGGCCTTGGTGAGGCTGCAGCTGGAGTACTGCATCCAGTTCTGGGCTCTGCAATTCAAGAAGGATGTCAAGAAGCTTGAGAGAGTCTAGAGGAGAGCCATGTGCATGATCAAAGGGCAAGAGAAAAGGCCTTATAAAGAGAGGCTGAGAGCCATAGGACTCTTTAGTTTGGAAAAGCACACGCTCAGAGGGGACACAAAAGATATTCATCAGGATCTGGTCTATTCACCAGAGCGCCCCAAGGAAAAATAAGGACCAATGGTCATAAAATCCTCCAAGACTGTTTTAGGCTGGACATGATAAACAATTTCTTCACTGTCTGAACCCCCAGGACCTGAAAAAGATGCCCTCCAGATGTGGTGCAGGCACCTACTCTGGACTCATTCAAGAAACGCTTGGATGTTTATCTTGCTGGGGTCCTCTAACCCTTGCTGACTTCCTGCCCCTGTGGCAGGGGGCTGGACTTGATGGTCTTCGAGGTCCCTTCCAGCCCTAATGTCTCTAAAATCTATGAACTGTCAATTTAGTATGGTCAACATAAGTATGGTAACTTGTTTATGATCCAAGAGCAATTTTAAGTCAATTCAAAGACTCCTTCTGAGTTTACTAGGTGTTGGAACAGGTCCATATTAGTACAGCAGCCTCTCCTCTGGTATGAAAAATAGTAGCTAGTAGCTTTTAACAGTGTACTATGGCAATACATAACATTTTGAAACTGGCAGTAAGAATTTTGTTGTATAAGTGATTTGCTACTTCTGTAGCAGCTGACTGAGTTTCCATAGATAAGCCACTACCGTGGACAGCAAGCCATTGACTAAGTGTCAAAAAAATGTTTTTGAACAATTTACTGAGAAAACTAGGTTCAAGTTGAGGCATGTATTTGATAAGTTAGAATTTCAGGGGCAAGAGCTGCCTTTGTTCTTGTTGTCTTGTGGGGCCAGGCCAACTCTCAGGATCTCAAAATTGCGCTGTTAGATGGAAGGGTGTGACACAATTGCACTTACACACTCTTATCAATTAGGCACATGCACACACATGCATATGCACGTGTGCACACACACACAAGGTGCATACACCCCCACCACCAACTCAGGCACACACACATCCAGAATTACCAGCCACATGCACACCTATCACCAACTAAAGCACATACACACTAGACACGCTGAAAATTAGACAAAAATCAGTTGTCAGTACCCACACACTCTACACATACATGGATCACTAATTCATATATCACGCACGCAATGATATATATATTCCAGTTCACACACACACCACCCACCTACACATACACATAGGTGAGTTTCTAACTTGGATGGTATGGTGTATGTGTGTGCTAGGGGTACTTGGAGTACCTAGGGTGCCTGGTGACTATGGGAGGGGGAATCAAGGGTCAAAGATTTCCAGAAGAAGGGAGATGGATGGGGGTTAATATGAGAAGGGGAAAAATAAGAGAGTGAAAGTGCCAGGGCTGGGATTAGAACTGAGAGACTGGAAGGGGAGCTGGGTTACTTAAGGTCAAGCGTCCCTGGGGTTACTCAATGTCACTGGTGCTGGGCTGGAAGCAAGGGAAAAAGCTCAGTGGCAAGAAGGACACAGCCAGGAAAGAGAGAAGCAGAAAGCTGAGAGATTGGGGGTGAGGGGAGGCTGGAAATTGAAAGGCAGAAAGCTGGGAGATTGGGGCTGGAAACAGAAACAGAAGGCTGGGAGATAGCTGGGAAATTTTAGAGGAGGGTTGGGAGGTCAATAAGACAAAAACCCAACTTGGGGTTTTATTAAACAGACAACACATTACACAGCCCCATGAAGTTATTGGTGTGTGTACACACACACACACACACACACACACACACACACACACACACACACATGTAGCAAGAGAGAAAAAGGCTTGGTGGAGGGATTGAAGTCGAGGTATGTAGGGACAGATCCAGGTCCTTTACTTAGGGAAGGAAGGTGGGTGATGGCTACCTACCCTGGGCTGCGAGTTGATCCTTAATGGCTAGTTGGGGTCTTCTCCAGCAAGGTGTTGCCCAGAGGGGGGTCGCTGGCAGGGCCTCTGGGTGGATAGGTGGTGTGGCATGGTGCTGGTCCAGATAGAGAGAGCATCCCACTGGGTCTGTCTTCACTACCCCTTTTATAGGGCAGACCTTCTATGACCTTTGTGGCAGGGACGTGCCCAGGCAAGGGTCAACCCTGGTGTACTGAGCATGTGCATTTCAGGCTAGGACATGCAGTTTCAGGTGTGTGTAATGGTGTCTTGGCTGGTTTTTGCAGCAGTCTTTGTCTTCCAAATCTTGAGCCAGAGACGGTCAATGCAGGGTGATGTTTGGGTCATTCAGAGGGAGCTCTTTTTAGACCTACTGCCATTGTCTCTCAAGGACCTTCATTCATCCCCATTCATTCAGAAACCGATTTACATGAGACTGGTTAGGCATGAGTCATAGGTTACACCCAGGCAGAGGGCACAAGATGGAGGCTTGACATACAAAATGGAAATTTGACATTACTTTACACACACAAGCCTAAACCATACGGTATTCATATGAAACAATACAAATCAATGCACAAATGACAGGAATACAATATAATACAATATAATACAATATAAAACAGTAAAAATCAATACAAACAGAACAGAACATTATTTATAATATAAAAGGGGCTTGTTACAGTATAAAAAGAGGCTTATTACAATAAGAGCATACAACTTGTCTTGGCTTACCTAGTCACTTACAAGGGATAGAGAGGGCAGAGAGAAAGTCAGAAATGGTTAGGGGAAGGGGAGGGGGAGTGTATTTTTAAATTAAAAAAAGAAAAACCGTAGGTTTTGCTACATTCCTAGTTCTTGCACAATTCGTTTTTGGAGCATAAGTTTGGAGGCATTCTTTATGATGCGTTTAGCATAGAGTGGCCCCATTCTCAAAGAGCATAGTTTAAATTTAGTCCCTAAAGAGAGAACATCATCGTAGTCAAACATCTAAGGTATTAAAGGCACATGTTAGTGGCATATTTTACAAAAATAAGTTAAACCTCTTGTCAAGCTGACACAAAATGGAAGCTTTAATGGCTACTGCCCTTTGGAAATCCTACTGCAAAGATGTCTTTATAAAGGCTTCAAGGTGCATGTGTATTTGGCTCATGTTTTCACCAAATTTCAAATATTTCCCTTTGCCAAATGCATCATCCCTGATTTTTCCAGACTGAGCCTAAGACAGTTATATTTCAGCTGTATCTGTATCTCTATCTCTGCAATGCATAGCATGAGCAGGAACAGGATTTGTCTAGGCTGTTTGAGGTAGAGCTACAATCAACTATTATTAACCTATTGGCAATATTGTAAACTCTCACCTTGTCCCACACATTTTCTTTGACTCATAATCAGTCAGTCTTTCTGTACCCTCTTCCTTTTGTAGCTCTTTTATTACCAAGGATATTGTAATGATTAAATAACAGCAAAAACCTTTTTTTTGTCATTTGCAGTTATCCATTTGGGAGTCAGTTCATGAATTTGCACACAATTCTGTGACTGTTTTTGGTTTGAATGTTCAACATTGTCATCTACTGTCCAACAATCTAGTTGAATTCAAGTAAAATTATAAACTGACAGAAAATGGGTGCAGCTGCTATGTACCTGAGTTTAATATTTCACGCCATATGTGTGATTATACAAATGGTTTCACATCAATATGACCATTACATTGCAGTTCTAAAAAAACACAGAAATATTCCAACTAAAATATTCCAAATAAAAACAACCCCCCCAAACAAAACAAAACAAATAACCCCCAACCCCCCACACATTCTTTTGGTAATTTACAAGGAAATTAGAAGCTATTTACAAAAAATGTACACATTGTCTTTTTCTCTCTCTAAGCACCCCAGGCCAGATGTTCTTAGCTAACAGTAGTTAATTTGATTATATTAAAAATGTTTGTGATCTAATAAATAACCATAGAAATTGTATCTACAGTGGAATGTACACAGAGGTAATAAAGAGAGGAAAAAGAGTCATGTTTAAAGGAAAACACCCAAAAAACCACTCAGGTAGGCTACGACATACTCAAAAACAAAGTCCAAACAGTCTTAAATTTACCATTTTCATTGCACTATCTGTATATGATGCTCTCCTGTAAGGCTGGTTTAGCCAGGGACATCATCCATCTCTTGCCAACATGGTTTCAGACATCCAGTGTAGGAGTGTCATTGCCTTGGTTTAATATAAGCATGTATTCTTTATCTCCTTTTGCAGGAACTATACAAAACTACACAGCCTTTTGATCCTGAGGGTGTGTTGGGTACAATCAACTCAGTTGTGATGGCTTTCTTTGGTCTACAGGTAAAGTCAAAGAGTATTTTAAATACTATTTAAGACTCTGTGTTAGCTAATTAAAAATACAAGTGTACCTAGATTTAACCCGTGTCCAATATTCAATTCAAGGCTAACATAAAAGAATCCAGTGGGAAATGAGATAACACTGGAACCAAACCTAACATATCATTACAGTGGAGAATACCAGTAGTTACATATTTTGCTTGCCCAAGAAATAAAGACTAAGCCCGATAGTAACCCATAATGTATCTGGCTAATTATGCGATAATTTGTCTTGAGGAGAAGATTACTTCCCAATCCCAGGTGGTAGCCATTACTAGGCAAGCGTAATAAATGCATGAAACTTTTGGCCTACTCCATTTTTGTTGTTTCTCATTTGGTGTATGAGAAGAAATTAGACAAAATGTGAACATGTGAGCATATTTAAGTAGGCATTACTTCTCCATAAATATTGTTTGCTTTTCTTATAATTTAAACTGTTTTAAGAATTCAAAAGTTTATTCAACCATTTCATACAAATTCTCAAAGTGTTAGAATTTCCAGGAATAAATAAGATAAAAACAAGATTAAAACACTTGATAAATAGTGTTTCATAATACTTTTTCACCTCTAATACTTGCCCAGTTAGATGGCTCACTACGTGTTACCTTTCTAATAGACACCTGGGAAAACCATGTCCACTGAGGACCAACTTACTTTTTTTACCTTTAAGAAAGAGTACAGTTTCTAACAGGTGTTAAATATTTTTCATTTTTGATTATCAACATACATGGAAAATTATAAAGTTAGGATGCTTCTCCAAACACAATCCCCAGTGCTAGTTGGAAAAGACAAATAACTCAGTAATTTAGGGGAAGAAAAGATAGAGTTGCTTATTTATTATGCTATATACGAAACATAGTGGGTATTAGGTAAATTCAGAAATTAAACAAGATGTTGGAATGTTCTTTATGTTTCGGTATATACCTATAAATAAATGTAGAAGCGCATGGTTGTGTTAGAGTGATGTTGTAGCCATGATGGTCCAAAATACTTGGGGAGGTAGGGAGAAACCCTCTAGCCATAATAGAGAAGGTTTTCCTGTGGTAAGTATACCCAGAGGAGTTAGAGATTTTATGGGGAAAGAATAAGATTTATGGGGAAAGAATAAGAGACCTAAATATGTGCAGCTTTGCCAAATGAGAATGAAACCGGAGCATAATTGTAAATAAATCCTTGAATGGTGTAAACAGGAATTAAATTAAATTTTTCCTCCTAATGAAGAAAAAAGGGATTTTTTTTTTTTTACACCAGGAGTAAGGTGAGATATGGCAGAAAATAAACCCAAGAAACCCATTAGACTGAATAATAGGGAAAGATTCCTTTTAAGATACTTTGTTAGATTGTAGAATTGCTTCCTAAGGGAAGTAGTGGGAGTCTTGTATGTTGAGACATTTTAAAACTGGCTGAGAAAAATGTCAGAAGTAGCTCTCTAGTGGGGAGGGTTGGGGGTGTGAGTCAACAGAGGGGACAGGGGTTGACTTAATGGGCCTTTTCCACCTGTAACTTTCATAATTCACAGTTCATTAAATAGTAGGCCCGTGCAAAGTGGCTAGTATTTGCTTCAGATTCAACTAATTCAGGGAGCAGTGATTCGACTTGGTGATTTGTATTACTGTCCCAAAACAATTCAGCTGCTGCCAAATCTTCAAATCAAATAGGCCCCAACCCCTGCCACTGGCTTCTCTGCTTGACCCCAGCATCCCGGCACTTAAAAAAGCCTCACACTCGATGGCTTTTGCCAGATTGTAAGGGGGGCATGATGTCCACTACACCCCACTCCCCCTGCTGCATGGGGGGGCTCTGCCACAAGCTCCCAGAAGCCCCGATGGCTACTTCAGCAGCTGGTGTATGCAAGGGCTTTTTTTATGGGTTTTTTGGGGGGGGGAGGTCATTTTTTTTTTAAAGAACTGGGAGCTGGGGCCAGGCAGAGCACCACTGACAAGGCTGGGAGAGTGGGTAGGGGATGGGGGCTCATCGCAGAGCCCCCCCATGCAGTGTGGGGCAGGGGAGCAGCAGGGATTGCCCCACTACCTGGCAGAAGCTGATGAGTATAGGACTTTTTTTTTCTTTTGCTTTTTTTTAATGTGCCAGGGCACTGGGGTCAGGCAAGAGCTACTGGCAGGGCTGGTTAGAGCAGGTGGGGGTTAGGGGTGCTCAGGGGGGCTGGGGGACCAGGCAGGAGATGGGACTTGGTGTGGTTTCCCCCATGGTCCCCTCCTCCAACGCCACCCCCTCACCTTCTACTTACTGGCACAGAGTCTGGGTCTAGCTTCCTATAGTGGTGAGCTGGGATTGCCAGAATCTACAAAACTCTCCACATTTTTCCAATTTAATTCGGAGAGCTTCAAATTGATTTGGAGCTTTTTTTTGGTCTCCTGATTTGATTTGGATTTGGAGATTCAGCCGCAGAATCAGGCCAAATCTCCTCTTAATCAGATTGGCACCCAAAGCTTTACAGCCCTATTAAACAGCCCCCACTTTTTGGTGTCGTGAGCTACCTCACTGGGTGAATCTCTGTCAGGGGTAAAATGTTTCAGACAGTTTATGGAAACTTTTTATTTCATATCCTTTCACTGCCTTGCAGGTATAACTGTATACCTATAAGCATCATTAGCATTTCTTTATACTGCCTTATGCCCATTTCCCATCAATTGTTCTTCAGCAATAGATTCCATTACTATCATTGCAAAGATTTTTTTTTTTTTTGAGAATTGGGAAATCCAGTCCAAATGTGGGTAATCCTGCAATGTATCAAGAGGAGCTTTTAAAAGATACAAAACAAGCATGTCTGCTTTCTAGCATTTTTAAGACTTCAGTTGTTTAACAGATGACTTATTACGAGGCTGTTAAAATGGTATTTTTGTGTCATTATTCTAAAAAGGGTATTATTTTAATTCTTGGAAAAGTTACTTTTTAAATATAATTTTATGGCCCACTTCTGGAAAGACTAGTTACCAGTAGAATGTTTAAACATAAAGCCTGTTAAACTTTATAGGACTCTTGTTCACTAATTTTATAACTGCAGTTAATTCTCAGACTTGTATGAGGTGTCAGTTCTGTCAGCTGAGAGAAAGGATTAGAAAGCACGTCTGAAGCAATATTTTACCCAGTTTTTTTCTCATTTCTTGTCAGTGACCTTTCAACAGAGCACCTCCAGTACAGCTGCTGTGTGACACCATGGCATAAACTAGAAATCCCCACAGACATTTGCTGTGTAAATTTCTGAGAGATATTTAAATTCAGGGATTCACTTTTCACTATTTTATTGTTTTAGAGACTTGTAAAATAGTGTTTGGAGAAAAAAGTTGTAGTGGCACTTTAAAATATTTCTTTTGATTAAATAGAGATAAAATATGCTTAATGAACATATTATATATAATATGCTATAATCAATTATATCAGTGTACGAGATTTTCTATTGGCAAAATAAAATAATTATGCATGAATCTCGTGTGTGTGAAAATTAGAACTGCTGAATGCTGTAAATGCTGAGAGCAGAAAGGATTGAAAAATATGACAGATATAATCTCACTACTTTCTTGAAGTTCCCAGGAACCTTTACCCACTGAATTGAAATAGAGGCTATTGATATAATGTATTTGTGACATAAGAGGACCCTTTCTGGCTGCTTCATGAAACACTTTCTGTCAAGAAACGGGATTGGGTGATACGAACTTTTCCATTCTCTTTTAGAGAGAATAGGGAGGGTCAGTCACTACCTGTCTTAATCTCTAAATTCAGCTGATTTTTTCAGATGGCTGCATGGGAGCTCACTGAAGACTAAGGCCTTAGGCCCACATTACATTTGTAGTGCTATATATGCCCTTGAATTGCTGCAAAAAGCTAGGATAAATACATTCAGACTGTCTGTTGTGCCACAAAGAAGACGCATTTACCACAAAAATGGTTGGTCAGCCACAAAAAAGTTCCCATTTCAAACCACCATTCCATCATACGTCTCTCTCCCTCCAAAATCTCCAAATCATAGGCTCTCAATTTAGGGTTCATATATAGATATTAGGAAGTTTCAAATTTTGTTATTCCATATTTCTAAATAGATAAGGATGCTTAGAAGGGTGTCCCATTTGGGAACATCTTATAGGAAGGCTATATAGATCTTGAGTCAATGCTGGAATAAATATGGGCTTCTAATAGACAACTCTGAGACCATGCCCAAGGCCTCTGAGGTAGATGATGGAGACTTGTGTGTCTGACTAAAATTCTCTGTTATAAAACATCATTTGATTTAAACATGATAATGTTGCATTTTTAGCACACTAAAATTAAAAGATACCTGTGTTCTTCTTTAATTATGCTCTTTTAAAAATATCTTGACTAGTTATATGGGAGGGGAGGAGGGGGGCTGTTTTTTTGGCAGAAAAAAATGCATCTACATATGAAATTTCTATTTAAAAAGTCTGTCCAATCCAAGATAAATTATATACAATTTAGAAAATGCTTTCATACTACAATTTCTGGTTAGATTTATGCAAAACACATTTAATCACAAAATGATCAAAACTGAGTCACATTTTTACAGGATCCCAAATTGCTTTTAAAAATTGCTATGCTTATTCTCAAAATGGCCAGTGAGTATGAATAACAGTTTTTTAAAGCAAAAAAAAAAAAAAAGGTATTTCCTTATTATATATAGAATGGTCACCCAGAACCTTATGGTTCATGATATCCAACATTTTAACCATAAGGCAATGTGTGGCAGAGTACAGGTTGTGTCAGCCACTTCAAAAGGTTTCAGGCAGGCTTTGAGTAGCCAGAAAGTGCAGTTTGGTCCAATTGGATGGTTACACAACTGAAAGGAGGCCACCAGATTGGAGGAGGGCTGGGCAGCCCCCTGTGAGCCTAGGCTGTAGGAGCGAAGCTGGCAGTTGCACCTAGGGAGACAGGAAAGCAACATCTCTTAGCCTGCAGACTGCTGCTCCCAGAACACCTGGAGGTCAAAGGTAGGAACTATGGGGATGGAGGAGGTTCCTGGTCCTGGGGCATGACCAGAAACTGCACCCTGCTGGGGCTGGATGGTGTGGTGGGGCTGCCTGTGGGACAGTCTTCAGGAAATGAAAACCAGCATCTCTCCAGTGAAAAGAGAGGATGGAGTGCCTTAAAGCCTCAGTCCCTGCTGCCTTGTGGGTACCCCATGGAGAAGAAAGGTTAGGAGGACACACCCCGACAGAAAAGCAAGAGGTTTGGGTGACAGCACAGGGGCCAGGAGCACCCAAGGCCCTATGCCTGAATATGGGTGAGGCCTAGTGGGAGGCCAAGAGAGGGATCCAAGCACGTCGACAGACATCTGAAGCCTGAGTGGGCCGTAGTCCAAGTTAGGGGTCTAGGCACATCGACAGATACCTTAGGCCCAAGGGGGCATAAGACCCAGGAGCCCAGTGAGGGCCAAAACAGTAACGTAGTGAGAAGGCAGAGTTGTGCCTTTTGCCTTTTTTTACCAAAATTTTAATTTCATAAGAGAAATAAAACAATCCATCTGCAGCAATGTGAATTGTGAGTGCTGAGTACAAGGGGACCGACATTCAAAGCAACCCTGAAAAATCAAAGACCACGATGCTTTTCTCTCTCTATTCCAAGCACACAGTATTGTTTGGCTCTGAAGTATTTTTCTGAAGTATGACCATAAAAAGGGCAGCTTAACAGGGTCTGTGTTTGTTTTTATTTTAGGGGTGTTTATATCAAAGTTACTCACTTTACCAATCGAAGGTTTTTAGTCTTCCCTCAAAAGGAGTATGAAACTGTTGTGATGGGGGAGGCCTGGGCTATGGAGGAAGACATGTCCTTCTAGACCAAAAGTTAGACTTATTATGTGTTAAAATATAGATATTGAACTCTAAACCTCAATAATAGAATAGAAATAGAAAATGATGAAAAAATAAAATGAAATCCTTTTATCCTACACTTAAATTTTGTTTGCGCTAGATCCTCATGTATACTGATGTACACTGGCTTAGCTCCATCAAATTCAGTGGAGCTGCAGTAGTATAATAATGTGAGGATCTGACCTTTATGCTTAGTCAAGAATCAGCCCAATATGAACCACGTGTCTCTGATTTTATTTAGTTATGCTGCTACTAGCTATGTCAGGGCAAATGAAATTTAGTAAAAATTATTTCACCGACCACTACCAAGCCAGACAAATTGGTTAGACGTGTTCTCAAGCCTACCTGTATTTCAGGAGCAGATGCTTTTGAATATAGAAGAGTACTTTACAAGTCAAGGAAACAAAGACCATATTTGCAAGCAAACAATGTTTTTCAGATGAGCTAGATGTAGCTTTTGGCCAAATTTTGTGTAGTGCATATTACCTGCCAAGCTTTTAAGAAGTCCATTGAAATCAAGGATAACAGATTGACTTCTATTAGTAGATGTTTAGGATTTGTAAAATCCCAGAAAAAAGATGACAAAGCCGAGAGGGGAAATACAGAGTCCCTGGGCGAGGGACTAACAATAGAAGGATGAGGGTGAGGTGGGGAACGCAACTAGATTACATAAAATAGAAAGTTAGCCAACTAAGCCCGGGAGTAAGGGAAGGGGGGAAAGGGAGGGAGGGGTTTCGCGACCCTGAGAGGAAAAGAGGATAGAAACACACATACCTGTGACAATGGTCCGCAATGATGGAAGAAGTAGTCCGAAGGTAAAGAGTCTCAGTCTATATACAGTCTATCGCGGGGGTCCTCTTCAGGTGGCATAGGGTCGTCGTCATCGTCTGTGGTTGATGAGTCCTCTTGAAGCGAAGGTCCGTCTGGTGCAGGGGGGGAAGTTCAGGCGGTCCCCTCTGAGTCCGATCCGGCGGCTGTTCTCCTGCTGGGGTCCGTGTACTGGCGGTGGCCCGTGATATGCTCGACATAAATGTTGCGGGACCACTGGATGGTGTCGGACACCATGAGGCAGCACATCAGTTTGGTGTAATGGTGGGAGATGTGGCAGGCACTTGATCTTAGCCAAAAGGCTGAGTTACTCAGTACTTTTCAGTGTTTAGCCTTAGAGCATTACAGGAACATTGTATAGTATGCTGTTATATCATTTACAGTTGTACCTTTTAAGAATTGTTATTGTTCCTATATTGTAGTGGGTTTTAATTTTATTTGACTTGTTTGCTATATATGCCATATTGTTTTTAGAGGTTTTTTATTTGGTTTTATCTATCAAATGTCAGTTTTGTAAACTGGTGAATATTCAAATAGAGCTAGACCGATCATTTGGTTAAAATAAGGCACTTAATTTCCACTGGGACATAAAAAAACAAACAAACAAATAAACCCCAAAATGGTCTTTTACTTTAAACTCAGTGTGTTCCCATGGTGACCCCCACACATGCACAAAAGAGGCAGCACCTTAGTTGGACCTGGCTCACCCAATGCATGTAAAGATCAGGCACTTTAATGGGGCTTTTTTGGTGCTTTTATCTAACAATTGATTGAATCAAATTTAGATAAGTGCCAAAAAGCCCTGCTGAAGCACCCAATCTCTACAGATACTGCAGAGCCAGGTCTAAGTAACACACTGCTTCTTCTGGTAAAGCTCAGTTTTGGGTTTTTTTTAATGTCTGCAAGCAGCTTAAATGTCAGTACTGTTGCTTTACAATGGAAAGTTATTTTGAGATTTATCTAAAATATACTACAGTCAGTTGGACTTCAGCAGTAGTTTAACTAAGAAGGTGGAATAGGGGCAACCATGCCAGGTCTGGCTTAAGGGTAGAGGCAAAAAAACAGTGACTGCTGCTAGCATCTGTGTATTTTTAAACCAGAAGTCACCATTTCCACTTTGCCCCAGGGGCTTGGGTGCATTGCTTCACTGCTGAACTTCCAAGAACTTCGCAATTTATGGACATGATTAAAATGGACTAATTTTGGATACCTTAAGATAAATTGAAAAGAACTATTTTTCTGAACTGTTTAGGTAATGCTGTGTACCTTTCTATATAATTTTGCTCTTCCTCCTCATATGAATAATCCAAATCAAAAAATTCTATGACAAAGAGAGGTTTAATTTGAAGCAGGGAAATGCCAAGAATTTTACAAAGCATTCTCATCTTGCAAATTTCCATTTCAGCTGGCAGAGTCAAGAATTCTGGGCAAATTAAATCATACTTGTGGCTGCTTATCCAAACGACTCCCATCTTTTGAATCTTGTGGCATTTATCCACTGATTGTAACAGCTTGATTAGTATGGAAATATCTAATACAATTAGTGCTTAAAATATTCCTGTCATCCCTGCAAAGACTCTAAATTTTCAGAAGAAAAGCATGCACATAGAACATATTCTATTGTTGATTCAGATTTTTAGGCTCATCTTTTCAAATAAAAACCCTGAGCAGTACCTGGGTTTGAAGAGTTTGAACAGAGTTTGAGGAGTTTGTATAGAACGTAAAAATTACTTAGAAGTTGATAAGACTTCTAAATAACATAACTAGTTGCTCTTGACTATGTTTTTGCCCTAAAATGTAGTTTCTAGGATTGGTTGGAAAACAACTATTTTGCAGAAAAGGAAAAATATTCAAGGTTTTGAGTTTTGTTTTTGTGTTTGTTTGGAGTTTTTTGGTGGGGCCAAAGGGAGACATTGGAATTTTTTAACAAAATAATGAGCAAGAGAGAGTGCATGCTGTTATGGAATTATCAGTAGTCCCAGTAACAAAGATAAAAGCTACCCTGATGCAATTCCTGGAATCAAAGGACACGTCCAGATGAGTACACAGAATGCACATGGTACATGTGAAAGGGTTCTCTGTGCTGTATATTTGCAGCATGGAGGCAAAATTAGATATTGAGAACTCCCGGTAGCTGAAAAAAATGTAGGGGAAAAAAAGCAGGATATTGTACGTGGTTGCAGCATGCACCACCCAAAACCAGAGACTGGCTGGCCAGAACCATACTTTGGCTGTCGGCTAAGTTCTGCATGCCCAGATCACTGCCGCTGCAGTTCCAGGAGGCAGGACCCCAGGTAAAGCTGCAGGGGCTACCCAGGTGCTGGTCCCAGCCTCCCCTGCCCTACCTGGGGCAATCTGCCATGTACCAGAGCATGCATTCAGGGGCATTCTGCGGGAATGAGTTGCAGTGACACAGTTATGCACTACTGCTGTTTTTCCTTGGGAAATACATGTGGGCACTCATCTAGACATGCTCAAAAAGAGCAGATGCATAGACTTCATTCTTTTCTATTGGCTCTTCTTCCATGTTGCCTAGGAAATGTTCCAAAGAAAACTTAGTCAAAGCCAAAACATTTCTGCCAAAGCATTTTGGTTTTGGTGATTTGTTGATAAAATATTTGTGATAAGCTCTAAGAGTTTTTCACGATGCAGAGGATATTCAGCTGGTACAAACTGTTAAGATTGGTAAAATCCAGATAAGAATCTACCCTTCAAGCTTTACATATTTTAATAAAGCCTTTGAGGTGTTTTCCAAGTACTGTGATGGATGTGGAGGCACTGAGGTGAGTTAGGTTATACAGCTTTGTGAAGATGTGACAGATTTTGTTTGTAAAAAATTTCAAATGTATTTTGTGGGGGTTTTTTCCCCAGTCTTTTCCAGTCATCTCTGTTAAACAGCTAGTGAGCCCCTAGCTTCTATTTTAACTCCTATTTCTCCTTTGTTATATTAGAACACAATTTTAACCACTTACAATTCTCGGCAAGTAGGTAAGGGGACACTCTGCCTCCCAACCCCAGAACTTAAAAAAAAAAAAAAAAAAAAGAGAAGGCCTAAACTGAATATTATAAGTTTTGTTAAGACCCTTAACAAAAAAAAAATGTATGCTTGAATTTTTGGCTGAATTGGGTCCTTTAATACATATTTTTACCATTTCATAGCTTCATAATTGGTAGGATCAGAAGGGACCTGAGCAGATCATCAAATCCAACCCCCTGCCATGGCAGGAAAAAGTACTGGGGTCAAATGACGCCAGCAATCTTCAACATTGGAATGTATGTAAGTCTTTATTCCATTGATCATGTATTATTTTTCACAGATATATAAACATATTCACAATTAATTGCTGTCACTTTGACCAGGATTTCCCTCATCTATCATTTGACTGCTGATTAATGTTTTAATTGCACTAAAACAAACATTTTCTAAAAAAAAAAATGCATTTCTTTTAAAAATAAAAATATTTCTCAGTCTTTGAATTACACTTATTGAGTGTAACAGCCATACTTTTAATCTTTGAAAGGATAATATTTAAGCTGGAAAACTTACTGTTATTATTTTTACAAAATGCTCACATAGTATAGCCTTAGTTGACAATTGCCATTAAATTGGTTTGAAATTGTCATAGTTTCACCCATACAAACAGCCCCAGAATGCAATGCACACATTGTTTTTGAAAGGCAGAATGAAGAAAAAAAGTTCTTTGTTTCTAGTTAAGTACCTGAGTAGCAGCAACTAGAGAGCTAAGCCTGCTCATTGTTGTACTTCCTGTGGGTCAAATGCAAACTTTACTTTTGATTGTCACTGGGTGTGTCTACATGAGATGCTTTACTGTGTAGTAGCATAGTTTACTGCACAGTAAGCATGTATGCCTACACGTGCACATGCTTACTGCACATTAAATCTCACTAATCAAGAGTAAATTTGATACCTGCAAATGCAAGTAGCAAATTTACTTTTGATTAGTAATAGTGTGATAGCACTCATGTAGATGCCTGACTGAGATCAAATCTGCACCTGATTAGCCAGCCACCAGGGAGTGGGAGATTGCTCCCTGCCCCTGGGAGTTGCCCGCTGCTGGGACAGGCTCTACCACTGAAGCCTGGGTGGGGACAGTGTTCTCCTGCCTTGGCAGTAGGGAGTTCCAAGCCCCTTGCTCCAAGATTGTGATCAGAGAGCCTGGGGTGGGATCTTCCAGCCCCTGCTAGAAGGTCATTATTGCCCAGCCCCTGCTTTACCATTGTGATCAGGGAGCAAGGGGCTGGGAGACCCTTAAATCCCAGTGCCACCTCCACGTCTGGTGCTGAGAGATCCTTATTTTCTGCTCTGACCCTTATCTCCCAGCCTCATCTCCAAGGTTACCGGGCTTAGGGTAGGAGACCCTTATCTCCTAGCCTGTTCTCCACCTAGTTCTATGCTCTTAGAGCAGAGTGTGGAACAAGCACCCCAGCCTCATCCCTGCAATCATGGAGCAGAGCTGGGAACTGTCTTGTCAGGGGCAAGTCCCAGTATACTGGTGGGGCAGCTTAGCAACAAGATGGCTGCTAGTTGCTCCACCAGCAGCTTGGAGCAGGGGGCTGGGACCTGCCCATCCCCGACACAGTTTCCAAATCCTGTCCCTGATCAGAGAGCCAGGAGCCTTCTGTTGCCAGGGCAGGAGGGCATTGTCCCTGCCCTGGCAGCAGGTAGCCCCCCAAGGGCAGGGTGAAATATCCCAGCCCTGGCCAGGAAACAGCTGCCTCTGGTCCCAGTGCCCTCTGCCAGTCCCTGGGCTAGCACCCAGAGGGAGCCTAGAGCTTCCCTTGGTGGCTGCACAGCCCCAGGAAGCGAAAACAGTTTGCTACCATTAGCAGCAAATCTGCTCTTGCTTCCTTATATGTATAGACGCCTGCCTGGGAGCATTTACTTGTGAGTAATTTTCTCAAGAGTAAATAGATCCCAGATCAAATGCATTTATAGACACTCATTAGTAGGCAGCAGAAACTGTGCTTACTCTATTTCCTCACTTATTTCAATTTCCTTGACTTTTGCACGAGTTGCCAAAAAATTGGCAATTATTTTGAATATTAACAATGCAGTTGTTTAGAAAATTGTTTCTAAACCATATAAAAAGTTACAAAGGGCAAATTATACCATTGATTAATCTGGACAACCTCTTTGCTCTATCAGAGGTGAACAGGTATACCAAGAGTATAATAAGTCTGCAGAATCTATGTTATTGGTGATGGATAGATGCATCAATTGCTATCTGCAAGACAAACAGTGCAGGTTTTTTTTCTTCTGAAATTTTTGTAAATGGTAGTTAGAGGAGAGGAAGAAATCCTTTTAATTTGAAAGTGAGTGCTTATCATATAGAAATAGTTGAGGAACGGCAACCAGAAATCTTCATTATGCTGTTTTGCTGAGTCACTTTTTCAAGCAGAGCATCACAGTAAGAAAAAGAAACTGTACACTGAGTTCCTGCTCAGTGTTTCTAACAGAAAAACATCTGCTTCTCTATTACTCAGTCATTGCAGGTGTGTGTGTTTGCTTTGCTAAACAGTTTAATGTGATGAGTTTTTGGAAAAATGTTGTGTTGGAAAAAATGCAAAAAGTGTGACTGACCCAAGTCAGTGGGAGAACAGAAAAATGTCTCTTATGTTTTGCACAAACTCTGGGTCTTGCTCAGTCTCTCCGTTGCATAGTTTTCCAAGTACCAACTGCTTTGTTTTATTCCCTTGGGTGACAACCAGCCATGGTAACTGTGAAGCTCTCTCAGTGTCAGCAGTGTAACCTGACATCACCCACCAGGTGTTGTCTGTAACTGGATTTTCTCCTATGCCTTTATCCCTTTCTTCTGGAGATAACAGGAGACTGGGATGTATCATTCAGCACATTTGCATTAACCAGCCTGTTAAACAGTGACTAATGGCCATTTCAGGTTCTGCTGAAACTTCAGACAGAGTGCCAGGAGGCTCCCATTGATTGACGATTTTTTGTCTAGCTTTTATTGGAGCTTCAATACCTAATGATATGCTGGCATTCATACTCCTTCACTTGCTTATAGAGGGAATGACATGAGCCAAATTGTTGAGTGCTGTGTGGAGGTGAGTGACATCAGTCTATCACAGCAGAGTTTTATGTACAGTTTCCCAAAATTCTGAACCTATTTACTAATGTTATATGATAACCAGCTGCCTTTTCTTACCAGTATTTTACTCGAGTTGCCCTTCCACCGGGCAAGATCTGGGTTTGTCTGTATGTCTCAATGTCTAGAGTGGAAGGTATGTGGCTCCATATATGAGGGTTTTGTCATTCAGGCTTGCCCAGAGAAAAAGATTGTCTCTGTTGTTACTGTTAATGAAATATCCCCAATCTTGGTGTTGACAATTGAAGTCACTCCACATAAGGTCATTTGGTCATAAATAGGCAGGGATGTGATTGACAACAGCAAAGGATAGCTTGTGTATGTTGATGATGATTGTGTCATTGACCTGGACAGCACTCCATTCCATTGCAGTCTGGGAGGTGTTATGTCCCTTGGTAGTGTATGGCAGGTTGTTTCTGTTGAAAGTAACAAAGCCATGGATCTTGCTAGCTACAGAGTCTGCAAGGCTGTAGCTTGAGAACTTCATCTTCCATAGCTGCTCTATATGTGTTTCTTGTAGGAGGACTATATGTGCTTTCATTTCTCTGGTGATGCATTCCAGCACTTAATTGCATTAAGCTGAAGAACAGTCAGGCTTTCTCTCATAAATACAAGTTTGCTTTGGCTCATCCTGTAGTTAGTGTATCAGAATTGGAAAAATCAAAAGTCTGATTGCCTTGGTTTTGATGTTTAGTTTCACTTTATAGCTACTCATGGAAGACACTGCAAGAAGGTAGTCACTATCGTCTCCCCAGTAATAAAAAATCTTTCCCTCACTTGACAAGTTTCCATAATCTCAGCATAGACTTATCAGCATTGACAATATGATTTTTCAGTCCACACCGTCTGGAAGCTGGAAGCTTGTGACCTCTGGGAGCAAAAGGAAGTCGTCCCCCCCCCGGTTTGCCTGGAGAACAGATATGGAGCACTAACAGCAGAGAGGAAGAGTATATTCCATTTGTGGATGAGGTCAGACCAGGAATCCCCAAGATGGGGGAGTATTGATATCACTACCACAAAGAGAAAGCAGTGGGTGGTGGTGGTTGGAGACTCCCTTCTGCGGGGGATGGAGGGATCCACCTGCCAGCCTGATGTGTTGTCCCAGGATGTCTGCTTCTTGCCTGAAGCCCTGGTTTGAGATGTCACAGCAGGATTACTGAGACATATCCATCCCTCTGGCTATTACTCTATGCTGCTCATTCATGTGGGCATCAGTGATACTACTGTGGGTAACCTTGACCAGATCGAGTGACTACAGAGCTCTGGGTGCAAGGATGAAGGGGAGAGAGGCACAGGTGGTGTTCTCCTCTATGCTTCTGGTCAAGAAGGGCCCTGGCAGGAGCAGATGCATCCTACACATCAATGCATGGATGTGAAGATGGTGTTGCCAGCAGGGATTTGGCTGCTTCTATCATGGGATGTTGTTTAAAAAGAAGGATTGCTAGAAAGAGACAAGGATCCACCTGACAAAGAGAGGGAAGAGCATTTTTGCAGGCAGGCTAGTGAAGGAGGGCTTTAAACTCGGTTCACCAGGGAATGGAGACCAAAGTCCTGAAGTTAGTTGGGAAGTGGGACATGTGGAGGGAGCAAAAGAATGAGAGGGCAACAGAGAAGGCCTCCTCATTCTTCCTGAGAAAGTAGGGCAATCAGCTAGTTACCTCAGGTGACTGTACACAAATGCACAGAGCCTGGGAAGCAAGCAGGAAGAACTGGAAGTCCTCCCACAGTCACAGAACTATGACGTGATTGGAATAACAGAGACTTGGTGGGAGCTCGCATGACTGGAGCACTGTCATGGATGTGTACAAACTGTTCAGGAAAGACAGGCAGGGGAGAAGAGAAGGAGCTGCACTGTGTGTAAAAGAGCTGTAAAATTACTCAGAGGTCCATAGGAAATTGGAGATAGGCCTGTTTGAAAGTCTTTGGGTTAAGGTTAAAAGGGAGAGCAACAAGGGTGATGTCATGTTGGGAGTCTATTATAGACCACCAGACCAAGCAGATGAGGCTTTTTTCAGGCAACTAGCAGAAGTTTCCAAATCACAGGTGATGGTTCTCATGGGGGGACTTCAGTAACCCTGACATATGGTGGGATGGCAATACAGTAATGCACAGACAATCTTGGAAGTTTTTGGAGAACGCTGGAGATAACTTCCAGGTGCAACTGTTGGAGAGACCAACTAGGGGCTATGCTTTTCTTGACCTGCTGCTCACAAACGGGGAAGAATTGATAGAGAATGTAGATATCAATGGCAACATGGACAGTAGTGACCACAAGATGATTGATTTCAGGATCCTGACAAAAGGAAGTAAGGAGAGCAGCAGAGTAAAGATCCTAGACTTGGGAAAAGCAGACTTTGACTCCTTCAAGGAATTGATGGGCAGGATCCACTGGGAGGCCAGTTTGAGGGGAAAAGAAGTCCAGGAGAACTGAATGTATTTTAAAGAAACCGTACAGAGGGTGCAGGAAAATACCCTCCTGATGTGCAGGAAGAATGGCAAATATGGCAAAGAATCAGCTCGGTTTATCAGAGAACTCTTTGGTGAACTTAAACACAGAAAAGAAGCTTATATGAAGTAGAAGCTTGGACAGATGACTAGGGAGGAGTATAAGATTGTTATAATAATGTATATACCTTAGACTTCCCACATACAACAGCTAAGCAATACATGTACACTGACAATGTTACTATAGTAGCCCAAGGAACTGACATGACAGAACTGGAAAAGATACTGGTACTGACATGGAACTTATTTTGGACTCTCCCCCCAAGTAGTGCTTAGAGCTGAGCATCAATAAATCAGTATCAAGAGGAAGGTCATGGAAAATATGGCTCCCTAACTGACTGAGAAAGGCAACCTAATGACAGATGAAGTAAAAGCCTAAGTACTCAATGCCTTTTTTACCCTTGTTTTCACAGGCAAGATCAGCTCCCAGACAACTGCACCCAGTAGCACAGGTTGGGGAAAAGGTGAGCAGCTCTTAGTGGTGAAAGAACAGGTTAAGGACGATTTAGAACAGCTGGACATATACAAGACATGTAGCTGAATGCAAGGCATATGAAGGTGCTAAGGGAGTTGGCTGCTGTGATTTGAAGAGCCACTGGCCATTATCTTTGAAAGCTTGTGATGATCAGGGAAGTCTCAGACAACTGGAAAAGGCATGAATGACATGTGCCCCCAACAGCTGGGAGGGCATGGTAGCAGTGAGCGGGGAGCTCCTGCAGATGCCACTGGCGCGGTCAGTGGCAGAGAGGCGTGGGGGTGGCAAATGCCAACCAGGGGTCGGCGACTACACACAGACGCCGCTGGCAGTGGTGGTGGTGGTGGCCAGCAGCAATCGCTGGCTACCTGCAGATGCCACCAGTGGTGTCGGTGGCGAAGAGGGAAAGGCAAGCAGAAACTGCCTGCAGGCACTGCTGAAAGTGTTGGTGGTGCCTTTTTGTAGGGGGTGCACCGCCATACTTAGAGGGTGCACATGCACCTGCATGCACTCCCTACACATTGCCAATGGAAAAAGGCAAATATAGTACCAATCTTTAAGAAAGGGAAGAAGGAAGATCTAGAACCAGTCAACCTCACCTCAGTCCTTAGAAAAATCATGGAGCCAGGTCCTCAAGGAATCAATTTCTAAGTACTTGGAGGAGAAGAAACTGATCATCAGGGATCCTGGTTTTCTCCGTTTAAAAATCTGAAACTCTCTGATTAAAGAATCCCCAAATCCATGGTTTTTCACAATTAAAATGAAACACTACTCTGTGCATGTGTGTGTGTGTAAACAGATGAACACAATGCTTTATTGATACATTTACAATTTTAAAGCAATTTAGAAGTCTACCAGTGCCTTGATCATAATAAAATAAATTCTAAATACCTATATATTTTGGTGTTTGATTTTAGTTTTTTTATAATGGAAAATCAGAGCTTCCCCTGTCTACTTTGCTTCCCAGGATGTGGGTCAAGCTGCAACTATCCACCCTGCTGCTTTGTGGGACTAAGCAGCCCTGATACAGTGATGCCTTACCCTTGCCCATGCTGTTGCCTTTCACTCCCAAGCCACACGCCCCCACCAACCCTGCCAATGTCCTTCACTGCCAACCCACAACTCCCTGGCCCTGCCAGTGCCCCTCATGCCTGATGCATAGCTTCCCCATTCATGTGGTGCACCTCATTTCTGACCTGCTGTCCCCTACCTCTGGTCTGCCAGTGTGTGAGGAATGGGTAGAGGATATGGGGAAGGGGGGAGTGGGCACAGGAGATGCATGAGGAGGTGGAATGGTGGCATGTGCTCCATGAGTTTTCTGCACCCACAGTGGGGCACACAGTTGCTGCTAGGCTGGATCAGCTCTGGGCAGGAACTGCCATTACAGATGAGCTGGTGAGACTTGGTGCTGGTGGGAGTGCTGTGCTGCCAAAGTGAGGCACAACAGTGAGTGGCATAGAATTGTGCTCCCTGCTGCTGCCGGGTGGGCAGTGGATGCCTTACCTTGGCAACCATCATGGTGTAGTGCTCCCTCCGATGCCAGGTCCTGGCTGCTGGGCCATGGAAATGGCTCCTCTGGAGCTGGTCCAGCCCAGCTGCTGGATGTACCATATTTTCTTCCATCTGTAACATTTAAGTAAAATTCCATTGTGATTAAAACAGGATATTTATAATATTGGTAAGAATCAACTGCCCAGCTCAATATACAGTTGTATTTATGTACTGTGCTTTTAATGGCTCCAAAGACAAAATTCTTTAAAATATTGTGCTATTAAGTGTAAACAGCTTTAAAAAGGCCTATACTATTTTATTAATTAAAATATGTGTTTTTTCTCTGCAAACAAAAACAAAACAAACAAGGCCTTATTTTACAGCAGTGCTGTAGAAAGCTCTCCTCCCCCCCCCCCCACCTTCCTGAAAGTCTGTTAGACAAATTCAGCTGCTCAATACTGAGCTTGGTGAATTCTGCATCCACTCTTCTGCTTTGAAAAGTGATGATGTGTCACAAAAGACAGTTATTGATAACCATCATGGCAGGGTGATTACATTTTCTCACAAACTGAACACTACAGAATGTAAGAGTTATTGATTTAAATGGTTTCGCTTTGCTTTCCCTTTCTTTTCCTAAAGCACGGCGTTTGTGAAAGCCACAGTAATCAGCAACAAGATGGATTTTAAAGAAGATGGTCAGACTCCCATTTGCTTTTCCTGGACAGTGCCCATCTAACTGCCATTGGCACTTTTCAAAATGTCTCTCATCGTGACTTCCCTCATTAAAAACAGCCATACACAGCCTTTGTTGAAGGCTGTGTATGGATGAATGAACTCTTAGGAGATCTGCACCTTGCTGGAAATGGTGCATCAAAGAGTTAACTGAAGACTTCATTAAAAGTAAAAGGATCCAACTCTAATCCTAAAAGAAAATGCCGGAGAGTTCCCATTTCAGTGGACACTGAGAGAGTTCACTACCTTTCAGAATTGAGCCTTTACTGATTTTTGGAAGAGGAGTGATTTCTACATGCGATATATAATTCCACAGTTTTCTGATCATGTTCTAAACAACCTCCCTGTTACTTTAGGTATTTAGTTTGAGAATAAAAGGTAAAAGTAAATTGTAGAGATCCATGGGATAAATGAGGAGACACTATCCTTTTCTTTCTCTGTCTCTGTTAAGCTGTGTTAAGGGATAGCTCCTCATCCTAACATTGGGTATAAGTAACTTGCGTGAACACTGAGAAACTGTTTAGGGTCAAACCATGGTGAAACAAAGGCATAACTAGATTTTTGAGTGCTTCAGGAAGGAGCTGCATATGGGGCAAAATGAATAGCTGTGCCCCATATATTTTAACAGGCCTGTTCAGGACAGGAAGATGTGTACTTCTCGGCCTCTTGAAGGCTCAGATCAAGTGTACTTTAGAGTAGAATCATTGAGGCTTTAGAAAGTATCAACAAACATTTCTAGAAAGGAATAGGTTTCTTTTTAAAAATGGCTTACACTTGCACTAATTTATTCTATTTGCATTAATGGGTCTACTTGGCACTGTTTCAGTAACACTGGCAGAGTTTTATGCTTACCTTCCTGGACTACTTCCTCCTGAAAGTGGTGTGGAACAGAGCCATGAACTTGAATTCACTTTCTGCCAAAGAATGCATTTTCAGTGAAAACCTCTTGCTTCACAAATATCTTGGGTAGTTCTCACATCCATAGTTGTCCATTGGCAGTTCTCAGTTCAGTCTATTAACTGGAAAATATTTCACCTTAATGTCGGGTGATGACAGTCTGGCTTGAAAATTTTGAACTGCAAGTGGAAACTGAGTCTGCTCTGGAAATGGAGAACCTGAAATGACTCATTCCAGTAAGCTCCTGAGTAGAACATTTCTCCCTTTCACCACTTGTAAGAAACAGATAAATATCAGAACCTTTTCCTTTACCATTTAGGCTGCCTGTCAAACATTCCTAATTTTAGAGAGGGTTGCTGAATTTTTCTGGGGAAGGGAAGGGAGGAGCACAATTAAAAAAAATATCTTAGAAACCTTGTGCACAACGTGGTTTTCTTTCTACTGAGGCTGCATTTGCTTCTGCTTTTCCCCTCTACATGGAAATTTAGGAAAGTGGAAAGGGCAACTTCTTTCAAGATTCATTCCAGAACAACAGATCATGAGAAAGCTCCTCATATGTATTGTCTGAGCATCTCAACAACCTATATCTACTTTCTAGCAATAGGTGTTTGCTACCAGCAATAGCATGTAACTGCTCTTCTTAAAGAAATAATTTATTTAACTGGGTCCATGTGAAGAAAAAGTAGGAAAGTAAAATTAATTTACCAGATTTGAAATTTGGCTATACCAAAACTCCTTTGTTCAAAGCCCTAACTTTTCCACAAAATTCTCCCAGCATTCTTAAGATTCATTTCTGCTTAGCTTGTGAAATCAAACAAGGTAACAGCCAGAGGTGAGATGGTATCCAATAATTGGATGGGATTTCAGGGTCAGAATGTGTTGGTTTGTGGAAATGAAAACCTCCTCCTTTGAAAGGCAAGATGAATGGGACTTTCAGCAATATATTACATGCAAAAAGAAGCTTTTATTTGATGCTACTGATCTTGTGCACATTTGAAAACCTAACTCCATATTTAAAAACGTGCAGATCAAATGTTTGACCCACAGAACTGGGAGCCAGGAGTCTTGGATTCCCTTCTTTGTTTTGCTGTAGGCTTCCAATGGGATTTTGAGCAAGTCCCTGCTTCAGTTGTCACATATGTAAAACAGGGATACTGATTATTTTCTTTTTCTATTAGAGAACCAATTGCAAATAGATCTTCTGTATCTATCTTTATGGGTAAATACAGATAGTCAAAAGCCTGAGGCTGAATTGATTCAGTCTTTGCAGGTTAGTCTAAACTGCAAAGATTAAACTGAGAAACACCTAGACAAACATTTACTTTTGATTCAGGAAATGCAGCCACATGCCTACAGTGGCCCAGGCCCAAAGCCTGGGAGTCGGGGTGGAGGGGGCAGAGGTGGTGCTAGAGCACATTCTGCTGGCTGTATGTTCACTTCCTCTTCCTGATGCCCCTGAGGTCTCTGGGATTTGCAGTCCAGACTTATAGCAGCAGGATGATGCAGGGTTGCTCATTACTTCCTCTTCTTGCTTCCAGGTGCCTCTGGGATTTGTAGTCCACAGTCACAGACAGCAGTAATATTCAGTAAGTTTACCAGGGCAGGGTGGTTCTGTACTCAGGGGAAGGGAGGTTTAGCTGCTCCCCCACAGCCCTTCTGTGCTGAGGCAGATAGCCCAGCCCAGCAAAACATGCTGGGGGACTGTGATTTAACTTGAACCAGGAAGGGGCCTGAGACAGAAGTTTTATAAAACAGTTTGACCTGTACCAGCTGAGTCTGATACTACATTCAACCATGTTTATCTTAAATCAGTTTCAGTCATTTTGAAACTGGTTTATGTGCACTGAACTTCTGTTCTGTTATGGGTTTAAACTAGTTTCTGATTACTTAAACTGATTTATATGTAATTTCTGCCCCTAGCCTATATGGGTTGATTCAAGTGATATGAATTTGGTGCACATCTGATAAGCATGTGGCTTAAGGATTGCATTGATAGGTGCTAAATAAAAAAAACAAACAGGTAGGCAAAAAAAAAAAATCCCCTTTACAGCAGTTTTTGTGCTAAAAGAGTATACAGCAAGCAAGCACTGGGCCAATTTATAGTTACACTTGTGCATCCATCCTAGGTTCTGCTTCTCTTGCTACTCCCTCACTGGAGTTAAATGAGCAGAAAGTGCTATCAATACCAAATTGTGTGGTATGAATAAATATGCACTAGAGAGTAGGATGTTGCTGCCAAAACTTATGTTTATCCAAGACCCAGGCCTCCACAATGGAAAGATGTTTTTAATTAGGCATGTGATGACAAGATCAGGAAGAAAGGCACTCATTTCCAGTTAAGAGTCCCACAGCTGTTATGGGAAAAAATATAGAATTGTAGCTTTTGGAAGGTGAGTGAGACATTGGGTAGAGTAGAAAACTGAGAGTTCAGGAGATTTTGGGGTAAATCCTTGGCAGGTGTAAAATGCCATTGGCCTGACCCCACAGGACAACATCACTACCAGTGAACAGACCAACTCTCAAGATCTCAAAATTGCGCTGTTAGATGAGAGGGTGTGACACAATTGCGCATGCACACACTCAAAAATAAATTAGGTGCACACATGCACGCAACCAACTCAGGCACATACACATCCAAGATAACCAGCTTAGGCACATGCATACCTGTCACCAAGTCAAGCGCACACACACACACAACAACAATTGTACAACAATCAGTTGTCAATACCCACATACTCAGTACTCATACACGGATCACTAATTCGTTATCATGCACATGATGATGTGTGTGTGTGTGTGTTCATCAGTTCACATACATACCACCTACCTACACACACACAGAGGTGAGTTCCTAACTTGGATGGTACAATGTGTGTAGGTGTGTACTTGAGGTACCTGGGGAGAAGGTTAAGATGAGAGAGAGAAAGTTTAAGGAGTGAAATTTGCTGGGACTGGGATTAGAACCAGTAGACCAGAGACAAACTGGACTGAGGAACTGAGGCTTGGGGTTACTTCAGGTCAAGTGACCCCAGGGTTACTCAAGGTCACTGGTGCTGAGGTGGAAGCAAAGGAAAAAGCCCAGAGGCAAGGAGGAAACAGCCAGGAAAGAGAGAAGCAGAAGACTAGGAGATTGGGGCTAGAAACTGAGGCTGAAAGCTGGGAGATCAGGGGGCAGGTAAGTGGTGGCAAGGAGGAAACAGACAAAAACCTAACTCAAAGTTTCACAATAACAGCTTTATTAAACAGACAGCACACCACACGGCCCCATGAAATTATTGGTGTACACACTTTCTCTCTCTGGTAGCAGGAGAAAGAGACTCAGTGGAAGAGTTGGAGTCCAGGTAGGGAAGAAAAACAGAGTCCAAGTCCTTTGCTTGGGGAACAAAGGTGAGTGATAGCTACCTATCCTGTGCTGTGAGTTGATCCTTCATGGCTGGTCAGGGTCTTCTCCAGCAAGGTGTTATCCAGAGGGGGGTCACTGGCAGGCCTTCTGGGTGCATAGGTAGTGTGGCATGGTGCTGGTCCAGATGGAGAGGGCATCCCACTGGGCCTGTCTTCACTGCCCCCTTTTATAGGGGCAGGCCTACTGTGAATCTAGTGGCAGGGGCTTGCCCAGCCAAGAGTCAGCCTAGGTAAGGACATGCCATTTCAGGTATCTCTAATGGTGGATTGACTGATTTCTGCAGCAGTCTTTGTCTTCCAAATCTTGAGCCAAGAAGGGTCAATGCAGGGTAATGTTTGGGTCGTTGAGTTGATGGTCATTCAAAGGGGGCTATTTCTAGACTTACTACAATTGTCTCTCAAGCACTCTCATTCAACTCCATTTATTCAGGAAGCAATTTATATAGGAGGGGTGGGTATGAGTCACACAGTTACAACAGAGTTGCAGTAGGGTATACTAAGGCAGGGGACACAAGATGGAGTCTTGTGAAACAAAATGGCAACTTGGCATGACTTATGCTAACTTACATATATAGGCCTAAATCATATGGAATCAGTAAAGCAGTAATATAGAACAGTAAAAATCATTATAAACATAATAGTTATACAATATAAAACAGTGGGTCTCTATAAGAGGGCACTTACTTGAAAAGAAGGAGAAAAAATAAAACAAAAACAACTTGCTACCAAAATAAAATGCTGAAGCTTATCCTATGCCTTGGCTCACTTCTACTTATCTATAGGGAATAGTGAAGGAGAGAAAAAGTCAGAAATGGTTAGGGGAAGGGGATGGAATGTATTTTTAAATTTAAAAAAAGAACAACTGGGGGTTTTGCTACACTGGGACAACTTATACCTACAGAGGATGTGCTTTTGGAGTAAAATTCTGACTCTGTAGTCAAAAAGGACTTTTTGCCTTTGATTTTAATGGCTCCAGAAGTGACTTGTGGTTAGTTTATTTTGTGGCCTGCCACTATCTCACAATGCAACCAGGGCCAAGTCTTTTGATGTTACTGTACTTCTGGTTCCAGGTCTACAAAGCAGGGATAATAATGCCTCCTTCTCAGGTAGGGTTTAGGTTTATGAATTGGGCCGGTTATATTACTTTCCATAGGGCTCCCCTGATTTACAATGACTGAGAGTTTGCTTCACTTTGGAAAGTGATCCTTTGAAATGAAATATCCTGTGGACAGAATGCAGATTGCTCTTGGACAGTATCAGGTGTTTGTCTGTATTATTGGTTGCCTTCTGCTAATTAATTAGCAAGACTGACTTTCAGATACTACTGCTTTTTTCCTTACTTAGATTGACACAGCCCATCTTGTCTTACACAGTTGAACAATTAATGTTTTTTCTCTCTTTTCTGAGTGCCTTTACCAAATCTGAATTTTTGCTGATTTTTCCTTTCCTGAGCTTCAGCATCTGGATCACAATCCAGAGCAAGTATCTTGCTTTTTCTTTGCCAGGAAACTACCATGAAGCATTTTTCTTTTCCTGGTTCAGGAATTATTTTCCCACTTGGCTATTCTTCACTCCTGCCTTTCATTTACATAGTAATTTTGTAGTTAGCCATTATGTGGGCCATGCAAGAATCAGCTGCTCTTGCAATCTGTGTACTGGATTAGCAATAATTTTATTATGTCTACAGTGCACTAGGATGTATTATAAAGTTTCAGTTGAGGGCATCACTTTTCCCTCCCTTTCATTTTTATTTTCTTTGTGTTTTCCAGTTGTTGTTAAGAAAATCTGAGCAACTTTGCAGGAGAAGAAAAACAGCTAGCAGCCCAGCTACAGTAACTCTACAGGCATCTTGACTGCTTTGACCAAGAGCTTTTTCAAGGCATAGTCTGCTTCCTGTGATAACTGAATGTTACTTTCATCCTTAAAGCATTTTCTCTCCTTGCTACTCTAGCCCACTCCCATTTGCTTCTGTAACAGTAACACACTACAAATGAAATAATGAAGGCTATGCTTACTTTATATGTCTTAACTTTTGACTTCATGAGCTTCTATTGCATTTACAGCTTTTCTTGCATCTTATAAAATGTGGAAACCCTAAAATAGGATTAAATGCCCTCTACAATTAGATCCCTGCTTTGGTTACAGTAAGTATCCAAAATCACACAGATTTATAGCAAAGTTACTATTAAATATTAAATCAGTTTGATTAGTTATTCACTGTAGGTGTTTATTTCATGTGCCTTGGGTTTGGGATGACCAGTTAGCACTTGCTTTTCCTATGTATTTTAATTAACTAAAATTCACACAGCCATTCAAACAATGAAGCAAAGTATTTCTCCCCATTGTATAGGGGCTGAACTGAGGTGCAGAGTAGTGCAGTAATTTATCCTATTTTATACATTAAAGGGAACTAGACTGGCTTTTTAAAGTCAAGAATCTTACTGACATAATTGGCAAGAGTCCAGGTACTGTGTTGGGTGCCACTGGGAATAAAATCAAGGAGTGCTTCTTCCAGTTTTCTCTGCTAGCCAATAGTCTACAATAGTCCTTCAACAGGACTCTTCAGATTATTTATACATGTCAGTGTCATCATTTTACTATTCCCACATGTATTTCTAAGGGAAACAATACTATAACATTTTGGGAATTTTAATGTAACTGAAGTTTTTTTTTAAAGGAATATTGACTTTGATCTGTGTATTAACAGTAAACAATAAAACTATCTACTTAAAAAAAAAAAAGCAGCAGCTGATTCAACTGGTTAAAATAGGAGTTCTGCTTGGTAAGACTGAGAGCCTCCACAGCTTAAGAGACCAAAGAAGTGTCACACTGACTTTTTATAACTTGATAATGGATGAGTGGGGAAGCATACAGATAAATTGCCAGTAACATACCAGAAGCTATTAATGCTAAAGAAATTTGTCCTATTTTAATATGGGAAAAATCATAAGTAATTTGGTAAAACAAGCTAGTGAAAACTGAGCTATCTTCAGTTGCCTTAGTTCATTCACATGGCTAACGGTAGCTACTTTCTTATGTATGTGGTAGTTATCTGAATACCTCCTCGGTAGTGCCATTAACCATACACGCTTGAACCAATTAGTTAATCTATTTTTATCACTGAAAAGGGGATGAGGGTGGGGAAGAAAACCTTTTTTCAAGGCATAATTGAGAAATGCATTAATTGTTTTTGACTAATCATTGCCTTACCCAGTATCCCTGTGGGAAATTTTCACATCTATGAAAGCCTATTTCCTCCTCCTCCTTCCTGCCCCCTCCCCGCTGCTTTCTCTTTCATTCTGTCTAGGGAGATGTCCATTGGTTAATAATCTGTACTTGTAGTGGAATTACAGTAGGTAGAATAGAGTCTTAAGAGCATATCATTGTTTCTGAATGTGGTTATTGGTGTTGGAAAAACCTTACTGTAGTATGCTCATTGGACCTACTTAGCACTGGCATTTTGCAAAACTTTGCTCCCCAAAACAATCAAGCACTTAGCTAAATAGATATGTATCATGGAACTGCCTTAAAAAGTATTTAAAATGTATTTCTAGTTCACTGTCTTCACAAATGGACAGTGGGATGGGTTCTCTTCTGTTCTTAGGAGATGTTTGTTTCCTACGTGTCAGCATGTGGGCCCTTCTACTAATGTGCAGTTAGTTTATGGCAAAGATGACACAGTTGTTGTTAGAGTAAGCCACAATTATAATGGCTCAGAATTTTGGGGTGAAAATGTGGTCCAGTTGAAGTCAATGGGGTTTTAGCAATGACTTTAGTGAGGTTAGGGTTTTAACTATGTGGTCTCATGTCTCTTTCATATCCATTTCATTAGTCAGCTGCATTTCTCTATTATAAACTATACCATCAGACCTTCAAAATGGTGACTTCGCCTCTGATTTTTAATTATCCTTTTTATTTTATTGCATTTGCATATTAGCTTGTTCCTGCATTTTCTTTTTAGGTGGAACAGTTAAAATTGTTGCACTTTTTTCTTGACAGAGTTAATTCTTTTGGCTTCTATTTCTCAGTCATGAGCCCATAAATAGGAAGTGAGGAATTACTATTGCCTTTCCTTGGAATATATTGCTTTATTTTTTTTACTGATTTCCCCCCCCTCCCCCCCCCCAACATCTTCTATGTGATTCCATACAGCAACTCTCCAAAGTTGGGCTGCAAAGCAATTTCATGTTTCCTTGCAGCATTTTTCTGCCAGCACTATCTTTAATGCTAACAAATGTTGGCCAGCATAATAATGTGTGACATTCTTCCTATCCTTTCCATTTCCTTTCAGTCCATAGAATGACACTCTCCAATCCCCAGCAATTAGAAGATTTATGAGCAAGCTTTGTGAGTTATTAAAAAAAATGGCATGGGTTAAAAATGAGGTGCTGGAGAGTTCTACCTGAAAGAATTGGAAATTAGCACTCTATAATCCAGCCATTATACAGAAGGCCTCATGCTGCAGCATTTCTTCAAGAAAATTCCTATGGAAGTCAATGGGCATTTTTCTGATGTAAAGACTTCTAGATTAGAGCTGTAATATTTGCAACCATTTAGACTTTGGGGACTTTGATATGTAAGACTGCCTGAAAATGGTTAGAAATTAAAAGTGGTTCTTTTTATAGCAAAGTTATTTCCTTGCATTCCTTTTAAATTAAATGGTTTCTTTCCAGGAGTTTTTTTCAAATACCCACAACCTTATGGCTAGGGACAGAAATTACAGATAAACTGGTATAACTGACTGGAAACTGGTTCAAATCTGTAACGCAACAGAAATGAAGTCCACGTAAATCACTTTCAAAATGGCCCAAACTGGTTTAAGGTAAACCTGGATGGATGCAGTATGAGACTTAACTGATTTAGGTTAAATCACTTTATTGAATTTCTGTCCCAGGTCCCCTTCAGCTTCAAGTTAACATTCAGTCCCCCAGTACTCCCAGGATGTTTTGCACCTCCCTTGTAAGCTCCATCTTAGAAGGAGGGCAGGCTAGCTTTGGCCCAAGCTGTCTGCTCTAGCTTATCAAGGAGGTATGTTCTACCACTCCCAGGCTTCTAGTCTGGGCCACTGCAGGCATGTGGCTACATTTCCGGAATCAAAAGTGACTGTTCACTTGCTCATTGGTTCAATCTTTGCAGCTTAGACAAACCTGCAAAGATTGAACCGATTCAACCTTGGGCTTTTTGACCATCTGTCAGATAACATCGTGAAGTCTCATCTAGTCAAAATGGGTCATAGCATCAAAGGAGAGCTGGAGAGATCTACTATAATGCAACATAGAAAAATGTTCTTTGAGGGAGAGAGAGAAAGAAAACAAGCATCAGGTTTGTTGTGTGTTAGCCCAGTGATATGAATTGCTGAACATCACTTGCATGGTGCCCTCTATTAGCTACAGCCTAAGATACAGTGTGAGCAGTAGACAGAATCAGTCTCAAAAGCAAAGTACACAAGTGTCTAGGAGAGAAATTGTTGTCTGCAACCAGAACTCCTGCCAACTCTTCTTTTTAGCTAGGTTTTTAAGATGCCTCTTCGCTTTATATGCTCCAATTTAATGCCAGCACTCTTTGTTGGGGGACATTATTTTTCCTTAGACATTCCCAAAGTGCTGCCTACCAGATCCTTGTGACCCAAGAAATGTTTGTATGTGGCCCACAAAAGGACTTTTTTAATGGTGCCTGTCCTTGGCGGAACCAGCTGTTTATTGAGGCAATTGCCACTAAATGTTCAGTGGTAACTAACTGACAAAACTTACTGGCTGCCCTATCATCTATTGCTAAGGATAATTGCTGTCCTCTGTAATAGACTTAGTAAGCTGGTTGTGAATACAGTTTCTTTGATCCCATCCCTGATGACCAATGGCCATATTTCCTCAACTGCGTTACAACAAGAAATTTTGAACTCAGGTTGCCTCAGCAGTAAAGTCTACATAAGTCCCACTCAAATGTGAATTAAGCAATGATACCAGATTCTCCTTATTGTAATTTTATGTATATAGGTCATAGCACATTGTTATTGCACTAAAGGTGCATTTTGTCTGCAGCTTGATGTTCCACTGATGGAACATCAAGCTTGATGGCCCACCCTGAATAAAAAATTTCCCTCTTCTAGTTCCTTGTTAAGCTGCTTTAGGGCTTTAATAAGTCAAAGTTATCTCTTTCTTTCACCATGTACATGCTCATTAGGAGACAAAATATGGCTCTGTTTTGAAATAAGAGTCAGGTTATAGACACATATGTACTTGTAACTAGGGCTGTGCGAAATAGCAACGTTCTGTTTCGACCAGTGTTTCAACGTTTTGACAGAACAGCATTTCATTTTTAATTTTGTTTCAATTTAAAACAGCTGTTCCGTTTTATTCTGTCAAAAGAGGGTAGAAATGGCAAAACTGTTTTGACATTTCGCCCATAGGATATAATGAGGAAGGACAAAACAGCCTATAACTTTGTCATTTGTGGCTTGATTTGGATGAAGCTTGCAGAAATGGTAGCTCCTTCCCTTCTGAGGGCATGAATTCTGCCAAGTTTCAAGGAGATATGTGCAGGGAGTTCAGGGAAACTGTATCCCCAAATCATGAAAGCAAAACTCATGTCATGTGTATGTGTTAATCCACAGTGGGGTCAAAACTGCAAGCCTGCTAGCCTCTGCTCAGGCCACAAAGCCTGCCAAGTTTCAAGGAGATGGGTGCAGGGGTTTGGGGAAAATGTTCCTGAAATTGAGGACAAGCAAAACTTGACATGGGTGACATTGTATGGTGTTAAGGTGCAGCTTGTATGTGTTAAGGTGCAGCAGGGTGCTAGCCCCTGCAGGCATGCTAGCCCCTGCTGAGGCCACAAAGCCTGCCAGCTGTCAAGGAGATAGGTGCAGGGGTTCTAGGTTCTGGAACCCTGAACCTCTAGCTTCTGGGGCCCTGAACCTCTAGCTGCAGACAGGCAAAACTCATGACATGGATGGTGGTGCAACTGTGTCTGTCTTGGAGCACAGGGGGAGCAGGAAAACTACTGTAGGCCTGGCTGCTAGGCCCTGCTGTGACCACAAAGCCTGCCAGCTGCTAAGGAGATAGGTGCAGGGGGGTTCTGGGGCCTTGCACCCCTAGCTGCTGACAGGCAAAACTTGTGACATGGGTGCTTGTGCTAGCTAGCTACTGTGTTATGTAATCAATCATGATTCACTAAAGGGACCAGCTCAATGCACAGTAGCTAGCAAGGATAACAAGTTAATGAGCAACAATTAACACCTATGAAACTACAGACTAAGGAGAGGAAAGAATCAATACAGAGCCGGGAACTGCTGCTGCCCCAAGACAGAGGCAGTCAGTTGCACAAACACCCATGTCACGAGTTTTGCCTGTCAGCAGTTTGGGGTGAAGGGACCCAGAACCCCCCTGCAGCTATCTCCTTAACAGCCGGCAGGCTTTATGGCTGCAGTAGGGCCTAGAAGCCAGGTCTGCAGTAGTTTTCCCCCCCCATGCCCCAAGACAGATGCAATTGCACAAGCACTTATGACATGAGTTTTGCCCATCAGCAGCTAGATGTGCAGGGCCCCAGAACCCAGGAGCCCCTAAACCTATCTTCTTGACACCTGGCAGGCTTTGTGGCTTCAGCAGGGGCTAGCAGGCCTGCAGCTTTCATCCTGCTGCACATTAACCCAAACAGTGTCAGCCATGTCACAAGTTTTGCTTGGCTGCTGCTTGAGGTACAGTTTCCCCCAAACCCCTGCACCTATCTCCTTGAAACTTAGGAGAACTTGTGGCGTCCATAAGGGCTGGCATGCCTGAAGTTTTGACCCTATTGTGGCTTAACACGTACAAGTGATACAAGTTTTGCTTTCAAAAGGTTGGGGTGCAGTTTCCCTGGATCCCCTACACCTATCTCCTTGAAACTGGGCAGGCTTCATGCCCTCAGAAGGGGCTACCATTCTTGCAACATTCATCCAAATCATGCCATGTCAAATTTATTTGCTGGTTTGTCCTTCCCCATTATAGCCTATGGGCAAAATGTCGAAACAACGGCAAAACATTTTGACTTGCCTCATTTTGTTTTGAGGATGTTTTGACTATATCTGTTCCATTTCAATTTGCTGTTTTGACCTTGAAACATGTCGAAACAGCGTCAAAAGAAAACTGGCGGCAAAATTTCACACAACCCTACCTGTCAAAAAAAGAGAGGGGGAGCTAGCGCTCCAGACACTGTAGCAGCAACTAGGCTCCAGCTCCATGGTTCTCAATCCGTTTAGATGCAAGGTACCCCTCCAAAATTTTGTAGCCTGATATTTTAAAAACTAATGTAAATACATTTTCACATTATAATATAAACAGTATAAGTTATTAATGTAATTAACTAGACATAATTGATTAGATATTATTAGAAAATTAATTAGATATTTTATTCTCCCCACTGTGCTGCATGCCTCCTGCAGAACCAAATTGGGAAGCAGCTGTGTAAGGAGCTTGTAAACTTGCTGCAGCCCTTCCTGGTCCTACTGGCATGCTGTCCCCTGGATGCAGAGGCATCCAGGACAGATAGAACTGTTCCAGGTACCTCTTTTTGGGAGGCATGTTAGAGCCAAACTGACAAGTAGCAGCCAGAGAAAACTGCCTGCCTACAGTACATTATGCAGGCGGGAGTGTCATTCTGATTCAGGATGCCAGCTGTAAACAGGTGTATAGGGCAATTTTCACCCCATACAAGCAGTGGCCATGCCAATATTGTGACATATCTGGCAGGCTCTCATGTCACCCTGGTTGACACCCATTGCTCTGTTAGTATCTGCATGAGTGTATAGTGATAGCAGAGCAGCAAAACTGCTTCAGCTTTACCCCTGCTTTATTCAGGGTCAAAATTGGACAGATCTGGCTCTCTTGTTTCATGACAGGTTCCTTTGCACATAACAGCTACAGCATAACAGTTGCTACATATCCCTAGGCGGCAGCAGCCCCCTTCCTCCCTCCTGATGTCATCACAAAATATGCATTTGTCCATAACCTAATATTCTGGCATAGTTGGCCCCAAATTTCCCCATGGAAAAAATTAAAATAGCTTTTTGTAGAGTAGATGATCAACCAGCTAACCTTTGCCTCCTTCTGTAACATGTCTACTAATGTCTGCTTTTTGTTTGTTTTTTGAATTTTTCAGGCTGGAAAGATTACCCTATTGTACCGTAAACAACCCCTGAGCATTTTAAAGAGATTTCTCATCTGGGCTGTTTTGCTGGTGAGTTTCTTGAAGCCTGATGCTATAAAGATAATAGAATTAGCAGATCTAGCAGGCCTCATTATTTTTAATTACTACTGCTGGTGCTCACACAGTACATGTAATTTGGTGAAGGAAAAAAATCTCTACGTGCTCAAAAGGATCCAAAGCATACAAGTGACTGTTTTCAAGGCTTGTCATAAATTATGTGTTATCGGGGTGATTTTTGTATAACATTCTATTTAACTAAATCTTCTCATATCTGATGAGGCTGGGATAAAACTGGGATAGAAAACATGGACTTTAAATTAGGTAAAAATTCTAATACCTTCCTTTTTGCAGTTCATATTTAGGTCCATTTTTCAAGTAAGATCAAATCATTATTAGTCTCTGTTTCCAGTGAACTGGCTTCAGTTTAATCAATATTTCTAATTACTGTACATCAAATGCAATTTTAAAGCAAAGTAACTCCAATTCACTTTTTTTTTCATCTTCTCTGACAATTCGTCACAGGAAGGCTGACTAGAGGATGATGAGGCATGCTGAGTCTGATACTTCACAATTCCATCCTACAAGCTGAATTCTTCCTGGAGGAAGATATGCCACATATTTCCCAACCTTCTGTTACACTTTCCCCACCTGCCACATCAGATCAGGGACCTCAGATCTTTTAAGACGGTGGTTCTCAGCCCTTTTAATCCTATAGGTTACCTTGTACCTTGATCCTTCTCACTCTTTCTTGCCATCCAGAGCCTACCTCACACCCAAATCTCTACACAGTCTCCTCTCTCCCCTACCCTATCCCTACCTGCAGTCTCCTGTCAGTCTTTCACTAGGCCCATTCACAGCCCCACACTCTTCCTCTCTCATGGTCTGCATGTCAAACATGTTTCCCAAATGTTGGAGGTAGCATAGGGGTGTGTCTAGAATTTTGAAAAAGATTGGGATGTGGGTGCAGGTGATATGGTGGATCATCACATATAGCACAAAACATTTTTCTTCAGTTAAAAATGAACTAAAAGCTTTACTAGTCTGTAAGGTCCACGGGCTGTATTATTTAGTTTAAGATTGAAGCAAAAAATGGGTATCGTCATTGGCATGTATGTTCATTTGGCATATTATATATTAAGTATAAAAACCAAAACAACCTAGACAAAATAGAATGAAAAATGCTGTTTAATTAGTCATTATAGTTAAATGTGCATCTCTTATTCAGATTCATGAAGAAAAATCTAACCTCCTTGTGTGTCCTGACAGTGCATCCAACACTTTACTGACAGTTGTTTCCACACCTGAGTTAATGTTTTTAGCTAGAGCTAAAAACAGTCTGAAGAGCTGTGAAAGGGGAAAAGCTAATAGACAGCAAAATTAGCAGAAGAAAAGATGGCCTGATAAATGGAACATCAAAACCATTAAAAAGAAAAGAGGGTTATGAACACCAGTGGAGTGAAGAGTGATTAGCAGGAATTAAATCAGTTATAATGAGCCATGAAGTCAAATGTCTTCCTCAATGCCACCTGAATAGAAATGCCACTTCTGGGCAGTTGGTGTTAAATTTTGGGTAGAACGGGAATCAAAGGGAGGTGTGACTGTACTCCTGGATGCACCCTGACTCTGAATGCAGGATCTTTGCAATAGCAGTTCTCTTGGCACTGTACCTGAGCTCAGTTAGTTTTGTCTTAATTAGGAGCCCATCTGCACAGTTACTTTAAGGCAGCTCTACTACTTTCTGTGCTGGAGCTTATACGTGCAGCAGCATGGTACTGGGAACATTCAAGATGAGCCTCTGTCAACCTCACTATCCTCTCTGGATCTGCCATGGCAGCCCAGCTACAGCACCCAGAAAACTACCCTTGCTTTATACTGGGTTTCATTTGGAGCCACTTGGGCATTCAGTAGCTACGCAGATGCAATGTCCAGATCTTCCTTCATGCTGTCAGTCTTGTACTTTACTCATATTTATACGGATAGAATAACTGCGGTGCCTACTGTTGCCATACAGCAGGCTTCAGCACCTAGTTAATCATGCAAGAGAAATTTCTAACTAGGGAAATAAAGTATTTATATAAGGAAAGAGCTTGGGCTGGAAAGTTTAGAACTGGATCCAAACTTTCTCATAATTCAGAAATGTTCAGTTCTGACTGAGTAAAGCAAGCGGTCTAAGCTCCATGGATAATACTCATATTCATATACATGAGACTCCACTGGGAGTCCTTTTTCCTGAGGTCAGGGGAGAGAGCATATTATTGGAAAAACATAATTATGTTGCATATGTATTGAGGTCAGTTTGAAGTATGAGCTAGCAAGAGAATAAAATGTTCTGTATGTTTTGAAGCAACCTTCTTTCCATTTTGTTTTAATGAATATGACTCAAAGCCCATATATTTTTATTAAAAATAATTCTGATTCCTAATCCCTTTAATCGTGTATCACATCCAATTATCAAAATATTTTACTCGATTTTTGCAGTTTAAAGCATTTGGCCCAATTGATGAAAGTTTTACATCACATTCTTTTCCTAACACTCATCCAAAAAGCTATACGCCTTTCTTTACAACTTGCCCTATGTGTGTGTGTAGGTTGTTGCCACACTCAGGCAAATGCCTGTGCATTTCACTTGGGAAGAATGTTAGCTGTGCCAAATATCTAACATTATCAGCTGTGGAAATCATTGTGGTTGATGCTTGACACAACTTGTGACCTCCTCCCTCTGAAGTCACTTCTAGAGTTTCAGAGGCGAGTGTTAGTATAGGCTTTTAGGCAGTTTGTATCCATTTCAGCCAATGAAAAAGTGTGCCTTGATTTCAACAGGCCCCAGTGTCTGAACGTTATTTTATGAGACTTATTTGAGCCTTTATGCTAGAGCCCTGAGACTTGGCACGTCCAGAGAGGTTCACCATCTTAGAAGCTGACTGTCCCTCTGAAATATTCCAAATGCACAGAGAACATTTCCAGTCCTGTTCCTCTTTTGACCTGCACACCCCTAAGGCAACATAAGAGAATCAGTTCCTGTGCTGCAGGACATACAGACAGCTCCTATACATAGGCCTTGGTGAGTCACCCAGATGGGAGGCCCTCCCCATCCACATATGCCTGTAAGGTCCTTGATGAGAGATGAAATGCAGGTGACTTTCAGCTCCCCTCTAAGTGTTTATTTCCATTAGCAAAGTGTTATATTTGGCTGCTGTCCCACCTTGTCTCAGCCATTAGCAATTTAGAGGATGTTTTCTTTGTTTCCCTCCTTGATCTCTCTTAATTTTTACAGGTATTTCTTGATTACCTTTGTGCATGATCTTTTCACCTGACATAACATTTTATCTGATGTTTAACTTAACTCAGATAATGCCTTTTGTATAAACCATAAGGTCAACTGTACTTTTCTATAGCATCAACACTCATGAAATGACTGAAGAACATATCAGTGCATGTACCTAAATTGGACATCAGCCGAAAAGGATTGTGAGGAAAAGCAATTAACCAGAAATTAAAATAGTCTAAAGCTCACTTTCATAGTATATCTGCTTCTGTGTGTATATGCCTGCATATAGATACAAATGTATACACGTGTATGTATGTATATATTTACGCATGCAGGCACACATCCTGAAAAAAACTTTGTAATAATATAACAAGTATGCCATTTTCCAAATATTAGATGGGGAAAAACGAACCTCCATTAGAAGGATGTTAAGTTAGCAAATCAAGTACTTAATTGTGGCATTGACTTCTTATTTATTGATTTATTTAAGTTGAAGTTTCTAACTTCACTATCATCTACTTAGAGTTATGAGCTTTGAATTTTCCTAGAATATAATTTTGCAGTCCATTTTATGCATAGAATACAAATTATAGCATTTCTTTGCCTGTTGCAATGAGTATGGTTTACAGCTCAGAAAATAATAATTACTTAGGCATGGATTAATTGTAATACTCATTATTCCATTATGAAAATGAAATATTGACTAAAGAAAAGTGCTGAATCAAACACATTTCTTTAGTATAAGTGGATCATGATTTCTATCTCAAAACTAAATAATGTTTCCTATTTTGCCTGTTTCCATAATGCTGTAATGTACATTTTATCTAGTCTGTCATACAGCTCCACTAGGCTGATGATAAATTGGGTAGGAATGACAAGCATATATAAAAAATTGAGTGTCAAAGGCTAAATTTTGGTGCATGTTTCTGAGATAAATATATTACATAGAAAAGCAACCCAGAAGTAGAAATTATCAATAGTCCATTAGTTTGAATGGACTATTGGAAATGGCAGTAGTAAATCGACGTTTTGTTCCATCTCCAATTTTGTTTAAGAATAAAGTACTTCAGCCCCCAAAAGTAAATGAATTAACACATTGTCACCACAAACTACATAGAACACACATATAAGTATTCTAGACTGAAGAGGCATATTTTTGGTAGGCTCTATAATGTGCACAAGAGGTGACATTTTTAGTATGGTTGTGTGAAACTTTAGGCTCTGATTCAATTTGGTGGAGATTCGGCCTGATTTGGTGGCCAAGTCTCCAAATCTAAATCAAATCAGAGGACCCTTTAATCTCTTCAAATTGAATCAGAACCTCTAAATGGATTTGGAAAGATTTGGAGATTCAGACATAGGCAGAGCTTTAAATGTTTTTTCTACATACCTCTATGTAGCAGGTGGACTTGTGAATGCTACAATGCTGGGACACATGAAGTGTCCCATAGAAGTGTGGGGAGCCTCCCCAAATGCACTTGGTGGCAGATCCATAAATGGACCAGAAGCACTTCCAGTCCACTTCCAGGTGCACTGGAGAGCACGCGGTTGGGGGGGGCGGTCCCCTGGCTCAGTGACTGTCTTGTTTTCCCTGGAATGCTATTAAAAAGCAGAACTAAATAGACTATGTCAACTCAACTATGTTACAGTGAAAGAGAATGTTACTAATGCCAAAAGCTGTTACAGTGACAGCCCATTCCATTGTGCTGCTAGCCTATTAGGCAGGGCTTTCTTAGTATGTTGGTAGCCCTGGAACTGCACATGCCACTCTAACATAGACTATCTTCATCTTACTGAACCTAAGAATGTGAAAGTCTGTGTTAGCGCTTCGTATTTTTTAAGCTAATAGATATCCTGTGCCATTGTGATAAGGACATTCCTGACTATAATGTCTTAATATTGTCATGGAAGTTGCAGATGCCCCACTGGTTGTAAATTTGCATTAGAAAAATCAGTGGTTGCAGGAGGACTAAACAGAACTAGTTTGTCTGGATCACTCTTGAGCTGGGCTGTTCTCATTTCCCATCTTAGTGAAGGATTTATTTTCCATTTTGACAGCTACCATGATGATAGTAATAATGTTTAGGCATTGTTTTCATGCAAGGATCTCAGGACACTTTTTATAAAGAAATGTAAAAATCATTTTCCCTGTTTAACAGATGGGGAAAGCTGAAGGTACAGAGAGGTTAACTGAGCTGTACAAGACCAGACAAGAAACTGGTAGTGATCTGGCAATAGAAACTGGTCTCCTAACATCATCTGAGAAGTAGACAATGAATAAAACAAATTGCCAAGAAAATGTGTGGCATCAGCATACAACAAAAATTATTGATTAGAAGATGAAGGACTCTATTTTTAAAAACTTAATCAAGGATAGCATTTGATATTCAACCACTCATCTGTAAAGGAGAAATGAGTGTCAGGGTCATAAACAAAACAAAGGCAACAACAAAAAAATGGCAATAGTCAAGAGTTTTCAAAAAACTAATACATTTTTTCCATGAGGACCCAGAAGACAACGTTTGACATAGGATTTAAAAGGGCAGGTCTTCTATGATACTTGTTTTATTATAGTTTGTTTTAATCTAAATTGGTATTTTACCAAGCAGGTTCTTTCCTAGGAAAAGTAAGGAAATATTTTGTGTACCGTGGTGTTTTATGCCTAGAGACCAATCTAGAACATCTACTGTCTCAGTCAAGGATTTCCTCTCATAGAAATTCTGCTTTGGAGTTGCATACCGTTCCTATGTGCAGGCACATGCAGGGTGTATGAATATGGGCATGTGAATTCTCAGGCATCAGAGGGTAAATCCAGTTGACGGATAATGCTAGCCCAGGTAGAAACAGAATTTGGAAGTTTACAAACATAAATGATATTTTTCTATGACAAATCAGTTACATACAGGCTGTGAAAAATCTGTCTGTGGCACATACTGTATCTGCTAAAGGAACTGTTGTGCTTTGTGGTCTATGCTTTGCATCTTTGTTTAGCATTTCCTTGCTGGAGATGTCAATTGGGTTACTGTAAATCATCTGAAGAAATGTGGGTCTGGTACAAGTACACCTAGTTATACAGAGGACTGAGACAACCTTGAGAATGTGAACCCCCTGAATCATGCTAAGTCATGTATTTTTAGAATCTCCAATGTCTAGCTGTTACTCCTTAGAGAGAGAGAGAGAGAGAGAGATTTCCAGTCAAATGTTTGGTTTTTGGAACCATAGATTCTGGGAGGTTGACCTGCATTTTTCAGGATAGAATCTTGCCCCTTTTCTGGTGCATGGGGTTAACTCCTGAAAAATGTTATTATATTTATCTGTTTATTTCTGAATGATCTGATTGTGGAATAGCCAGTTCCTGATAGGAGAGCTGACAAGCTGTATTCCCCTCCTGATGTATTCAAACGAGACCCAAACAATTGATTTATCAGTTTAAAAAATCAATTGAATGTTCAGTTACAAAAATAATCAGTTGGCATTGTTCTAAATACGGTCTTATTTACTGCAGAGTAAAAGACAAATGCCTGATTAATGCTGACAGCAGATGAGCTTAAAAGAAAAAAATGCTGTTTAGGTATCATTAAAGTTATAACAGAAGTGCATGACTAAATAAGTTTTGTTCTTATGCAATGCTATTCCTTTCTTCTGATGCTTTTCGTCATTGCTTTAATCAGCAGTTATTTAAAGGAATTGTGGAATGATGAACTGTAATAGTGATAACTGGAATCCCACCAACCCAGAGCAAGCTGCTTGAGTTTTTGTAGATGTTGTTATGCATTGTGGCTTCAATTCAAGGGCAATATATAGGTAGTGCCTACAAGAAGCAATTGAAAGAAAACTAAAGAGTGAGGGCAGAGCAAACACTAATAAAATCATTCACCCAGGTGGCCCAGAAATGTGCATAGCCAGTGAGTTTTAAATCGGTTATACTTTAAAAACCAAAATAAAGGAAAAATAAATAAGCTAAAGAAACACCAAAAAGCCCCTGGTAGCCACCTAGTAATCCCTATAAACAATGTCTCTGTTTACTATAGACATTGCAGTAGAAACAGTTGCTGGGGAGGGGTTTGGAGAAACAGTGGTTGGTGGGCCAGGTTGACAGTGTTCTATGCTTCAGGGACAGGATGAATGGAAATGTAGAACTAGAAAAACTGGAGATAGATCATCAGCATAAAAGGAGCTTGTATGTAACCTAACATAAAAGTAAGGGATCACTTGCTTAATTAATTATTTTATCTGAACATCACCAGCTTCCCTTTCTACTCAATTCAGAGGCTGAATAAATAGAGTTTTAGGGCAAAGAAGATCACGATGTAGAAGGAATAGGGTTATAGTACTAGGAGGAAGAAATGGAAAAGAAAGCAAGGTTGGGACAAAAGGAAGGAAGCAATGACTTTTTAAGAAAAAAAATTATACTTTTCTAAATTTCATTAGAGATTCCCTTCTATTTATATTTTTCTTTAAGCATATTCACTTGCTCATTGGAAGTTATTTACTGTTTCTGCAGTTAAGCCTAATACATTACATTAGCAAATTGTCTGCTTTCACTTGCTCTACTTGCTGAGGTTCTGTTGCTATTGAAAGAACTTGGTAAATTTACTTGTGGTGATTTTGTATCTTCCCCAGATTTGTTTGTTGTGTTTTCTATCTCTCATTTTTATCCTGGCTAAGCTGGCTGCCATCATCCCACACATAATCTGGCACTCTATTTAGAAGCCTATCAACATTTATCAAAATCCCATCCATCAGAGAATGGGGCCATTGCGATAGGTGACAAGCTGGAAATTGGTGTTTGCCCAGCCGTGATATAATGAGACCAGAAGGCAAAACTGACTGCAGCAAGCAGGAAAATTTCCAAGACATTGATCAAAAGCTTCACAAGATGCAAGAGACCCAAAATGTAGCCTGTCAGGGGAAGTTGGTAATATATTTTAAATTGTTTTACAAATAAACTACTCTTATTCCTTACTCAAGAGGAAACTTTCTTCCTGTTTTTTAAATGATTTAAAATGTCTTGGCCTGTTTGTTTTGATGACAGAAAGCCACTATTTTTTCTATTATATAGCACTTTATGTATACGTATATAAAAGTGCCTATAGAATGTGTGGTGAAAGTTTGCATCAAATTCATTGGTTTTGGTAAGTCCAGGGTGAGATCACCTCCTTTCCTAGAAAACCACACAGACTTAATATTTCATGAATGTTGCAAAAACAACAGGTAGCTGTTGTGAGAGTTCATGGAAATCAGAGGAATCATGGTTTTCTAATCTGCTGATATATGGAAAATGAGGCAAACCTAGTCATATTCATCTAAATATGACCCAACCACTTGCATGCTGCTTCTCTAGCCTTCTAGTAAAATGCCTCAATTGGTTATCAGTTACAGTGCAACCACCTTAGAATGCTGCTTCCCCAAGCTGCTTACCGATAAGTAATTGTCACAATCTTCTTAGCAGAACTTCAGCAACAATGTAATGTTTAGACACAGGAATCTTCTCTATCTTGTGGGAATAACTTTTTTGCATATACCAGTCAGATTTACTGTTAAATGACAAGTATCATAGTATCACAGTACCTAGGGTCGGAAGGAACCTAGAGCAGGCCATCAAGCCTGACCCCCCACCAATGGCAGCAACGAGTGCCAGGGTCACAGGACCCCAGCCAAGTACCTATCTAATCTACTCTTAAAGACGCCCAAGGTAGGAGCAAGAACAACTTCCGTAGGAAGCTGGTTC
>JAGPOW010002742.1:47754220-47782255 GCA_030014935.1 Caiman crocodilus
CCCCCCCCCCATTTTGTGGCACTGAGCAGCCCAGATATACTGGTGTCCTGCCCATGCCATTACCCCTCACTCCCAAGCCACAGTCCTGTCGGAAAGGTCCCCAGGTTGCCAGGGTTACACAGCCAAAACTCAGTTCTGCCCCCTTCCTTCCCCACAAGCAGCATCTGAGCCCCAGCAGCTTCTGTGGCTGGAGAGAAGTGCAGAGACTGGCTCCTTCTCCCCCGATGAACAGAGCAGAGCCTGTGGGTGGGGGTGAATGCAGGCTACCTGCTGTGGGTTTGAGGCTCCTTGCCCTGCTGCCTCTCCCCCTGGGGGCTTCCACAGCCCAGGGGGCAGGACTTAGTATAGCGGGGCAGTAATGCCACTTCTGGTAGCCCCTCACTGCCATGGTAAGGCAACGCCTGCCCACCTGGCAGCAGTGGGGGTTACAACTCCATGCTGCCAACCCCACTGCAGCTAGGTAGACAGGAGGCACCTTGCCACCCAACTCTGCCCCGCCATGCTGGGTCCTGCCCACTGAGCTATGGAGGCCTCCAGGGGAAGGGCAGAAGGGCAGAGAGCCCTGAGCCCACAGCAGCCAAGCTGCTCCCTCCCTGACCCTGCACACAAAGTGGGGAGGGGTATGTGCCCCCTGTGCCCCTCCCAGGAGTGCACTACCCTGGCCGGGCAGCACCCCAGGCCCAGCCTGCCTGATTCCGTCCCTCCCTCCCCCCCTCCCTCCCTCATTTTAGGGACCTCAGTCCCAGCCCTTCCCCTAGATTTACCTGGAGGGAGCTGTGGGAGCTGCTCTCTATGCTGCCTAGCTGCTACATGCATGTGGGTGCACACAAATGCACATGGCACCCCCTGCCTAATCACCTTCCTCCAGCTCCCTATCAGCCTCTTGTTGTAAGTCCATAGGGGGAAGCCCTCTGTTCGCCATGTTTTTCTCCTTAAAATGAGAAGATCTGCATTTTTCCACGTTTTCCCGTGGTGAATGGAAAACCCAGATCCCTGCTCACGAGCAGTTTTCCATTTCTGTTGTGTTTTCATTGCATACCAGTCAGTCCTCTTGTAGCAGATTTATTGCTGTAACTCCCAGAAGAATTTTAATGTGTAGGTCTGCTAGACTTGCCCCTAAAGTGTCTTCCATATTTACATCTACTCTTAATTTTGTTCCAAATCAAATTTTTCAAACTTTTTTTTTTTTTAAACCAGGCATTCAGCTGGTTGGCATTCTTCTGTGACCGATTGTAAAATTTCATAAAAAAGATGTAATTGTTGAAAAATTGTTCATTAGATTTGTTTTCTTTGTATTGTACATTTTTAGGGAACAGTGACAGCACTTTGCTGCAGCTCAAGATGTAAGAATTTAAGCTCTTTTTAGTACTCATACTGTAGATTGCTGTCCAGTCAGTTCAATTGTAAATATGGACCTGGCCCTTCAGGCTGCGATGTCTAAGGTAGCCAGGCTTGTAATCAGTTTATGGATGTTGGTTATGGAAAACATGCTTGCCCAGTAGGTTGTTCTACTTAGGTGCCCTTTTGCCTTTTTTTTTGGTACAATAAATAGAGAGCCCATAAGGGAGTTCTCATTTTATTTGTAAATACTTTACATATTTGTATCTTTCTTGTATAAGAGTGTCGAAATGTATTCAGCTGTGTACAATGGCCTTTGTCCTTGAATGTTCTTACTGGGGCTTGCTTTGTTTTGTTTTTGGTACAGCCATGACAGTGCTAGTCTTCAGTGCATAGCTGGGCTTACACAAATATCATTTTCCCTGGTAATAAAATAAGTTATTTCAGGTGCACCCTAATGTAGATTAAGTGCTTTGTTCTACTTTAAAACAACATGACAAACCTTTATATAAGTGAAAGAAATTAAGGGGTTGTAGTTATTTTTTGTGTCCTATACACATAAATTATTAAAGGCCATTTGGAGACCTGTAAGAAAATTTGTCCTGGTATAAAAACTTTATTTTTTAAACTAAACTATTTGGAACTGTTTTGGGGGAAAATCTGAAGTGATACAGGCATTGACTACATTTTTTATGTGCTGTGTTTATCTATACCTGTATTTTCTGTTCACATAGCATTTACATCTTTCACTTAGGCGATCAGCGTAACTTTTCTGGCCAGTATATTTTGTCAGTTAAATATTTCTGTTTTATGATTTTCACATCACATGGGTTTCATATTTGAAGAGCAGAATGAGTCAGATTCTGGGGACATTATACTGCTTACAAACCAAATTAAACCTGTCATGCTCCCCATTCACATGCATTAGTTACTATTCATAGGCAAAATGGCCAACAGAAGGGGCCTGCAGTCCTCTGCTGAGGTGCCTGTTTTGTGCTGCTGAAGTGAATTCTGGGCCTGTCATTATACTTACTGGCTGATCTTGCCCTTCTAGAGTAGATGTCGTTAATGAACATTGCCATGACACAAAATCAAATGTAATTTCATTTTGTGACAGCTGTGACTTTTGCTGCAAATATGATCCCATTGTTTTTCTACTGTAATGATGAGTAAATTCATGGGATGTTAATAAGATAGTCATCACTGCCAGCTGTTTTAAGTTAGGTCAAGTTGCATTGTATAGAAAGAGCTTACATTTAGTCAGGCTAACAAATGATTGTGCAATAATAAAGGGACACCATTTGGACTGCAAAAACTCACATCATTATTAGAAGTCATGTGCTTGATGCTGCTGCTTGCAACCATGCGGCACAGTGTATGCTCAGAGTTATTGCAAAGTTCTCCAAGTGCATACAGCTTCCTGATGTCACCCTCAAATACTCCCCCTATAATTTGTGTTTCAGGTTATTACATCTTTCCTTGTAATAATAAAAAAAAAAAGGGGGCAGGGAACAGTTGTATAGCTGTGTTTCAGTCTGGTTGTTTGTGCCCAGAGGTTGCTAGCACATAGCCTACCATGGGGACGTGGCCTTCACTTCCAATCCAACATGTAGCCTCCTAGGTGCTATAGTCATTCACATATGTTGATATTGAACCTAAGCTTCCATTTCTGCAACTGTGAGCGCCCTGGGGAAGAAGTCTTGTGCTCAATCTCCCATTTTATGCTAAGTCTTTTGAATTCCTTGGCTGTATATTGTGTCCTATTGTCTGAATACAAGGCATTGGGTATGCCATACTTGGTAAAGGGTGCCTGTCACAGGCCAGCTGGGCACTGTGAGGGTATCAGCCACTGGTCTGTTTGGTTCAGGATTGAGGAGGCAGAGTTCAAGAGTGAAGCAATGGCAAATTTATTATAGCTTGCATACACACAACAGTTAACAGAAAGATAAATGCAATAAGCAGATAATGCAGTTTTAAAGAGCTAATAGTAAATAATAACAACAGATAGATAGATCAATCTGTCACAGGCCAGCTGGGCACTGACCAGGTGATTCCAACGAAGTCAGGTGTCCCCGATCAACACTGTCAGAGGGATTACTGGGGAAAGTCCCTTGATCAGGATCCGATCCTCACTCACATGGGAAATCTGGGGTCTGGGTGTGGAACAGCAGTGACCATTCTATTCCCTCCTTCCTGCTGCTCACCTGAGGCACGCACTTTTTATACTTAGTCTTATGCTGATCTGTTGGCTTTAGAGCCCCTCACAATCTTGCCTTATAGCTGTTACCCTATGGGATTAAAAGATGTTAAAAATTATTATAAAAGGTTACTACCCGAACTTGGGTTTATCCAATAAGCAAATTGCAATGCAGCATCTTCAGGTTTGAAATTAACATTATTCCACCTAAATCCAACCCCTTTAGATTCATCTCACTATGCTTTTTTTAAAACGTGCTTTTCTGGAATGTGCTGGGTGGGCTAGGTGGTTGAATCTAGTTTTTAATCAAGTCTGAATTCTGAGCAAAAAACTATTAGGTCAACTAATCTTACAAGTGTAGCTTTGTCTTTGGGGCACAGTTAGTTTCACGAACAGTTACAAGTTACATTTGCAGGTTACAAATTTGCAAACTGTATATTAGACAAAAATTCCAAATGCCTCTAAAAAGCACATATATATTGCTTATTAATTTCTTTGGTTCTGGCCATCATAGGTGCTTTCAGCTTCTTGATTACTGTTCTTATTGGAGTATCCCCAAGATTGTCCACCTCTGAAAAATTGGAGTAATAATCTACTATAATCACATTTTCTTCTGTCTGCTGGCCAGGCATGCATTCCTAGATCACACATAGAGCTTCCTGGTATCACCCTCCAAATCGTCTCCCATCTCCACTACAGCTTGTGTTCCAACCTGCAGAACCTACAGGTTGTTACAATAGAGATGTTTAGAATTATGCCTTTTGCCAAGCAGTCTCTAAACTACATATAGTATTCTTCAGCTGTTTAACTTAGAGTTATTAGTCATTTTCATTAAAAATAAATACATTTAATGATTAAGGCATGCTTACAGCTTCTCCTATGTGAAGGTAGAAAGGCAACTCCAAAGTAGTGGTTTTTTTCTTCTTGTGTGCCAAATTATCTAATGTCATTCAGTCATTTTGAGCTGCTCTTGTGATTTAAAGCTTCAGTGGCTATTTATTGCTTGCTTTAAGGCTGATTTGTATGACCAGTGTGTGTTTCCCCAACCCCACCAATGAACCATGGCCTTTCGCTTTCTACTGAACCAAAAATAAGTGCACTTTTAGAATGTTGATTCCTGAAAAAGTTGCCATTCTTTTTCATAGACAGACCTCAGGGGTCTTCTCGCTTCACAAATATTTGCTACTAAGCAAAGTCATTTCCTTGTAAGGAGAATCAGTGGGAGAAAATCCTAGGAAGTTATTCTGGTGATTGAGTGGATGACACACTTTCTTCTAAATCAGTATTAAAACAATACTTTGTGTAAGAAAAATCCCAAGCTTCATTTTCATGAGGGATAGAAAACAGGTCTCAATTTTTACTGTTAAAGTAACACGAGGTTGTGATACCTCAGATGCACTCTTTTATAGAGACTGATTCCATGGCCTTGGGATCTTTAAGCTAAAGGATAAAGGCACAAGGATGGTAAACCTCTTGATATGTTCTAGCCACCAACTGAAGACAGCAAGTACCACCATGTTTACTATGAGCCCCTGTGTTTCTTGGAGGAAATCATCAAAAACAGAAGGAATTGTAAGACACCTGATGAATTGTGTGGTGAAGAAATGCTTGTCATGAAAATAAGTATGTGATCTGGACATGATATGTATTTCTAGTTTTTCCTAAAATTCAGATGAAGCTCCAATTTAAAGTTGTTTTATTGGGTGGGTTGCACTAATAATTTCAACTGATGTAGTCCAGTCCCTACTTCCTGTCCAGAGCATGTGCTGATTAGATTGGGAAAGAGTCCTTTCTCAACTCAGTAATTTAAGGTCCGTACCCCAGGATGCTGCAGTTCTCTGAGTCAGAAAATAACTAGTTTGGCCTCAATTCTTCTCTTGTGTCAGTCTGGTGTAACTCCATTTAAACCAGATGAGTGATTTCAGATTTAAGCTAATGAAACCAAAAACAAAATTTGGACCTGTATTTTAAATCCTTAATTTATATTACCTGTAATTTAATATACTGTACTGAATACTATATACAGTCTATTTGCATCTGCTTTGCATTTCCCTTGATGTTTAAGACATTTATAACAAGCTTTTCCTACACAGTCTTGCACTTTAGCAGGCAGTAATAAATACAAGATACCCTTTTCAAAAAAATTCCTAAAGCCTCATAAAATAAGTTGCCTTCCAGTCACTTTCACATTACTTTCTTGATTGCATATTATTGGCTGAAATGGAGAAGTGCCTCAGAAACAGTTGTTTCTGTTCATCCTCTAATTACAGGGCATCTGTCCCCCCTCCCACCCGCCCCTTCTCCTGAGGTTTGATTTCAAACTGTTGGGACCTTTCATATTACATGAAAGCTTAACATTTCATCAAGACAGTATCAGCATTTTTAACTACAACCTCCTGGTATTTCCAGGCTGTTGATACAAATAAAATAATAGAGTTTGGGGAGGGGAAAAATCTTTACAGCATTTTCTATGGAACATTAATTAAACATTTGAAATTATCCTAGAGTTCTAGTCATTTAGTACTTTTTTTATAGAGATTGTAGCCTGATAGCAGATGTTTAGTTCAGAAGCTCCGCTTGCTTCTTGTATGTACTACTGTTCGAACTTGAGCATGATATATGAACTGCTTGCTACCAGGATTAAACAGAAAAAAAAGAAAATAATATTCCAAGTTTCAAGCTAATAAGCCTTATCCAGTAAATTGTCTCAGTTCAGAAAAGTAATGTAAAATCAAATGTAAAGAACATTTGCTTTGTGGTTCTGAGCATGCAGTGTTACTGTCAATTAAAATTCAGTTCTGCTCTTTTACTGTCTCATAAATCTAGACATGCAAAAAATGCAAACTATATAAAGAAATAATTAGAGAGCAGGAGGCTAGTGATTGGCAGGTGTAATGTGAATTGACACACCTCATGCAAATAAACACTGGAAAGTGAAATATGCAGGTAGAATAGCTCTATTCTACTGTCCTGAGCAGTGACTTTCAGCCAGGGCATCCTGGAGTGCCATAAGATGCTTTGAAGGGTGCCATGAGGTATGAGGATGTAAGCAGGTATAAGGAGATAACTGCAGGCTCAAACTGGTCCCTACCTCACCCCTACTGCCTGCCCCTTCTTCAGGGAGGCGAGTACTGTAATAAACACACAACATTTTTTTAAATGCGCTTCTGCTCAGTTCACACAAGTTACGGAGTGGTGCCTTGAGTCTAAAAAGAACCATTGCTATAGAGTGACTTCCTAAAGACAATTATATTCTAATGGCCTGAATATAGGGCTGGGTGCCAGTAACTCCTAAACTTTATTACAAATCCTGGTCATAATTAACTGTGACCTTGGGAAAGCTATGTTACCTCTCTTAGCCTGTTTCTCAGTCTGTAAACAATGAGGATGTTGTGCAAATTCATGGCATAGAGCTTTGAAAATGAGAAGTGCTATATAAGCATTAGATATACTTCCAGGATCCAGACTGGAAAAAAAGTAAATGACTGGCTATACTCCAAGCTCTTTCCACAGTACTCAAGCCCCTCTCTGCAACACCAAAATGAGATGTCACTTTCAGTAAATTGTGCAGATCTTGTTAAAAAGATTCTCTCTCTCTCTCTCTCTCCCTCCTCTCATCTGCTGTGGGTAGTAGAGAGGTATTTTTCATTGTTAAATTTGATGTTCAATTTGTTGTTGAGCTTCAGCATTATCACTCCTTAGGATGTGAATTTCAAATACTGCTGCTGTGAAATGAACATGATCCATCTGTATTCTTCATTTTAGGCTTTCAGAAGACTCAGGCAGACACTACTGAATTATTTCCCCATTTGCCCCCAGTTTTGTTTTGAAAGTTATCTATGCTGCCAGTGCATCTTCAGACATTTTTTTTCATAGTTGCAATTTCAGAGTACAAAGTGACATTTCTCAGGGTAAAATATCCCCTTAATAAGTTTCTGGTCCCAAAACCACTGAGGTCAGTAGAAGGACTCTTGTTGAGTTCATCAAGCCCCAAATCACTGCAGTTTAACCTCTCCTTTTTATTGATGGACTTCAGAGTGTACCACGAACTGTAATTAAATCATGCTTGCCATTGTGAAGGGCATAGCTGGGTCATATTCATGACGACATCATAACAATGGGAATGTCTCAAATCATGAAGGGCAACTAAAAAGTACACAGACAAATAGGAAGGCTCTTCATCCTACTCAGCAGAATATACTGCTAAGTAGCCTGGGAAACTAGATATAGCATTTGTGTTCATTTACGTAACTCTGAATTCTGTGCTGTTTGTGATGTATAATGCAGGTTGTGCATTATACATCAATAATAATAATAATATTAATATAATATAATATAATAATAATAATAAGGTCAAGCCTTCAATATTGTTATGGTGCTGGGATTGTTCTCCCAACTTCTATCAAATAGGTCTATTCTAGTCAGTGAACACTACACTTCTCAGGAGAGGAAGTTGACATCTATGTTCACCAAGCCACCTTCAGTGAAGTGCATTAGAAGAATGGAGGTAATAACTGCTAGCTTCAGTATGGCCCTATAAACCATGCAGTGATAAAGTGGGTCGATGTGTAGTTCTGCGTGCAATACCAGCTTCCTAAATCATTTGTTGCTGAACACTTTGTTGCCATGTGAAGAAATTCAGCACCTTTGCATCATGTAAACATCTGTCCTGCCCATCAATGCATGCTTTCCCAACAGGAAGGTGCAGTGCACTTCTGTTCTGCAGTCACTTTCACTGTGCCTTGCAGATGTTGTTTTGGCATCTGAGCTTGAGTGCACAGCCCAGGAAGGTCACATAACCTTTATGCCCCATGGAGAAAATGTCCCTATTTGCATGAGTCACTCCTGAGAAAAAGGTGATTTGATTACCTACATTATACTTTTTGACATAGTGAGCATGTTTTCCTCCCCTTCCAGTATGTTTGCATAGGTCACAGGCAGATTAATAATGTTCAATTCCATCCAGTCAAAGGCAGGCCAATTTCATGTTCAATGTACTGCTTTGGTGCCACCAAATACCAAATACAGCCTGCTATTTATACAGAGATTTGAACTTTGGGAAGATACAATTACACTTGTTAAAAGTACTCTGTTTAACATACACTGTACAATGAGGGGATCATTCCACTTGTTAATTGACTACTAATAGAACGCAAAGCCAAATGTGTCCTCAGTGCCATCAGGGTAGCACACAGCAGGATTTGGCCTCTGTGAATGAGTGACTGGGATATGAGCAGGCAGATAAGAAGGTACAATTCTCCAGCTGCCTGCCTTTTGTGGAAAGCTCCCTGACAGTAGAAGCACTGTGCAAGGGAGCAGCTGCAGAATTGGGTCCTTTGTGCATATGGACTTGGTGTAATCTTAAAAGGAATAGAATGGGACCAGTAAAATGGCTTTCGTAGCGCTGAGAAAACCCAGCGTCTTCCATCTGCTCCCCGCTCTTGCAGCTGCAGTGAATTATAGCATGCTGTCACATTTATAGGGTGATTTCATCAGCTGATTTATTTAATTAATTTAGACTTACCATTTTACAAAGGGTATGTGATAATAGTGGTACAACTCTTCCCTTCTGCCATCACACCAGCTAAGATTTATTTTAAGTATCCTTTGCCTCTCCATGTCCTCCCTTGTTCCTTCTCAAGCTGCAGCCAAAAATTGCAAAGAAAATGGAACGAACAACCCTAAAGCTACTGAGGTAGTGAGGTTGTGGTTGACTGGCATCAGCAAGTCTAGCTTCTTTGTTACAATGGTAGCAGTAGGTCACTTAATAATCTGGGTTGAAGTTAATCCATACCATAAGCATCAATGAGTGATGGGAGCACTGTCCCTGAGCATCTACTTAGAGCAGGGGGGTGCAGGAACGGCAGCTTTGTCAAATGCTCCTACCATCTGATGAAGTAGGCCAGGGATGAGCAAGATATGGTCTGTGGGCCAGATTCAGCATGCTGAGAGATTTTGTACAGCCCATGGTGGGTCCCTCAGTCTCACCCAGCCCAGACATAAAGGCTCACTTGGGCTGCAGTGCATTTCCACTGCCCTAGAGCATGCAGTGAGGCTGGACCAGCATGGCGGCTAGACTTACTTCCTGGCAGCCTCAGTGGTGGTGGCTCCTCCTGGCTGCCTCTGCACCCGGCCCTGCTTGCTGAGCACCCCAGCCTGTTTTCCCCACACCTACTGCCAGGGATGGGACCTGTACAGGCAGAGTGGATGTGATGGGGGTGTTTAGAGAATTTTGGTGAGCCAGTGTGTGGGGGGGGTGCTGACCCAGCCCACAACAACTCACCAAAATCCCCAATGTGGCCCATAGGCCCAAATAATTGCCCACTCTGAAGTAGGCTATATAGCCTGTGGCTACATATAGACAGTCAACAAGCCCAAAGGGGAATCAATCCAATCTTTGCAGGTTTCCATTAGCTGTGTAGAGTGAACCTTTAATGAACAGAACTCAAGTTCACCCTTTGTTTGGGGAAGACAGACAGGTGCCTGCACTGGCTAAGGCCAGAAGGTGAGGGTTGCTTTCTCACATCCTTCATGGCCTGCCCAGCATATTCCCTCATCCCCTTTCTCCCTTCCCCCTGCCCTCCCACAGTATCTTGCCAGAGCCCAGCACCAGCAGCAGCTGGCAGAACACAAGTCCTGATCTTTTCTTTTTTGGAGTGTTTCTGTCCTTGCTGCCCGGCACAAAGACCACCTAGTGCATCTTGCCAGCTGTCACTGGTCCCAGGCTCCAGTGAGATGCACTAGGAAGCAGGGCCTGATTCTTCCCTCTGTGGAGTGCTCCCATCCCAGCTGCCCAGCACAAGCCCCCTGGGCTCCAGAACAGAAGGTGTTCCATTTTCTGGTGATGGGTCATTTGTTCCTGACATCTGATGGGAATTTTTATTTGTAGTAATTCTAATTTGTATTACAGTTATTCCCGATATCACCAAACAAAATCCAGGCTTTTTTGATAGCAGCTTCCTATATACACATAGGATGAGAGAGTGTCTGCTTTGAGGAGCATAAGAGAATTAACTATAATTCTATATTCATGCTGTCTTGATCATAAATATGTAAGTTTCAGGCTTTATTTCTGCTTACCATCATAATTAAAATCTGCTTTCCACAGGTTTTCTGCAATATTTACTCAAATTCCACAGATTTTTGCAGCAAAATAAACCCTCCATTAGTTAGCCAAAGCAGCTTAAGTTAATTGATTGTAAATATCCAAATTTATGAAGCATTTTGTGCAGTATTAACTTCATATTCATAGTGGATTTTTTGCAGTATTAATGTCAGTTGGGACACACTCAGGTGGGTGATTTGTATTGATACAAATGCAGTTGGAGTTTAAAAAAACCTCATTTCAGAGCATACAATGGAAGGGAATTCAGACAAGGTGGCTGGAAAGATGGATAGTCCAGTGATTTGTTAATATGTTTCCCAGTATGTTTTCATAGTTCCCAAATTGTGCTTTGTGCTTTATAAAGTAGAAATGTTTAGCTTTCAAACTTAAGAATGTTTTAGTTCCTAATGTATATTTTTTTGCTTTTCCCCTTCCCTTCTTCCAAGCATGGATTTTGTAGGTTGCTTTTATGTGATCTAATTTCTTTTCTGATCATTAAACTCAGGGGTGGGCAAAATACAGCCCACAGTTCATATTTGTCCCACCAACATATTTGATCTAGCCCATGGGCAGGCAGCTGCCAACTCATTGAATCTGTCCTCAACCCAGAACCTACTGCCAGCCTCAGCTCTGGACCCAGGTAGGAGCTTCTGCCAAACTGGGTAGACAGCAGTGTCAGCTGTGGACGCTGCTGGAGGGTGCTCTGTTAGGGCAGTGGTATGCCCACAGCTGACGGCACTGCCTGCTTACCCGCCTACCTGCTGCAAGTGGAAGACCCCATCTGGCTCCATAGCTGAGCATCAGGGATCCTGGGGAACTACAGCTCCAGCTAGGTTGGGGACAGAGAGAGAGGTGGATGTGACCCTTAACAGGTCACCAAAACTCATTAAGTGGCCCTTCAGCTGCCCACCCTTATTTATCTTAACAGAAATACAACCCCTTCTGTCACTTAGGCATTAATACACCTTTAGTAAAAACTAGGCCTGTGCAAAGCAGATGGTATTCCATCTGGATTCGGGGGACAGTGATTCGATTCAGTGATTCAAATCACTGTCACAAATTGATTTGACCAAATGTGATTCAGAGATTCGGCTGTTGCTGGGAGGGGGGCATCCTCACTGTTCCCACATTGTCCCATGCTGCATGAGAGGCTCTGCATAATCCCCCAATGGCAGCCTTGCCCACCCCAGTTCTGGTCCTTAAGAAAACAAAATTCACTAGGTGCTGCCCAGCAGGGGCACTGCCCCCCACTGCCCCATGCTGTGGGGGGGGGTGCTCTGCATGAGCCCCCTGAAGCTGCTTCAGGAGCTGATGAGTTGGGGGGTGGGGGGAGGTTGTTTTTTCTTAAAGGGCTGGAGCTGGGGTGGGCGGGGCAACCATGGGGGGTTGGGGGAGCGGAGGTCGGGGGGCTCATGCAGAGCCCCCACATGCAGTGTGGGACAGTGGGAAGCAGCAGGGATTGCTCCTCTGCCAGGTAACACCCAGTGACTAGAAGCTTTTTTTTTTTTAAAGGGCCAGGAGCTGGGACAGGTGGAGCAACCATGGTAAGGGAGGCCAGGGGGTGCTGAGGGGGTCTGGGGGAGCGGGCAGGGGATTGGGCCTGGCAGATGTCCCTCATGGTTCCCTCACCCCTAACCCTAAACCTAACTCTAACTCTAATTCTCTCCTCCATCCCCCTTTTCCCCACCCACTACTCACCAGCTCTGAGTCTGGCTCCAGCTCCTTGCTGCAGTGAGCAGGGACTGCCCGAATCATTGAAACTCTCTGACTCTTTTCTGAATTGATTCAGACCTTTTTATTGGTCCCCTGATTTGATTCAGCTTTGGAGATTCGGTCACTGAATTGGGATGAATCTCCTATGAATTGAATCAGCACCCGAAGCTTCACGCCGCCCTAGTAAAAACTATGCTAATGTCAGATCTTCATTAATAATATATTCAAGTCAGGAGAGAGAAAACATGGTAATAATGCACACATTTTCTCCATGCTAAAATTGTGATTCTAGAATCTTATAAAAGCATTTAGTATGTGGGGCTCTTGAAAAATAGGTTACAGTTCTCAATAGGCCTATCTTACACTTCTAAAAATGGCTCATGAAGGCTCCTTAAGTTACTTAGGTCTTTGGATACTCATAAACAGGGCCATGTGAAGGTATGGTACCTTCTTGAATCAACTTGTCAGATCTTCAATACTAGCTGTACTGATACCCTAGATCTATACGTTAGCTCTGGTTTATGTGGTTCATTGACCCATGCTAGTAACATTTCTGCAAAAAAATGATGTTTAGTAAATTTGATAATGTAAAAGAATCACATTCTCAAATCAAAGTCAGCTCCCAAACATTGTCGTATAAATAGGCTGCTGCCTTTGTTAAGCTATGCCTCTTTTGATTATCCAGTCAATAAAAACACTTAAAGCTTGGCATGGACATCAGTCCCTTCCCCCATATCCCTCTTCCTTTTCCTTTATTTTTCTCTGATTCCTGAATTAGGTGAGTCCTTCTTTATCACCTCGTATTGACCTAGTCTCTGATCCTTTCCCCAAGGGCATTATCTCGGCCATCCTAACCAAGTGTATGCAAAATGAAGGATTCATTCCCGTCAATAAGAACCTCTGGTAAGTGCTGTGAAATCCAACTAGTAGTATTAGCTTCAATAGAATCATGTGAAAACGTGCATGTGACTTGCTTGTAGGGAATAACATGGAAAATGATGTTCAATTATAGAAGGTGCACCAGTTACTGTATGGCTGTTCAATTTTATTACTGTGTGACACTTGGCAGTTTGTCACAAAGAGTGTTTATATATGTGCTTCAGGACTGGGGGAGGAGGCAGTACTTTAAATTAGAGCACCCTAAGAGCTGGTCTAATTAAAGCACCCGGAGAGTCTCATGTATCAGCATCCCCGTGCTGAAAAATGGTAGCTGAAAACACTGCCATTTTTCAGTCTGGGGACACTAATACATGTGATGCTGGAGCTCAGTAATTACCACACTCCCACAGACTTGATTAATTTAGTCTGCTCCAGTGCACTGTAATTACAGTGTGTCGGAGCAGCCTCGCTGCATGTGTATAGACGCCCATAGTTTAGAACGATACTTTTGGATGGTGGGAGGGAGTCCCTTGTCTGCCTGCCCGTGGAGTTTCTTATCTGCTTCCAAACCATTTGGTGCTGGTCACAGTTGATGAAAAGATTCTGGATTGGGGGTACCATGGGTTCCTTTGTTGTCATCACATACATCTAAGAATTAAAAAAATATGTTGTAAGTAGCTTAAAAATAAAGAGGTTGGGATTTTTGATCTCTCTCCTGAATTCCTTTTATCCTTTCTACATCCAGTTTGTATACCTGACTTCTAAGAAGTGTATACCAAAAGCAGGTCACATGGTCTGTTGTTGAGAGGGGGACTGCATTTACCCTCATCATCCAGGGCTGAAGAAAGCTGCATTCTCTTGCTCTCCAGTTCCATCCTCTTTCTGTTCTCCATCTTTCCCAGCCCCCTTTCATCAGAGTCTCCTGCTCACATCCATTCCTCTTTTCTCATGATTCTTAGGTTCTAATAAACTGATAGAGAAGTAGAGCTAAAAAAATCTAGAAGTTATCTAGTTCAACTCCCTGCCTGAGGCGGGATCATCTCTATCCTATACCATTCATAATCTAACCTCTATGTAACACGAACATCAACCCTGGCACAACACAGACATAAACATAGCAGCCAATATCCTGTTTCAATAAAAGGTTGTCAAGATGTGCTCAAGAGGTCTTAGGTAGAGGGCTATGCCCCCTACTACAGAGGAGGACAAAAGTCTCCGTTGTTAATACCAATCTATGGTAGGGGCCATAGATTTCTGACCCCCAATTTGGTAATCAGCCTTACTCTGAGTGGAGGGGCAAAACCCTCTAGCCAGGAACTTCTGGCTTTGGTCCCAGCAAGAGCATTGGCCAATCCACTGTCAAAATTCTCAGTTTTGGCTCTAGCCAACACCCAGTGCCTATGTGGGAGGTTTTAAAGAACCTAACACGTGTAGCAGAATGGCAGGGTGGGGGCAACCAGCAAAGCCCAGAAGCATGGGAAATACTCATAGTAGAACATAGACATGGCTATGCCTAGGTCATCCCTGACCAGTGCCTGTCCATCCTCTTCTTGAACACTTCCAGTAATGGAGAGTCCACAGTTTCTTTTCTACTGCCTCAATGTTTTAACAGTGAAGAAGTTTTTCCAGATATCCAGTCTAAACTTAGTTTGTGGCACCTTCAAGCCATTGGTCTGGGTCCTCTCTGCAGCAAGAGAGAAAAATGCTTTCCCTCTTCTTTATGGCAGTTCTTCAGATATTTGAAGACTGCTAGTATACCCACTCTTAAGCACTTTCTCTGCAAGCTGGATATGCCTAGGTCCTTCAGCCTTTCCTTGTATGACTTGCTTTCCAAGCCCTTTATCATCTTTATTGCCTGCTTCTAGACCCTTTCTAATTTCTCCACATCCTTTTTAAAATGTGGAGCCTGGAACTGCACACAGTACCCCAGAAGCCTAATCAGTGCCAAGTAGAGAATCATTGTCACTTGAATCTTGCATTTAATGCTTCTAGTGATGCATCCCAAAACCTCATTTGCCTTTTGTGTAGCTGTATCATGCTGCAGACTCACATTGCACCGTGATCTACCAAGATGCCCAAGTCCTTTTCTATAGTGCTGCCATCCAGCCAGGTGTCCCCTGGATCCGTAGTTGTATCTTTGATTATTCCTCTTGAGTTGTAGCACCCTGCATTTGTCGCTTCATTCTGTTATCTCTAACCCAACTTTCCAACCTATTGTGATCCTTTTGAATTGTACTCACATCCTCCACTGTGTTCACAGTCCCTTCCAGTTTCTGTTGTCTGAAAACTTGCTCACTAGACTTTCTATACGAGCGTCCAAATCATTAATAAATATATTGAACAGCACTGGGTCCAGGACAGACCTGTGTAGAACTCCACTTGAGACCTGCCATTTTGACATGTACCTGTCAGTTAATTTCCCTTCGCTTGTGGTTAATTACACTTTGCTTGTGTATTGGGCCAGTTATCAATCCACCTTATAGTAATTTTATCTCACTGTTTATGAAAAGGTCATGGGGACTTTGTCAAAAGCCTTGCTGAAGTCCAGATGCACTGTATCCACAACATTCCCTTCACCCACCCAGTTAGCTACTTTGGAAAACACGTTTGTTTGCTGGCTGCTTGTGATTAGTGCTTCCTCCTCCAAATTCTTGCAAATGGTCTTCCTTGAGAGATGTTCCAGTAACTTTCCAGGTATTGAGGTGAGGCTAACCAGTAGTTCTTCAAATCCTCCTCCTTCCTTTTTTTAATAAGGGGCCCTACTCTGGCTCTTTTCCAGTTCTCTGGTACCTGGCTCATGACTCACGACTTCATAAAGATCATTGCTAAGGATTTACAATTTCACAATTTTTGTGGAAACTGCAATTTCAGATGGGTGCTCTGTGCTTTTGGTATACTCACTGGAAAAATAAATAAATAAAATAAAATGAACTTACCAGCAAGGACAAAAGTGTGCAGGAAACCCTGCAGTCTTGGAACATCTTGTGGAAGGTGGAAGGGGTAGAGTGGAGGAGAGCAGAGTGGGACTGTAAGAAAAGACTGCTGCTGTCATGCCCAGGCAGGCTCCTGCTGAACAGTGGCTGGAGATGGGGGGCGGGCTGGGTACTGTGCGTCTGTCTGTGTATGTGTCTGTCCCTCTGCCTAGCCTCTGCCTTCCCAGGTCTGTGCATGAAGGGTGATAGCCAGCCAGGCCCTCCCTTGTAAACTTGGGTGGGAGCCAGCGGGCAAAAAGAGCCATGGGCTGTAGGAGACAGATGCCACTGCAGCAGCTGGAGGTTTCCTTGCTTCTTGCAGCGACTGCCACAGGACGAAGGAAAGTGAGCACTGTCCTCAGTGTTGCTGTGCACGTGGACTGGATGGTGGGCTGACAGCCCATCAACACAGCAAGTTCCCCTACCCATGCTGTGTGTTGGGCCTGCTCTACCAACATTTGGTTTCTCCCTCCTCTTCTTCCTCCTCTTACATTCCCTTTTCCTTCTCTTTCCAAATTCTCCCCATCACATTCCTTTCCTTCACTTTCCTCCCTAGCTTCTTGCTCCTTCTATCTTTCCCTTTGCCTGCTTTCCTATTGGCTGCATATGCACAGTGTTGTTCCCATATTCTTTCTGTTATGTTCCAAAGTCTCATCTCTGACTTTTTTCTGGGTGGGGACAGAGGGATGCCATTTTTTTTAAAGCAGCATTACTTCTTGTTGATGTTGCAATCATTAAATGAGAGCAAACTATGTGTTACATTGACAGTAATGGAATACGGTGGCCATTTTGGTCACTTGAAAACAATGATCATGAGGTTATGGGAAACTGAACAATAATATTAATAAACCAGGTGAAACTTGCAATTAAAAGTCAACACCTCTTTACTGTTCCAGCTGTATAAATTCTTCCAGTTGTTGGCTGTTGACAAAGGAGCTCCTTCATGTTCATGCAGTACTTTTTGCTTCCCTTCAAGTTTCAGTTTCATGTTTGAAATAGTGCAAAACCAAAAAGTAAAACTCAACCAGATCTGCTCAGATTTGCCTGGTTTCAGGTTAAATGATACAAGACCTCTGAGTTCGGCATCATTTACACCCAAACTCATAAATCTGCTCACACTCAATCAACCTAGGATCAAGGATAAAGTTTTTAGAGAGCCCAGAAGTGGAGTTCATAACAAAACCTGTCACCAGGTTTGGGTTTCTTTACTTACAATCTGTGCAGTTATATTTCACAGCATCCATGAAAATGAGAGTCTAGCCAAAAGACAAGTAGCCAAATCAGGAAATGACCAAAATATGGACTTGCATTACATCAATGGTAAAATAACATGATTGTTTGCTGATGATTACTTTGTCAGAACATGTTTTAAGGTGGTATTTAAAATTAAAACTAGGCCAAAATATCTGTTTCACAAGATGATATACAAATATGTTTAAAGAAAGGGAAAAAATCATTAAAAGATTTTCAGGTTACTAAATGTTGACTGACTGTTACTTTTACAAACACATCTCACTATATAATAGGGGTGTGTGAAACAGCCCATATTTGATTTGGATTCCGATTCAGCTGGAATTGGGGACAGTGATTCGATTAGTTGATTTGGATCACTGTCCCCAATTCAATTTGGCTGAATCTGAATCTGCAGATTTGATGCAGATTTGGAGAATCAGTGATTCAAACATAGACACAGCTTTAAATGTTTTTTCTACTTACCCTGAGGTACCACTGCGGCTCATGAATGCTGCGATGCTGGGGTGGATGGAGCATCCCACAGGAACATGGGGGGCCCTCCGCATGTTTGGCGGTGAACCCGGAAGTGGACCAGAAGTACTTTGGGTCTACTTCCAGGTCTGCTGGGGAGTGTGCGGGGGGGGCCTCCCATGCACAATCCCCTATTTCCAGATAGGGAACAGTACTTCAGCCTGCTTTGAGAGCGGGGTAGGGTCTTCAGTTTTTCCTGGGTATAGGGACTAGCTGGACTCCCCCAGATAATGAACTAGGTGGAGACTCCATTCTTGAATTTAAGATGCAGGATAAGAACAGGTTTTCTTCCTTTATACATTTACACTCGTGGCTCTGTCTGTATCTCAGCATATGCTTATTGATTTCTTATGCTTGTTCTGTTTTTAATAATAAGTTCTTCTTGATACCTTTTTATAAACTACTTGTTGTCAGTGATGCTTGTGATTCCAGAATATTTGTTGATACTGACTTGCCTATTGTATGGAAAGAGGTATCCTTCTTTTCTGAGTGTGTGACTAGACAAGGTTGTATGATCCTTCTAGCTGTCAACCCTCCCCTGTCCTCCCCCCGGCTTGAGTGAGATGGGTAGGTCTGAGGTACCTCAGGCCAAGCAGTTGACCTTTAGCTTGTCTTAGCTGGTTCTCAGTGGTCAAGCATCAGACAGCAGAGACAAGTTTGGGGCAGGGCACCCCAAAGTTGTAGAATCAGCTCATAAGCATGTCTCAAAGGTTCATCCAGGTTGAAGATGCGGCATGTCACAAATATCAACAGAATTTTAGTTCACAAATGTTGTTTTGCTTGCTTTCTCTCTTGTGTGCGTGCCCTCTCTCTTCCCCCTTTCCTCCCCGCCGCCCAGTACAAAGAGATTTTACCAAAGACACTGAACTTTGTTCATATTCTTCATGAAGCATGAGAAAATGCAATGCCTAATAATGGAAAGGTAACTAGTTTTGAACCTCTTTAGGGTTTCAAACAAGTCTGGCCATTATCTCCAGTACCTGAATTGTATACCTAAGAGTAAAATTGGAAGAAGCATTTGATGGTTCTAAAGAAGTGAAATCAATAGGCAACTACTTAGAGCACTGCAGTATGCAGATGATCAGCGTTGCTAAGGGTAAACCCGTGCAGAAACATCAATAACACTTGTAGAACAATGGACCTCAGTGCAAATACTTGCAGGGGAGGGAGGCCAACCCTTGTTATGAGCAAAGGGGAGAAGGGTGTTAATGTGTGCTGACAAGAAACCACTGGAGTTGTTTGCACTGTTCAGATACTTTGGAAACAAGATCCAGAGCAGTGGGAAATGCTGTACTGAAATATTCACAGTGACTGACAGGATCTAGATATGTGAGGTACTTACATCCTCTCTGCCAAAACAAAACTAATGCTTTGGACAAGATTTAGGTTATTTCATTTCTGAAATGTGGATGAAAGATAGTGGTAGCCTTTTTTTTAAGAATGAGATATGAAAGTGAAAAGCTGTTCTGTGTGTGGAAGAGTACGTTATGTATATTATAAATAAATAATAGTTGCATACATAAGCTTTTCTGTATTTTGCATCTGCTGCATATTATATATGTGTGCAGTGTAAAGATTCTACTGGCAAATGTCTGAGATGGCTGCATTATTTATGAGTAATGAAGCTGACTGAGTTACTAAGTATCCTAAACATTATGTAAGTAATGATGTGGTGAGTCATAAGAATTTTGGTCTATATTATCCAAATCGATACCAAATGATCTGAATTGATTTTGGATTAATTTTTCTGGGTTGGTCTTTTCTTTTTTTCTTTTTTTTTTTGTACTCAACTTTTGAGCCCCTCTGATGGCACTGTATACATTAGCAATCCTAATTACCTCTACTTTTCCATATACATACCCCATACATGCATGTGGCGGTGATAACTGTGTAAAACAATGTACTATACACCATCCTGCCCATTTCTATGGAGACCCCTGTTAACATCTCTCAAATTGAAGAATGTTAAAAATTTGAGTGACACCTATTTAAATTCACTTATTTATTTTTAAATAAATGCAACAAGCCAATATTCACAGATTAGAAACACAAGAATTGTCTTTGAATTTTTTACAGATGGGGTCCTTTCTAATTTCTCTATAACTAGAATCCTCCCATTTTCCTAAGTCTTCTCATCACATAGCATGCGAGTAAAAGCAGTGATAGAGACATTTTTTTCAGTTTCATAGTCAGAATCAGGCAAAGAACTTTTATTGAATTTGTGCCAATAAGAGTACAAATTCTTGTAGATTTCACCAGGTAATCCTGATGCTTGGATCAAATGATTATTACAGTTCCTTGTGAATAATTACAAAAGCTGTGAAAAAGAGAGAGAGAATTATTTGCATAAATCAAATACCATGAACATAAGAAATGACATCCAACAATAGTTTAGAGTATAGGATTTATAGTTTAGAGAATATCCATCTTGCTGGCTTACAGTTCCCAAAGTAGCTTAGATCCCAATAGAGAAACACTTTCCAGATCGTTGGCAAGATTTATTATTGACCATCATAAGAAAATGGCACTTCATTACAGCACAAACAGTTGCACATACTGTACTTAAAGTTGTACAACATTTAATTTCTATGATGTGCTTGTTAGTCAACTGTAACTTCCTAAGATTTTAACTGAAGTTTTCCAGGCTTGGTTTTTGAACAAAAATTAATATCTTTGGAAAATTGTGTCAAAAACAGCATGGTCATTTATAATGTAAAGTACTGTAGATGTAAAATACATGAACTCTTCTTATAAAAGAATAAACAAATATAAAATATTTACAAACTTTTTTGTTTCTATCAGAAACTTGTATTTTTAGCATGCAAATAGCTCTCATTAGTGACAAGTGTTTTGATTTTTTTAATATGAAATTGGGTTTTCATTTGACCAATGTATAACCTCTAGCATACCAAACTATGGAAATATTGAATCAGATTTCTAAGAGGCCCCTTCAGCTTTTCAAAGTATTGGCATGTATGTTTGAAGGCTTTTTTTTAAATATAGCAGCTGAGCTCAGCACCCAAGAGTTCCCATTGTGATTCTTGAGGCATGGGCACCCAAACAACTGTGCAGTCAAGGAAGATTGGGTTTTCCTTCGTATTTGAAGTAAACCTCCATCATCCTCTCTTTGGAAGTAAATTTTTTTGTGAGCTTCTGCTCTTAGGTTTCAGTATCCATAGTGCCCATTTGAATGTCTGACCACTTACAATTGGTGCTTACCTGGGAAGTTACCCCTTCTGTAAATCTGAGTTATTGTATGAAGCACAAGATCTGAGCCAAAAGTCTAAATGGACCCCTTGCTCAATCCTATCAGACATAGTAAAGCATAAAATGGTTAGAGAGAAATTATGACTGAGGACTCTGTAAGATTTATGAAATGGGGCCCTGTTCTGATGCATCTTGCAAGATGTAGGACTTTGTCTTGTGAAGTTCTGCCATTTGATGGTTCCTAACCCAGTGAATAATGGCAAATGAATAATGCCATAACTATTGCTAGGAATTATGACAAAACCCCAAAATTGCTACTTAAGGTTTCTACGGATGTTGTCTGAAAATGATTTTGTCTGGTACAGTAATGCTTATCAAATTAAAGTATTGTTTTTGGTGTGGCATTGAAATAAATATCAAGTTGTTAGAGCTTTCCTTCCTATCATTGCTACACTTGGGATTTGGGAGCACTTAATTCACAGAAATCCTGCCTCTCCCCCAGCCCTGACTCTTTCTCTGTCTCCCCTGCCAGCCCCTCATTTTTTTTGACTTATGAAACTAAGGGATTGTCAATATTCAAATGTTTCATAAAATTAGGATAGTCACTCAAAGGATGAGTTTCAATAATGTTCAGAGAAGAAAGCCCCTCTTCTTTGCAAACACAGACTAAAAACCCTGGGAGACGAATTTTGTGAGACTTCCAGTATTTCCTGCTTCAGGCCAACTGTATTGAACAGCTTGTGCCATGCTATCCCTGCCCCTTTTAGTAACTGAGCCTGCACTTCTGTTGCTTTCAGTGGCAGGTACAGGTGGTCATTCAACAGCCTTTGAAAATCAAGCCATTTGACTTGGGTACCTAACTTTTGGTACTCAGGTTTGCTTTAATACATAGGGCAGAACCTATTAGCTCTTCCTGACAGAACAGTTTAAAAACTAGCACTAAGCTTGATCTTAATCTAAATTCTCCCTGAAGTTCTGAAGCTTTCAGCTCCTGGACATGACTTCAACTATTGTAATTAAGTGGAGGTCTATTTTCTTGAATGGAAGTACAGTGATTTACATCAGCTAAAATCCAACCGTTAGTCTTTTGGTTTGATCCCATAGTTGTTAAATCTTGTATTAATAATGAAGTTAGATATTGTTACTGTGTTCATAGTAATTCCTTTTTAGTCTACAGGAAAAAAAGAGTGTTGTAATATAAATTCTAAATATTTGGTGTCTTACTGACTTTGTAAAATATCAACCAGATGTTTCTTTTGTTTTCCAGGTCTCTGTCCTTTGTTACTACACTAAGCTGTTTCTCCTTCATACTCTTAGGACTTATGTTCTATGTTATTGATGTAAAAAACTGGTGGGGTGGACAGCCCTTCATATATCCAGGTAGGAATTTGAACCAACTGAATTATGATAGAAGAAACATGAAGAAGTGTGGATATCAGTAGTAAGGAATCTGAGTTCATACTCAGTCCAGTTGATGAATGAAACCTCTGTGCCTTGTTTAAAATGTCACAAAATTAGTTCCAAATTTACAGGAAGACTCTTCTATGATATATTTAGTGCTTATTAAAATAAGTGTCTGATACCACTTTGGAAATGGAGGGACCATATCCAGTGGAAGTTAGGGATAAATCACTTGACATTTTGTTTAATCTTAAGTCTCCTCTGGAGCCATTTGGAAAAACTTTACTTAATTATGTGTTTGTGCAGGGATACTGGTTTGTAATTTATGAAGCTGCAGTGCCAAATGAGCTGTGTCTATAGTAGGTCATAATTCAGGTCTTTGAGTGTACAGCCTACTGCTATCATCATCTGATCCCAGGAAAGTTATTGAATTTCTGATATTCAGGATGATGATCCTGGCAAGGAAAATTAGTCTCATTCAATTATTCTCATTGTCCTTCAGTTTCTGGACTACTTCTCTTCTACTACCCCATTTGCCCACCATCCTACTTCATATCCTGCTTCATATCCTGCAGCTTCCAACAAGGGTACAGTCAGGTTCTGTTTTGAACCTTTATCTCTATAATCTTTCTTTTTAGAATGTAGGCCCATGACATTTGTATATGTTCATTATTTGTTATAGGCAATGTTTAGCGTAAGCTCATTGTTGGAGAAAATGACATGCTTTCTATTCATGACTTTATGCAGGTATGAATTCATTCTTTGTCTATGTTGGGCACTCAGTCCTGGGCAGCTACTTCCCTTTCAACTGGGAAATGAAGTTCCCGGACTCGCACGCTGAACCTCTCTTCCAGGACCTGCTGGGCACATCTCTTTGGGTCTTTGTCGCTTATTTTCTCTACAGAAGGAAGTTCTTCTTGAAAATATAATTGTATTAATAACAGAGCAATGATTTTCTTTTTGCCCATGAGACTTCACTGTGAATGTTGTTTAATAAGATGCATGTTTGTTTGGTAACAGTGATTCAGGTGATTTCATGTAGTAGGGAGAATAAAGGATGGTGACATTAATCAAGTATTTTATTCTGTATTGATAAGAACTCAAATTGACATAAGGGGCCTTTAACAAATGCTTGAAACAAAAATTATCCCTTCAGAAAGTCAGAAAAGGATAGTCATTTCATAGTTCACACTGGGTGCATCTACACATGTGCTTTAGTGTGGAGTAGACTAATTAGATCTTCAGTAAAGTATCACCATTTACATGTGTGCTGGTATTAGGGTGCAGTAAATTAATTAACTATGCTGTAAGATGATACTGTCAGGGAAAGTACTATCTTACGACAGAGTAATTTACTGCACTGAAATATACATGTGAACACTGACCACAGGCATGAATTGTGCCCAGTCAGCCCAGCTAGCCGAGGGCCTGCTCTGCCCTGGCTCAAATTGCTGCTGCCTCTGGTGTATATGTACACGCTGCACCTGGAAGCAGTTTCCTTTGGCTCAAGTGGCTCCAGAGATTATCACATTACATTAATTGCACATGTAGAGATATCCACTATGGAGAAAAAACTGAAATTAACATTTTCAACGCAGACTATGGGATTTACAGCATCACCTTTAATAATGGATGATGCACATCCCAAACCTCTCAACTGCTTTGAAAATCCAGAGTATTTAAAAAAAAAAAAGAAAAAAGTATGTGTGTGTGGGGGTGGGGGTGGGGAGCACATAGGAACTTATATCAGTCTTGTTTTACCAGTCTTGGTTTGTAAGCTATTTGGCAAACATGGGCTAAAACTTCAGGGAATTTGAACCAAAAAAGTGGAGTTTTGTACTTCTGCATGCTTCAGATTTTTTGAGACTGGATGCATTAACTTCTCTGTCTTGGTTTCTCCATCTACAAAAGCAATATATTACAACACTTATTGTGCCTCACAGGAGCATTCTGAGGCATTTTTCATACAATACTTGCAAACTGTTTTGCAATACATCAAAGGAAGGAGCTATAGAATGGAAAAGTACTTATTACATAGTTCATTATTTAAAACAGGTTCTATAATGATTTTCCATCTAATTCAACATTAATTTTTTTTCCAAAATGATCTCCTCTTTGGGACTATAGGCATATGAATGGCTTTTCAGTTGTTCAGTTCCTGTGATTTTTCCTGAGATGTAAGTAGTTCAGAGAGGGATATTTGCTGCTTTGAATCTTGTTCAGACTAATCAATCAGGACAGAAAGTAAAGGCAGTTATTAAAATTCAAATGGCATTTCCACTTCCTGCAAAAATGTTTTTTATTATTATGGCTAACTGTATCAGCAGTCAGACTAGACATAGTCTTGCTGCCAATTAATATTAAAATTTCTTTGCTGGTGTGGAGGATGGGCAGGAGGAAACTGTTTTACTACTTTGTTTGATATTTCTTTCTCCAGCCCTCACCTTGACTGAGGTATTGGATCTTTGAGTAAGTATGACTGGGATTTAATCATTATTTTGCTGTGATCTATCATATTTCATTAAAGATCAAAGCAAAATCAGTTGAATTTGGTGCAAATATTAAACTGTGAAGTAGGATTATGCATTTTAGTAACACATTGGCATGGATATAGTGAGACTGGAAAGATCAGGGAAAGTTTACTTGGTCAGAGAGGCTACTTTCATGGGTGAGCAATAGAACTAGCAGCAATTTTGTTGCTGTGAGTGATGGAATTTTAGAGGTGAAGGAACATCTTTGTATTATAATATCCATTCTCTTGCACCAGCAAAGCGTATTGAATCAATCCATGTCCTTTGCTGTAGTTTTTAGAGGATTTTGTCTGTAATCATTTAAAATCTTTTGGGACCAGAACATTTTTTTAAGGTAGTGCCCTGCTGATCTGCACTGTTTTGAGTTGTCTTGTCCCGCTATTGAAATGAATGGCTGTAGCTCTGCTCTGACTATAATGCAGAGGTAACCACCCTTGGTTTGTTACATGTGGTTCCTGGGCATTTTAGAAGCATATCCTGAAGAAAGAGAAGTAGCATGCAGATCACTGATTTGAGGCATGTACATCTCAGACTCAGAAGTTATCTGTTTAGTGGATCTCATAGCTAAACATCCTATAGTGTCTAGCAAGAAACGGCAGACTCATCAATGTGGATACTGGTTTTAATAGTACCTGCATGGGGAGACAGTCCAGTTCAAAACAACTCCCTCACTTGTTATCCAAAAAGGAATTGCACCATACTACATCACATTGTGAATAGATATCACATACCAAACTTGCACCTAAAGATAAACATCTTGGAGAAGAACAGCTTCTTATAAGAACAGCAAACCATCCCTTTTACCATGGAGAACAATTTTGGCTAAAGGTATGTGTGCTGCTAATCAAATTGCTTCCTTGGTTTGTGCAGTTTCAGAGCTCTTCTTGAAAGACTGAATTTGGGTGCAACTTTCCTCCTGTTGTGTAAGAACAGAATGTTAACAATGAATTTTTAAAAGGCCATTGTATGGGCTCTGAGTGTAAATGTGTAGTAGATGGTATTCAGAATGAAATACAGGCAAGTGCCCTTTTGGTTAAGATCAAGTTTAACATCAGTTTAATATCTGATCCATCCTGCATTTATAGAAGGACATGCTTAAGGAATTTATGCATTTTTTATCTTGGACTTTTGTGGTACTGTATGATGGTAAAAACTCAAAACCAATATGTAGCAGCCTTTAAAAAATGGACCCACCTGAACAGAATGGGAAGGGCTGCCTGGCAGAGACAGAGTTTGTCCCAGAGGGGACACTGTAGGCTCTGAGGGCAAGTGAAGCTATTTTGGAAGCAGCCCTGTTGGAAATGGGAAGGGTGATGTAACCCAGGCAAAGTTTTGAAAGAGAGCCCTTAGCAAAACCCTGGGAAGGGCCCTGAGCTGGGATTGGCTGAGAGACTTGGTTGGATAAAAGAGGGAGCAGTTTTTCCTGCAGGTGGGGAATGAGAGAGAGGGGCTGAGGGACAGGCTGGAGACCAGATTCAGAGTCTCAGCGCAGTGGTCCCTCGGAGAGCCCCTGAGAGAGGCCTGCAGGAGCAGCAGTGCACAGCAGAGCCGGGGGGACTGGACTGCCAGAGTCTGCCCTAGTTTCCCTGATAGGTGAGGGGCCCCAGGGGCAAGCAAAGCCCAGGAAGGGGCTGCATTTGCCAGGGCTGTGAGGCTGTGTGGGGCAGGAGGGTTGCTAGAGCCTGCAGCCCAGACACTGCTCCCAGCAGAACCAGGAAAGGGGGTCAAAGGCAGGGGAAGGCTGTCTTGTAGGAACTGCAAGGGAGTCGCTGCTTGCTGCCCAGAGACCCCAGGAGCACAGAGACAGACACCAGCGCCAGAGAGCGTCCACACACCATGTGTAGGGACACAGACAATCCCGCTCCCTGAGATACCTCGCCAGGGGCAGTGCACACAGGATCCCCAGTACACCATGTGCAAGTGAGAGACTGGGCAAATAAGTTTATTAGTTTATTATTATTATTATTAAAGGGTTTATTAGTCGGTATGTCCATGTGCTTATTTAATGATTATTTGTTATGTTGTAAATAATTAAATATTGTAAATAGTTTGAGAATTGTCTGTGAGGGTGCTTGATTGTAAGGGGAGGCTCTCTGCTTGAGAGCACTGCAGCAGCTTCCCGGGGGGCTGGACAGGCCTATGGGCTACCAGGTACCCCAGGGTCTCATTATTCAGGTGAGGGCACATGTAGTGTTGCACCCAGGGTTACAAATATTTTTACAGGTATTTAGATGCCTAACTGATTGGGTTTTGGATGCTGAAAAAGCTTTAAAATGTTGCCTGCAAGTCCTCTGGCACTCACCAGTCCTTAAACAATTGGATGATAATGGAGGTTGCTAGCCTAGTGACCCTTGAAGATGGCTCTTTTCTTCCTGTCCTGGTATTTTCTTTATGTATAAGCTTCATGGTTGGAACATTTTCATATGGTCAGTGTTTATCTTGCTCCTTGGATATAACTGTCTCTTTCTGTGTTCTATGAGTATGTTGCCATGTCAGAAGGAGGACTGAACAGAGGTACTAACTGAATTACAGAGTACAACAGAAGAATAGCAATTTTGAAGGAAGTTAGTGTACTAACTGGAAATATGAAAATATTTCGTACGTTACATGGAAATCATGAGAGTAGATCAATCACGTTCTCTGCTGTGAGTTTCTACCATGCAGCACCTTTACCATACTGCATAAATATGTCCTTTAATGAAACTTTCAGTTTTACTGAAAGAGGCAGAGCCCCAATGGAAAAGAAATGTACTTGAGTCATGGCAAACTTGAGATTTAGCCAAAATATGAATTCCTGGTGTGGCACGAAAGGGAGTGGAAATCATAGTATCATCGTATCATAGTAGCTAGAGTCGGAAGGGACCTGGGCAGATCATCTAGTCCGACCCCCTGCCTTGGCAGGAAAGAGCACCGGGGTCAGATGACCCC
>JAGPOW010002742.1:47783603-47797527 GCA_030014935.1 Caiman crocodilus
ACCCCTACTCCTGCGTCCAGGTGTTTTGTAACCTGGTCATAAAAAGAGACTAGATTAGTCAGGCATGATCTGCCTGCTACAAACCTGTGCTGGTTTCCCCTCAGCATCATTTTTCCTGCTGGGCTGTCACGTATATAAGCCTTAATAATCTTTTCAAAGACTACCAAAGATGGAGGTGAGACTGACTGGCCTATAGTTGCCTGGATCCTCCTTCCTCCCCTTCTTGAAAATAGGGACCACATTGGCCTTTTTCCAGTTCTCTGGGACCTGGCCTGTGCACCACGAGTGCTCAAATATTCTTGCCAGTGGCTGTGCAATGACATCAACCAGTGCCTTCGTTACCCTCGGATGGAGCTCCTCTGGGCCTGCCAACTTAAATGCATCCAGTCCTTCCAAGTGACTCTGCAACATCTCAGGGTCAACGCTTGGTAGCTTGGCACCCTGCTGTTGCCTCTCTATAATCCCATTGTGAGATTTGTTTTGCCCCTTGTTTAGGAACACTCAGGCAAAGAACTCATTGTGGAGTTCAGCCTTGTCCCCCCTGTCTGTCACCAATTGCTGTTGCCCATTCAGTAGTGGTCCTATACTGCCCTGGGCCTTCCTTTTACTCCCTATATATCTGAAAAACAATTTTTTGTTATCCTTAACTTGGGTTGCCATCCTCAGCTCCATGGTAGCTTTGACCTTTCTAACTGCATCCCTACAACTGTGAGCTGAGGAGGTATACTCCTCTTTAGTAATCTCTCCCTGTTTCCACTGCTTATATGCCCCCCTTTTTGCCCTTAGTCTGCTCTGGATTTCTCTGGTCAGCCAAGGAATCCTCTTGGCCCCTTTCCCCATTTTTCCCCGCATCCAGATTATCTCCCTTTGTGCCTGAAGGATCGCTTTCTTAAGGCACAGTCACCCTTCCTGGGCTCCCATCTCTTACTCTGCAGTGTGTCATTGACTAAACACCTGAGCTTGCTGTAGACAGCCTTCCTAAAGTCTAGCACTTCCACCCTACTAGTTACCTTTCCCACTCTACACTTTATAGTGAATTCTTTTATTTGGTGGTCACTGTCCCCCAGGTGACCACTGATTTGTAGGTCCTCTACCATGTCCTCCCCTGTTGCCAATACCACATCCAGTAATGCATTCCCCCTAGTGGGACCATGTACCTCCTGCATCAGGAGGTCCTGTACACAGGATAGGAACCTGTGTGAACAGTGGGAACTTGCTGTCTGTGTCTCCCAGAAGATGTCAGGGTAGTTTAGTTCCCACATGACTACTGATTCCCTAGTCTTTATGGTCTCCGAGAGCTACCTCAGGAGTTCCAAATCTAGTCCTTCCCCTTGGTGTGGGGACCTGTAGCTGACCCCTACCACCAAATCCCTTTCCCCTTGACCTCCATGTATCCTAACCCACACTCCTTCAACTTTCTCCTCCTCTGATTCCATTTTGATAAGGGTTGATGTATAATGCTTCTTGACATAGAGTGCAACCCCTCCCCCTCTCCTTCCCATGCTATCCTTTCTGTACAGCTTATAGCCCTCAGTGTGTACCACCCAGTTGTAGGTAGAGTCCCACCAGGTTTCTGTTAACCCCACTAAGTTGTAAGTGTTTTCTGCAAGCAGGAGTGCTAGTTCATCCTCCTTGTTCCCCATGCTCCTAGCATTAGTGTATAGGCACTTGAGCCCTGTGACTGGCACCTTTGTTGCCCCCTGGCTCTGATGCCCAGTGAGCCCCTTATTGCTTACCTTTGCTGTACTGCTGGACGTCCCATAGATTGCAGGTTCCTGATGTTTGTGGGGGCCGAGAAACGCTGGCGGAATGAGGCCACTGATGGAGTGTGGAATTAGAGAGCTAGACACGTGGGTTGTTGGAAGCAGAAAAACTTTACTTACAGTCCTTAGGCTGTAGGCACGTTCCTTGAAGTTACCTTGGTGGGTATCGCCCAGGCCTCTTATTTGGTCAGCTAGCCAATTACCGACCGACATGTATGCATAATTTAACCTGAGCCAATAGCAAGCACGCACTTGCTGGTGCAGCTGCAAGGTTTTGGCGGGCTCTGATCTTGCACCAAAACTTTTTTCATGCTACATGGGTAACTCTCTGCTCCTTTGCTCATAATGTGCTCAACACAAGCTGTACCCAGGCATCTCTTAACCATTATGCACAGACAATGTTCTCCTTCTGCCTTTCCGTCCCCTGTCTGAGCTAGGGTAATGCCTGATGCAGGAGATCAGCCAACCTGTTAGAGAAAAGACTTTTACCTTTCGCTGAGAGGTGAAGTCCATCGTGCCCCAGGAAGTCCCTTGCCAAGAAGTGTGGGTCGTGGTCCAGGAAGCCAAATCCTACACCATGGCATCAACTCCTAAGCTGCAGGTTGACCTCTCTGATGCAGGCACTGTAATGCCTACTGCAACCTCTGACCAGGGGGATGGACAAGAAGACCACCTGCACCCCCGTCTCCCTAAGCCTTGCCCTCAGAGCTCTGTAGTCACCCATGACATGGTTAGGACTACTCCTGGCCATGTCATTGGTTCCCACATGGATGAGGACCATGGAATGGTAGTTCGAGGGCCGGATCAGGTCAGGAATCCTTGTCATGACATCCCGGATCTTGGTCCCTGGCAGGCAACACACTTCACGCACCATGGGATCTGGGTGGCAGATGTTTCCTTCTGCTCCTCTCAGTAGGGAGTACTGTTATATTTCAATACTGTAAATCAGCAGCATAGGTCCCTCCTTATACAAAGGTGTGCACACACAGGGCTCCTATACATGTGCAGGGAGTCAGCACCAACATGCTGGAAATCCAGTGTGTCAGCTGGAGCATGGAGGTTAATGCACTCCAGCAGACTCTAGCATCCCATGTATCAGTGTCCCCACCCTGAAAAATGGCAGTAGGGAGCTTTGAACTAAAGCTCATTTGATGACCTTTAGTTCAAAGGACCCCATCACCATTTTTCAGCATGGGGAATGCTGTTGTACATAATGCTCAGATGCTTTTAATTAGTGCAGCTCACTAATTAAAGCACCCCTGCCAATGCCTCCCAGAGCATGTGAAAAAATGCCCATAAAGCCTAGTGTCAAGCCCTTAGTTCAGTGCATATATTCAGACACACGAGTCCAAGCCTACTCTGAATATTTGACTACCTATGGGTATATTTAATCATGTGAACTCAAAACGATGTATAAAGTTAAGGCCAACATTATGTACATTTACAAACATGAGCTTTACTGGGAGCTGATTGTACACACCCTAAATACTTAAGAAAAATGAAAATTCTCAAGAAACAATGTAAAAATGTAGGTTTCAAAGCTCTCCCTTCTGCCTACTGTTAACATCACACACATGCATCAAGGAGCAGACAGTGTATCGCCTTGAGAAACTTAACATTCCTAGTACAAAAATTTTAAAAACACTTTTACAGTGAGTATTATTGCTGGTTTGATCCCATAAAACACTGGCAGAATGTCATGTAGAAAGACCTTCATCAATCTAGATCTCCTCATATATCTGTTTGAATATCCTATATATTCTTGTTTCTTTACCTTACCCCCATTTGATCTGCTTTGTTTATTTCCCAAGGCCTTTACTATGTTATATCTGAAATTATTTTGTGATACATTGGGTTATGGACATGTTTTTTGGGTTGTGCTTATGACATTTTATCATAGTTTACGTTCAGTAAACTAATTAAAATTAAATTAAACTAAATTAAACTAAACTAATTAAAATTAAAATTATCATAGTTTACGTTCAGTTAAGAAATCCTTGCTGGCCCACTTCTGGCTTTTACTGGAGCAGAGTTTGCTGCTCTTCTTTTCATTTATATCATAATTTGTGATGGTTACACGGAGATGAAAGGGAGTAATAACTCAATCTTATTATGAAAATGGCCATTAACTTGTCCCTCCGGCAGAGGCCAGTAGTGTATCAGGATACCTAGGGTCACCAGTTGGTTGGGAGAGCCCATGTTCTTAAAACTGAGCCCTGGTATGTTAGCGAGTACCATGTATACCCAGAACATCCCAGTGATACTTTTGCAAGGTGAAGACTCATGGGAGCACTCTGATTTTAGTCATATCCAGTTTTCTTGACTTTGTAGAGTACATAATGTTTACAGATGGGGCCAATTCTCTGAAGGTGATGTTATATGATATGGAATGCTGACATTACTGATGTTCCCTTAACAGAAGGCAATATGTGGGTGTGAAATGGGCTTAGAGCTCATAAGCTTTGTACAAACATTGTGCTCTTTCTCCAGGTTAATCAGGCCTTTAATAAAAGACCATGGAAATGTCAGTGACTATGAACAAATAAACCAGATTTGTAACTGAATGTTCGTTCAAACAAAGAAATAAAAAGTCCACTTTTTATTAATGTCCTTCACACACACACAGAAAATGGCTATGAATGATCATTTGGAAATATGTATTCTTAAAAAATATGTAAAATATTAAATGTGATCTGTACTCATATGCATGAACATGTTAATTACACATGGATCCTATAGCTATGATCTCATGCAAAGGCCCATAGACCCATGTTATACTTTGTATAATGAATGTAATTTGGTAGGTAGATTAGATAAATGGGAGAATGAGGTATTGACCCCAAAGAAAAAACAAAAGAATTGTAAATCTGACTAATTCTTCAATAAGAAAGGTTAGAAAAAGTTTTCTTTTTGCTAATTTTTGGCACAATACAGACAAAATAAATAATGAAATATTTTATTGGACAGTAAAATAGGAATGTTTTTAAGCTTATTTTTATTGCACATAGTCAGGAATCAGCTGCCTATGGAAAAGGGTATTATCATTATCCGTTTTCTGAGTAGGATTTGTAGGCTGAGAATGAAAGGCATTTAGTAATTAATACTATGCATTAAATGTTCTCAGTATCATTGTTTTAACCCCAAATGACTCTCGCTCCATTATCTCTCTTTGTAACTATTGTCTATGGACAAGTATTATATATGATAATACTCCAGAAGAAGCAGGGTAACTCATTGCTACGATTGTTTTTTTTTCCCTCAGACCTGATAAAGAATGTGTTTGAATTCAAAAGCTTGTCTAACTTTATCACAACTATGAAGTTGGTCCATTAAAAGATATCGCCCTCCAAAAAATCTTTGTCTCTCTCAATACTTCAGAAAAATTTCTAAATATAAATATCCAGTGCTTACTTCTTTTATATCATTTTATTATTTTGTTGTTTCTAAAATACTTTAGTCAATAAGCCCTAATTTGTACATCTACAAAATAAATAAGGACTGAGGAATGAGTTACTACTGCACAAAAAATATGAAAAGAGGGTCATTGTGGACATCTTAATTTCAGTCAGGTAGAACAGCATGTTTTTTAATAAGATGTACAAAGACAGGTCATGTTTCCTACTAAAGCAAGAGAACATGGAGGAGTGTGGGTATCCTGCAGCAAAATGGTGACCTGCCTGCCTCTACTTCTGTTGTCTAAGTGGAATGAAGGTGAATGAAAGAAAATATCCCTCCTAAAATAGGGGTTCTTGTTCTTTGCTGTACACTATGTTCTAAGCCTTCGAAAACTCAAGCACGTTGTAATGCTGCCTTGTGGACTCCAGGGCTAGGGACAGACATTATACACAAACCAGTTTAAGTGATCAGAAACTGGTTTAAACCTGTAACAAAATAGATGTTCAATGCACATAAACCAGTTTGAAAATGGCTGAAACTGGTCTGAGATAAACCTGGTTGAATATAGTATCACACTTAACTGATTTGGCTCAAACCAGTTTATGCAATGTCTGTCCCAGACCTTTTGCTGGTTTAAGTTAAATCAGACTCCCCCAGCAACCCAGCATGCTCTCTGAGATAGGTGGGCCTCTCTGCTCCACAGTAGGGCTGGCCCCTTCCCTCCCTTCTGCTGCACCTCTGGCAGCAGGTTGCAGGCACAGCAGCATCTGCCTGGTTTCCTTCTGCTTTTGCTCTCTCCTCCACACTCCTTGCTAAGCAGGGATCCCCCATCCCCTCTGCCTTACAGTCACATCCCGGTGTTAGCTAGCAGACCACATGCTAGCTATGGTCCGTGCTGTGGCAGACAACAGCATTGGGCTTAAGGCTTTTTGGAGCTAACGAAAGCTGAAGCTGCTAATGTTCCTCCATTCCTTCTTTGTTAAAGAACAGTTTGAACTAATGAGAGAGGCTGTTTGTTTTCTGATGGAGTGATACATGCTGATAACAGACCTGATAAATGCTCTGTTACCATTCAAGAAGGGTGGGAACCCCTCCCTAATCCTGTCCTGGCCTAGCCACACCCCTCGTCTCAGGCCTGTGCAAGGGAAGGGAGGGCTGCTCTAGTGCCCTCTGGCTTCTAGCCTGAGCCACTGAAGGCATGTGCCTGAATTTCTGGGATGTCTGTGCAGCTACAAAGTGATTTAACCTAGCAAGGTTAGACTAACCTGCCAAGACTGAATTGACTCAGGCTCAGGCTTTTTGAATGTCTCTTCCTAACCAAGAGTTCAGAGGCAGGAGAAAATAGGCTTGAAAAACATGAAGTCCTACACGGCCAAATTCAAAACTTCTTAAAGTCAGCATAACAGAAGTTCATAAATTATTCTGGTAACCAACAGCTGATGGCACAGCTGCCACAAGTGGCACAGATTGAAGAGGGGACAGGCAGTACAGTGACAGATCGTGCAGGGAAAAGAAAGCAGAGCTTCAGATCAGGCAGGGAGCAGGAGATTGGGCTGGGGCCAGGGATCTGAGTGCCATGTGGGGATGGTCTAGTGTTAATTTGTGGCATGCCTCTCCAAAAGGTTGGTCCCTATTAATCTAACATACAGAGAGTTCTATAGGATGTTGAATCCATTTTTGTCAATTAAGTGTTTAATGTAACAATTGGATAAATATATTTTCAGTTTCTTTGAGACTACAATTACAAGTAAGCAGAATTTTTGCGTAGATGATTTTTATCTTGGTAGCATTTTACATATATACCAACAAAGGGTAGAGTTCTTAAAAACAAACAAACAACTCATTCACTCACTGCCACCTAACTCTGTTCAGAGCAGATTGAGAAGACATTGGAAAAAATTCACCAGACACCTGAGCTCTGTCTTGGTTATCATACCCATTATGAATATTGCAAACAACTGCATTAGTGTTGGTGCAGCATCAAGAGCTATAAGTATCAAGGCCACGTAAACAAGGCCAAGCTGAAGGAGGTAAAGCTCTGAATGTACAAGCTGCCAAGGCCCCAAAGGGATTCATCCTGGGTACAGATGTCTGTCCTCACAGAGCAGGCTGTAGAGTCAATAAGGAGAAGAAATGTTAATGTGCGGGTAATCAAAATAAACACAAGTAGAATGCTTAATAAAGGTTGTTGAAGCCATCTGAACAATTCCTTGGCCAAATGCCTTATCCTACATTCTGTTATTTTTACTACATGGATAAAAGGGAATGTGTATTTACAGTATGTATTAATTCTATTGTTAAAGTGATAATGTGACATTCACAATCTTTCCCCCCCACATTTTTAAACATTTATGCAGTGTATGATCTGTTGTTGGCCCATTCATTCAGATCATGTTCAATGTGGTAAAGAATCAAAAATACCATTATCTGGCAGTTCTTCACTTTTTTACCACCCTAAAATCTAAGCCCAGCTCCCATTGGACAACTGCCCAATCACAAATATCTTTATTACATTTGTCATTTTTCTTAACTGAATGAGCATTAAGATGAAGCTACATTTTTCCTTCTCCCTTCTCAAAGTTTAGGTAAGGAACATTGGCAAGGAACCTTGCCTTAGCACTCCTGTACATGATTCATGGATTAGCAGCAGAGTTGAGTTTCCCTCCTTATATGCCAAGAAATAGCATCCTTTCACCAGAAATAAAAAACAAACATTAGGTCACCCAATTCTATCAAGTCCTCTGCTTTCTTGATTCCCCTCAAAAGCACTGCCCCCGAAGTAGCTTATGAGCAGTTTAAGTTTGATTGCTCCTGCATGAGAGGCAGGTTAATTACTGAAAATAGAGGATCGTGGAAAGATGATATCACCATTTTTAAGACTCAGCATGTCTAAAAGCCCTGCCAGGAAGGGGGCAGTTAGAATGATGATTTATGTATCTTGGCCTAAATTCAGATAAAAACCACTTCAAAAATATTAATGATTTGAGTTCATTTTCCATTATGCAGGATCTCTGTTCACTGAAATTTCTTACAGGTTATTAGAGAAAATCAAAGGACATGGGATATCCTGTAAATCTAGCAGTGCGCGTGTAGAAGGAAGAAGCAAATGGTGAACGTTAGAGATTTGTATACTGTTATTTGTGGCTAACAAAGATAGTTCATAAGCTTCAAATCAAGACCTTTGACCTGTCAGAATTGCTGGATAAGGAAGTGCTTCTGTTGTCTGAATAAAAAATTGCCTAAAAAGTAGAGCAAAATAACATAAAGCAGCCCATCCTATGCCTTTTATCTGACACTGTGGGGTAGACAGATCATTTTAATGGGACAGGACTGAAATAACTTTGTGGCCATGTTTTCTGCTATCAATCAATGGTTTTAATTAGTTACATGATTGACTAATAAAAATCCCCAAGGGCTAATTGATTTTTTTATCTGGCTAACGCCAGTTTTATGAGGCAATTTTTCACTTGAACTGAATATTTTATTATCAAAGTACACTTTTTTTTGTCATTTTTTTGAGAAAAAGAGTGTGGGGGGGAAAGGAAATATAGGAATTAGCCATGCTGATGTCAGGAAGAAAGATTGCAATGCTTAAAGAGACCAGTAGTGAGTATAAACATGATGGTGATCATTCAGTTAAGTAATGTATAGGGCAAATTAATTTACTTGGGAATATTACTGTCATCTACTACAAATAGAGGGTTTATGGTTTGTTTGGAATTTTTTTTTTTAGTGAAAGTATCACAAGCCTGTTATATTTTGGGGCTTTATGGAGTATCATGAAAGCTTTTTTATATTTCGTTGTATTGATACGGCCAGTGTGGTCTCAAGCAGAAGAAGGCATTATTGGGTTAGGCACCCAAGGCATTGTCTCCCTGTAATGGGGAAATCAGCTGTTCTATAGTAAAGGCATATGAGAAATGGCCCATCAGGCCAGTGAAATGCCAGGGGTCTGAGGGAATTAGAGACAAAAAGAAATTTCTAAAGGACACATTTTTTCCTTGAAACAAATGGCAGGACAGCTGGGAGATACTTGGGACTCTGGGCACCCCCAATGGACAAGTTCGTGATAGTAAAGATCATGAGTTAACATTACACATGGTTGTCCCATGCCTGTTGAGTGTAATGAATTTTTATACCCCAAACCAGCATTTAAGTACCTGCTAGAGTTTTTGAATGATAGATCCAAAACCACTGATTAGGAAAACTTCTTCTGCGTAATGAGCAGAAAGGAGAGTAAGGTTTAAAGTAATTATTTGAATTGGAAAAAAATAATTTAAGTATATCCTCCTCAGTTATAGAACTCCTGAATAGCAGATATGGGTACACCTGTTGTGATGGTGGCGTGCTGCCATCACAGACGCAGACGGGACAGAGAGGATTGGGGGGGCAGCAACACCCCCTCAAGAAAACCCCGGGCTGAGCTACTTACCCTCGGGAGTGACGGCAGTGTCGGACCCCCCTTGTCTGGCAAGGGGAACAGCTGAGCCAATTTCGACAGCTGCAGCGGCCGCCGCAGGGAAGTTTAAAAACCCCAGCAAACCCCGCAGTAGGGGGAAGCCAGGGAAGGAGAGAGGAGACAGGCAGCACACCAGTGGTACTGAGGCTCCCCTGGAGCATGTGCCTCAGACAGGCAGCTCTGCCTCAGCTCAACAGCAGAAGCAGGAAACAGGAACCCTGGCAGGGGTGGAAGGAGTGGCCCCCAGGGATTGCCAGGGCCAAAACGTTGTTCCGGGAAGCCTCCCCATCCTGGAGGAATATTATTTCTAAGACCAGGGGAGGAAAAGGGAGACGACCCAAACTAGCGGTGGGATCAGCAGGATCCTAAGACAGGCTGACTTAAGGTGACCATCAGCCTAGGTCCAGACGGTCAGGAGCACCTACTGGCCAGCAGGCCTGTGAATAGCAGCAAGGTGCCATCTCACCAGCAAGTGATCAGTTGGTGTGTGGACAGGGTGTAGGGGTGGTGGAGCCCCATGGAACAGTGGAAACCTCAACTGTGAGTACACCCACGTCAGGGAAACCCTTCTGGTAGAAGAGCTCCACTGAACCCCTCTTTTGAATTGCCCATAACATCAAAGTCATGGCAGGCAGGATGAGGGGGAGGGGCTATCTGACAATGGGTGTTACTGGACATGAGGCCCACCAATGTCACACCTGTATATCCAGTTGCTTTCATTTTGAATAAGCAAAACATTTAATCTTGTGTTAACTATGGCCTGGACCCAATTTCCACGAAAGATGATAGCAATACCAACATACCTTTAAGTGGAACTTGGCTTTGTTTCTGTGGCAAGCCCTTTACAGGAGACAGACAACCCTAGCATAGGAGTCCAACTGGGAGATAAAAGCCCAAAGGGAGAAGGTGTGAGGAACTTGAGCTGTAGGAGCATTGGTTGTCCAGAAGTAGTCTAGAACTCAGAAAGGCTCACTATCAAGAAGGGGCCTCTCCTGACACCTGGAGAAAGATTAAATTTTATTTTAGTCGTTTGTTTGGGGCAAGGGCTCTTGTTTGTAATTAAGAGATGAGTGGTTCCCAGAGGAGCAAAGCCAGTCTGCAAGGCAGCAGGCACATAAATGATGTGACAGGCATCCCATATCTTACGCGCATTTAACTTGCGTGAATCCAACTATACGTGGGTGGGGAGGGGGTGGGGCTTGAGTCTGCACATGATGCTGCTGCTTACCTGGAGGCCTGGCCACCACCACACAGCCAGTGGTGACCACCTCTGCCTCCAAAACCTCCCTCCATCGCCATGGAGCCATGCCCAGAGCTGTGTGGCCAGCCGCCAAGCGTGGTGGTGGCCAGGTGGCACGCAGCCATCCCCACCACCACACCATGTTGCGCTGCTGCCGCCAGCCACACAGTTCTAACCTTGGCTCCATGGCAGTGGCGCAGGAGGTTTTGGAGGCAGAGGCAGTCACCGCAGGTGCAGTAATATGTGATTTCACTATATGCGATTTTCGCCTTTACATGCTGCCTTTAGAACATAACCCCCGCCTGTACTGACTAAAATCATAGGATTTTGATTATCCATACAGTAATGTCACTGTGTGAATTCTGACTCTCGTATCTTTGTGGAGGTGTATAACCGATCATACACACAATAACAAACTTCATGGAGACAATAGAAGAAGAACAGCCATCTCACACAGACCACCCAAGTTGCCAATCCTACACAGATGAATCCAGCTCTACTAATTCGAAGGTCAGAAACATGTCCTAGGGACAGAAATTACACACAAACTGGTTTAAGTTATCAGAAACTGGTTTAAACCTGTAATAGAACAGAAGTTCAGTATACATAAACCAGTTAGTCAAAATGGCTGAAAATGGTTTAAGACAAACCTAGTTAAATGTAGTATCAGACTTAGCTGATTTGGGTCAAACCAGTTTATGAAGCTTCTGTCCCAGACTCCTTCCTGCTTCAAGTTAAATCATGGTCCCCCCCAGCATCCTGACATCTTCCAGCCCTGGGCTGGGCTGTACCATCTGCTCCAGCAGAGAAGTGGGGTGGGGCGGAGGGAGGCCGGGCACCCCAGCAAATCCCGGTTAGGGTCTGGGGTCAGGGAGGGAGGAGTTAAACTTCCCTTCCCCTGAGTACAGAGCAGAGCTGCCCTGCCCTGCTTAAACTTAATTCTGGCTACGACTGTGGGCTACAAATTCCATAGGCACCTGGAAACAGGAAGAGGAAATGAGCAACCCTGCAGAGTCCTGCTGATGTGATTGTGGACTGAAAATCCCAGAGACTTCAGGGCCAGTAGGAAGAAGAAGTAAAAACGCAACACTGGGTTGGCTACTTGCCAGAGAACTGTGCTCTAGTGCCCCTAGCTCCTGGCTTGAGCCACTTCAGGTATGTGGCTGCATTTCCTGTATCAAAAGTGAATGTCTTTCCAGTTGTTTCTCAGTTTAGCCTCTGCAGTTTAGCCTGAAGACTGAATCCATTCATCCTCAGGCTTTTTGACTGTCTGTACTTAGCCATTAAGTTACCAAGGAATGGACTGGGTTGGGATAGAGCTTCCAACTTCAAACTCTCACACTGGCAATGGAGATTATTAGGAATTACCAGTAAATCATAGAAGAGAATAGATGAGCCTTGAACAAAAGTGATTCCTCTGATTCCTTCTGGATGAGGAGAGGGTAAGGGAGGGGTTCCTAATAAGAATGGACTAGACTGCTTTCACAGTAGCTACTGTTTTGGTTTAGGTCCAATTGTTGATCATTAAATTACACTATTTTTCTGCAGCAGAAGATGATTCACTTTGCTTGTTTTATTCCTGAGACACAAACTTGACTGGACCAATGCAGTAACACTCTAATGCCTGTCTCTGAAGCGTCTTGATAATAGTCTCTGAAGTGTCTTGATAAATGCCCCATGTAAGTAGCCTTTAAAGGACTTGACTGTATTAAAGGAAAAATATATAATTTCCAAGGTTTGGGTGGTTCTGAGATAGATACACCATTCATGCAGGAAAAAATCTTTCTCTCTCTTCCCTTCTTCCTATTTCACATTCCTTGTGGAGCTGTGATTTAAAAGGCAATCTGATTTCTGCTCTTGGTTCTGCCACTTGTATATTTTCCCTTGATAAGTGGCTTTTCTCCATTGTGCTTTGGTGTCCTCCTTTGTGTTTTGAGAACTATGGACACAGGAAAATAGGGAATGTGTGCAATTATTACATCCTAGTTTTGTTCAAAATTTGCATATTAAATGTAAAGTATCATGAGGAAATGCTACTCCAAAACCAATCAATATGATTCTGAATTATTAGTGAGGAAAAAAATATTAACAGTCTAGTAAGATTAATTCTAAGTGAACTTTCAAAACAGTATCAAAATAAGAAACAACATAAGAATTTTTTGTCTGGTTTTTAGCCTCTAGCTGAAAGAATAATGGCTAAAGAGAAATCCTTTAGTATTGGAGAGCCCAAGCTGCTGTAATGAATATGGTACTGTAAGCTTCTCCCTAGCAGTCTCCCAGACAGTAATGAGAGCAAAGTTAGTCCAAAATGAAGTTGACATTGTCAGAACACCCAGCAGGTGTTTTAGTTCATCTTATGGAGTCAGAATCATGAAAGACAATAGACAAGGACAAATCTAGCAGCTCCTGTTTAGTTGATGTGTAGCCCTTCATGTCTAAGATATTAACTGGTTAAAGCAGTAGTTTCTTAAGGGTATTATTTTTCTTTTTTATGATGGCTAGGGAAAAAAAATAACAACAAAAGATGCTGACTCAGTAGCTATCTTGTTAGCTAGTATAAATTAGCATAGCTCCATATGATGTTGATTTTTCGATACGTGAGGAACTGGTGTACTTTTATTAAGGAAGCAATTTTTCACTACTGATTTTTTTCATGGAGGGCACTTGTATCCTAAAGCACTTACCAGAAGACATTTCAACAGGTGAGGTCCACAACTTTTGTGTTGCTTGTACTATTTAGAAAATGTCAAAGATTTGAGGCTCCGTGACAGAAGTGTCCAATTTCACAAATTCTGTGATCCTGAGTGAGAGGCTTGCTTCTTGCTGTTGGAAATACCTTTTGCCTGTCTTTATACTGATCCTGGAATTGGGTTAATTTTTTGACTGAAATCACCATCCCATAGGAAAACTAACTAGAACTGTGATGCTCAACATTTTTCTCACGTAGGCTGGATGGGAAGCACCTCATCTGTCATAGTTTCATAGTAACTAGGGTCAGAAGGGGCCTAGAGCAGGCCATCTAGTCTGACCCCCTGCCAATGGCAGGAAACAAGTGCTGGGGTCACA
>JAGPOW010002742.1:47813800-47883794 GCA_030014935.1 Caiman crocodilus
GTGAAGATTATCAGGGCCGGCTGACTTGAAGGTATCCAGCTTCTCAAGATGTTCCTTCACAAAGTCAGCATTAATAGAGGGCAGGGGATCACCCTCACCTGGATTTCCCTGTCCCATAGCGGGCATGGACATCTCATGGGATGCATGAAAGACCAATGCAAAGTAACTATTTAATCAGTTGGCTTTTTCCTGGGCGTCAGTTGTCAGTTGCTCCATCTGGTTCAGCAGGGATCCAGTGTTGCCCCTGCTTTTCCTCCACACATATCTGAAAAAGGACTTTTTATTGTCTTTGATGCTCAAAGCTAGTTGGAGTTCCGTTGCAGCCTTGGCTTTCCTAGTATGCTCCCTGTTGTCTGTCCGTTTTCTCTGTGCAGTTAATGAAACAGCACGACTACAGGCAGACATAGAGTAGTAGGACTGCATTATAAGGCAGATTTGGAATGAATAATGGTAGCTCCACATATTTTGAATGAGGGGCTACCTTCATGGTTCTGTATGAAAAGCTTGCACTGAACCTTGAAACTCAGGGCACACAAGTCTCTAAAACCATATCAGCTCAGAGTCAGATTGCTGCTACCATTTGGAAACTGTTTGCTATAAACTACCAGCTTGATGCTATCTAGTCAACTATTGGTATTTTGGTGGTAGAAATTTTATGTTATTGTTGTTCTTCACCCATTGGTAGTGGACACTGATAGACTAGGGACAGAAGTTACACATAAACTGGTTTAAGTGATCAGAAACTGGTTTAAACTTGTAACAGAACAGAAGTTCCATGCACATAAATCAGTTTAAAAATGGCTGAAACTAGTTAAAGATAAAAGTTGAATGTAGTAGCAGACTTAACTAATTTGGGTCAAATGGGTTTATGAAACTTCTGTCCCAAACCCTTTCCTGGTTCAAGTTAAATCATAGTCTTCCAGCATCCCAGCATGCTTTCCAGCCCTGAACTGGGCTGTCTGCTCCAGAGAGCAGAGTTGGCCCCACTCTTCAGCTCCCTAGCTGGAGCAGTGAGAGCTGGCTGACCAAAGGGGTCGGGGGTGGGGCAAGTCTGGCTGGGGGTGCAGCCTAGTCTATAAGGGAGCGACTGCCATCCCCCACCCATCTTGTCCCCACAGACAAACCTCAACTGGGACCAGGGAGGGAGGCTAAACACCTCTTCCCCTGCTCAAATTTACTGTTGGTTGTAACTGTACTACAAATTTCAGAGGCACCTGGAAGCAGGAAGAAGTGATGAGAAACCTTACAAAGTTCTGCTGCTATAATTCTGGACTGAAAATCCTAGAGACCTTAGGAGTAGCAGGAAGAGGAAGTGAACATATAACCAGCAGCTGTGCTCTAGTGCCCCGCTCCCACCCAGCTTCTGGCCTGAGCCACTGCAGGCAGATGGCTGTATTCCCTGAATCAAAAGTAAATAAATGTCCGTTCACTTCTGTTTCAATTTAATTTGTGAATCTTAGACTAACCTGCAAAAACTGAATCAATTTAGTTTTGGGCTTTTGAACTGTCTGTACCTAGCCATAATGTTCAAGACATAAGAACAGGTTTAAGAGAGGTTCCCAAGCCGCAGTGGGGCCCCTGATGGCAAGTTTGTATTCTTGATATCTCAGGGAATATGTTACTGTATCAACTTCACTATGAATCAGACGAGCAGCTGTGACTTGAGGGGTGCTGCTCGATGTGCTGGGCCAGGTGTACTGCCACACCCCATCACTTTTACTAGAGCTGTGGTGGGTTGGCTGAGGATTCACTGAGCAGGACCCTTGCCTCCCCAGGCAGCTGGCCTGTGGCTTGCCCCACCAGGATACAGGATTCTTCCCAAGCCCTGGGCTCCCAGCCCCAGGTCTGTAACTAGAAAATCCCAAAGTGACAATAATAAAATAAAAAGAGCTTCACTTATCCTCATGCTGGGATCTCCAAAGTCTATCCTCCACTCTGCAATACTGGTGCCGCAGCTGTCCCCACTGTAGCTTGGGAACCTCTCTTAAATCTGTTCTGATTTCTTGAACGTTTTCAGTCACCCTCACCTGGGTATGGCCTAGCCCCAGAGCAAGGTGTGAGGAAAGCCCCATCCATGGACCACGTTGTCTGCATGTGCCCCTGGTAGCACCGCTGGCCCCTCACTACCTCAGGAGAACCTCCTTCTCAGCTGGTCCTAGCTGCTCTTATCCCCCTCTATTTATGGGATGTCTGGATGGCCGGGCTCCGAGTTACTAGGGAAATGACCAGCTCCCAACTGAACAAAAAGCAAAGATCTCAAGTTGCAGGAAGGGAAGTTTATGTTGGATATTAGGAAATAACTTTTTCACAAGGGGGATGTAAAACACTACCCAGAAAACTTGTGGAATTTCTATCCTTAGAGATTTTCAAGACCTGGCTAGACAAAGCTTTGGCTGAGATGATCTAGTTGGGGATGGTCCTGCTTTGAGTAGGGGGTTTTATTAGATGACCTCTTGATGTTCCTTCCAACCCTAATTTGCTATGATTATAGGTGAATCAATGCCAACTGCAAACCTGAGTACCAGCATGCCAATGTTACTGGTGGTGTTGGGATGTGTTGCACACTACATAATATTTGCCAGAAGTACTGTCATCAGAAAAAACTCTAGAATGTGCATATCATCAGAAGTTAAGGGTGCTTTGTGAACCCATATGCTTTGTGGTAGGGGAAAACTGATGTTGGCATATGCGCTAATATACCATATAACTCACTAATAATTTTACTATTTGTATGAGACTGAGTAATCCATTGATGTTGGAGGAAAACTGTTCTTTTATTGCTTTTGAAGCATTTGCATACTGATCATACTGATACAGTAAAGAACTTCTACAATACAGTTATGTGAGAGGCCAGTTTTTTGTACATGATATCTTTTATTGGAGCAACATAGCAGTTGGGATAGATTTAGATAAGTTTTTGAGTGCTGAGCATTTTTCTTCAGGTCACTGTAAAATACTGTAATTAATATTCCAGAAACTAACCCCCACCATCCAAAACCAAGGATTTTTAGAAGAAGTCTGTAAACCACCCAAATGAATGCAATTCAACCTCTAGAGTGGGTGAATGGTTTATTCAGAAAAAATAAATGCAGTTACAGAGAAACTTAACTGTAATTTTGGACGCAAATAGTTATGGCTGGAAATAAAAACAAGAAGGTGAAAATATTTTTTCAGTGATGCCTAAATAAATGTTTCCATTTTCTTTTGTTACAAAAATTGCCAAAATGTAGAAAACATTGTAGGATTTAGAAAACTGTTAATGAATCAAACCTTTTAAATTGGGGTCCAACAGTAAGTGTTGTAGAGATTTTTATTTCTCTCCCAAAGATGGATGATCATCCTTGTGATGCTATATCTAGCTTTTTTGGAGTTACATCTTCCAAATTCAGGCTTGTTACACTCACTCCCTGGTATGATGCTCTGATCAGTTGATGACATGTTGTGATCAAGGTCTCTGGGATACATCTTTTCTGACTCAGCTAAGTTGTGCAGAAATGAACTGTACTGGGAGCTAAATGCTGAGCAAAGTAATATAAACTGGCACTTAGCTAGCATATTGGAGGCAAATGAGTAGAAGAACCTCCTCAAATTAATAGAACAACATACAATATAGCGCATAGAGAACTGTGGGAATGTGTCAGAGAACTTCAAACTTAGATTACCTTCAAGTGTTCACTGTAAGGGACGTGAGTTAAAGACCACATTTAATCCATACTCTTGGCATGCAAGACCATTAAGGTTCAAAATATGCACAAATCTGAGTTAAAGGTCTTTGGGGTGGGGAGTAGGATGGTGGGACAGGGTTGAGCTGAAGCAGATAACAGCATTTGTTGCCTTCACTGCAAAAAAACCCACACTGTCATAGACAGTCAGTACCAAAATGTGACCGGTCTCTTTTTCCATTAGCCTCTGTTTGCAAATTCTGCCTGGAGCAGATTATTTTCAGTGCAGTCCTTGATGTAAATGTAAGACCAATTGTAAGGTTTGGCAACCAGTATTCCGTCAAAGAACAGATCTTGGTCTATATACAATATCTGTATCTTTTAAACCATTTAGGAAATAAATGGTATCAGCACAGAAAGACCCTACAATAAACAAAGAGATGTGTCTGCTGTAATTAAATGAAAACAAACAAGCAAACAATGTTCAGCTCATCAGGATTCAGATATTGGTTACTAAAAGTGTTTTGTCACTGTTCATTTAAAGCAGATGGCAAGATAGGTGAAAGATAGGTGAGTTTCTGAATGTAATTGTCTTTTGCTAACTGGCCATAGCATAAGAAAAAACTAAGAGACTACTTGCAGCAGCTTCAGTTTGTAAGAGGCATTATCATATCAAAACATCTCAGGGTGCCTTTAGAAAAGAATCATACAATAATTTAATAATTCAGTCTGCAGTGCTAAATTAATGACTCAAAGCAAAGCAGAAATAAATGAGTAATAAGCTATAGTTTAACAATCACAGCAGCCTGCAGGAAAGTGTCAATTTATTTTCTAATTATTTTTGCTGGGAGAGTGATGGAGGCATTATTAGGGAGCTTGTACTTATGGAACAAATAAAGGACAGCTGTTTTTATTTTTCCACAGTTAACAGATCTGATATTTCCATCATTTTCAAAAACGTTCAGTTAAGAACCAAGCAAACTGTATTAACATTTTATGTATGTGACAGTGGAGGTGAATTGCTGCACAGAAGTTATTAATACCAGGAATGTTATCTGATAGGGAACATATAATCATAGACCTGTGCTAACTTCAGTGGGGTTCCAAATAGGTGTAGGAGGAGGGTTGGGAGTGTGGGGGTAGGGAGGTGAGCGAGTAGAGAGTGTTGTCATTTTGAGTTTGGGGTGAAAAATTCCAAACTGAAATGTTTATATTTGGAAAAAGTGTCACAGGGTAGTTTGGGTATTGCATGCTCCCAGGCTTTGTACTTTGGCTGATCCAAACCAATGGTATAACAGGCAGAGTTGCCACCTGGGTCAAAATCTGTGGGAGAGTGGGGGGGGGGGCGGGGCACCCAGTTCTGAGTTGGGAGAGGGCTGTGGCGAGACACAGGACCTGGGAGTGGTGGGCTGGAAGGGCAGAGGGCAGCACTCCTGACCTACACAGGAAACTCCAGTGTTTTGGCTGATCTGCTGCTGCTGGTGGTGCATGTGCCCTGCTTGCCCCAACTGTTGGTTTTATAGTGACAACAGCCAGGGACTGTTTTGGAGTTTATGGAATGAGAATGTTGCTAGAGTGCAAACTCTGCAGGGGTTGGGGGATGATTCTCGTGCCTCTCCGTGATGGGTGACTGCTGATCCAAATTTCCCAGGATGCACCACAATCTTTCTTTTTGGTCGTGTGGTTGCAGGGAAAAATAGAAGGTGAAGAACTCTTTCAAAACAGGAGCATGGGACCATGTGTAGTTGAAGTCAACTCAGGACAGTCTTTTAGGAGAGTGGCTTTCTGACCCCCATGGAGAGAACACAAGCAATATCTTTCATTTCTGTTGCATTTTACCAGGGTTTATTTGCCTTTTACCTATATTTCTTTTTATCGTGGGAAAGAAAATAGTGACAACAACAACAGCTCAGTCAGTGTGTATTACATGTTCCCATCTTGTCCTTTGTAACTTCCTGGTGGGTATGTGTGTGTGTTACACACCTGCATGATCCACACAGGATAAAGATATTAACAGCTCTTAACAATATAGTATAGCTCTTTAGAAGTTATCAGAGCTTTTGTGGTCCTTAATTCAGTGTCTGTATCATCTAAGACAGCAAATACCATGCCTGTTCTACATACCTTTTATACTTGCCTCATTCTGATACTAGACCTCATTCTGATCATGCACAGCCATACAAACATGCTCAACTAAAGACTAGTGAAAAGTCTAGAAATTCCGAAGAAACATTTATGGCAACCTTCACTCTGCCTGTTCTGTAAATAACTTGATGGTATCCACAAGCAATTTTTAATGGAGCTTGGACCTGGCACAAATATGTAGCTTTATAAGCAGTTGCTAAGATGCCAGAAGAGATTCGAAGTCCTTGAATTACATCCAGAAAGTCACTTTGTGTCCTGGATGGAAATTGACATTTAACAATGCAGATGGTATTACCTTATTTTAGATGGCACCAATATTGATTTGTGTACAGTGTGAGCTTTTAAATATGATTTTAAGGTAAATCTCAGCTTAACAGAAAATGTTTCTCCTCAAAGCATTGATTTAATGCTTTTCTTTTTATGTTTTTTTTTTTTAACCTGTATCCCCCTTTGTTTTATACAGACATCATGAATGTTCTGTTGCCATTCTCAAGTTTCCTGCATTTTGTCAGGTATGTTGAAAACACCTATTCTTAAAAAGGTTGTATGCCTATCAGTAAAGCTGCTGAAGGACCAAAGCTGTTTAGGGTTGGTTCATATAATTTTACTGTCCATTGAGCGCCTTCCCTTTTCCTTTCAAACTCTGTTCGCTTATGAAGCTGCTCTCTCTCCATTCCCTTATTATCCTTAGATGTGCTTGTGTCACATTGCTGTTCTCCCAGATTCTGATTATGTTCCAGAAGTCATATGGGCTGCAAACTCAAAAAATTAACAGGAAAAAATAGCATTTGCTGTTCCTGCTGGGATTTCTCGCATCTCTTTTCCTGTGACATCTGGTACAACAGAGTCCATACGGACAGGGCTAAGAGGCAGAGCGTTGAAAAAAACCAAACAATGTAAGCATCTGTAAAATAATCTAAGAGAGTTTTCTAGATGTGAATATGTCATAACAATGAACCAATCCTAATGAAAGATTTCAGTCTGGCAACCTGACGCTATCCAATGCCACAATGACCTGGCAGATCACAGGAAAGATAACAGTTGTGTCAGCCATGATTGTTCCCCTTACTTTTTTTTCCTTCATACCATCTCTACACTTTCTGCCACTGTATACCAGGTGTCCTTTCCTACATTTGTTGTAGTTTCTTGTTCCTAAGAAGAGTGGAGCCAGGCATGTGGTCCTCAGGGGACTGTTGGTTCTGAAAGTACAGGAGTGAATGCTCTTGCTTTTTATTTTGACCTTTTTAAATGCAGTATTAAGTTGAAATTGTAGTGGTGGTTCAATGGCAGGATTCCTTGGGTTGATGGCATTGGGGAAGACCGCCGAGTGGCAAATGAAAAAATTTAAACTCTGGTTAGGCAAAGGTCCAGGTCCAGGTTAAATGGGTTACAGCCCCTCTGCCCTACCCCACTGTTAATGAAACCGAACAAGATGTACTACTGCTGCATGATCTTCTTCAGTGCTGCAGCCCCTGACTAAAAGGCAGAATGAACCCGGAGGTGCTCTCGCAGCAAGGGGAGGGGTGTGGGAGTGTGTGGGCTGATGGGATAGGGGCCAGTGAGTGTGTGTGTGTGTGTGTGTGTGCGTGTGCGCGGGTGTGCGCGAGGGCCTGGGAGTATGTAGGAAGGTATGGGAGTGATGTGTGCGCCTACACGTTGGGCAGCAGGGAGAGGCCGGAGTCTGCGGACCCAGCTGGTGCTTGAGCCTGCTTCTAAGCCTCGCGCAGCTCGGGGCAGGGCGAGGCGGGGGGACCTGGAGCCACCCCGCGGGCTGCACCAGGACACCCCTGCGCCCAGGCGGGGGGCAGCGTCGGGCTCGGCACTTCCCTGGGAAGTTTCCCGGAGGAAAGGACGGAGCGGAGTCCTGTCCGGGAGCGGCGGGGCCGGTCGCGGACACGGGACAGCACTAGGCTGCCCCGCCCGCTGGCTGCGCGCGGGACACGCACCTGCCCCGGCGCGGCGCGGCGCGTTGCCGGACTCATGTCCCTGCGGGCAGGGCGCTGCCCGGCTGTGCAGGGGGCAGAGCGGGGAGCAGGGACCGCCCCGGGTTTCTGCCTCCGAAGTTGAGGGCCGTCCTCCCCCGTCTCCTCTCTCACTGCCGCTGCTCATTAAGCTGGGCCGGTTGGCTGCCCGGCCATTCCCCGCCGGCGCTGGCTCGGCTCAGCCTGGCGAGGTCCGGCTCGGCCGCGCCGCGGGAGCGCGAGGAGCCAAGAGCGTTTCGAGCATCCCAGGCTCCGGGACGCGTCACCAGTCGCCAAGGGACAGGAGCCGGAACCGGAGCCGGAGCCGGAGCCGTAGCTGTAGCTGCCCTGCCTGGGAGCTTCCCCCTGCAGCGGGCCGGGCCGGGCTCGCCGGGAGGCGGCGCTTCGGGACTGGATGTGAGCCCCCCCCGCACCACGCGGGAGGCAGCGCCGACAGCAGCGGCAGGATTTCCCATCTGGTCGCGGAAGGCACCGCCCCGCCTCGCCCCGCCCCGCCCCTCCCCGCCCGAGCAGGTCCCCTCAGCGCCGCGAGCAGCGCCGGTCCATGGGGCAGCCCTTGCTGAGCGCGCTGGCGCCGGCCCTGGGAGCAACCTGGTGAGATCTTTTGGCAGCAGCCTGCCCGGGACCGCTCGGCCTCGGGGGCAGAAATAACAGGATTACACGACGGGGAAGAGATGCCTTCCCTGGGGTGGACAGTGGGTTTCCTCCTGCTTTGGGAAGGTAAGTAGTTGTGAGCTGATCCTCCCCAGGAAGCTTGTGCCGGGTCAGGAATCGCAGAGAAACGCTGCCGCTCGCTTCTCTTGGGTTTTGCTTCGCATCTCCCAGCTCTAAAACTAAGTGAGGGCAGCCGGGAGTTTCCTCCTCCTTTATAGTGACCATGAACGTTCACGCTCTGCATTACTGTTGTTACTGGCAGTACTATTAGTAATATAATTATCATTTATATTAATATTATTAATAACTTTCCCTTTCGGCGCCTAGAGCATGAAGCGTCATCAAATGAAATGGTGCTGATAGGTGAAAAGGACTGCAAGATGACAAGTTATTGGGTTATGAATAGGATGCCTTTCCCAGCTGTTAAGTTTCAGAGGCAAACTGCAAATCCATTATATCTTCCTTGCCTCCATATGTTCTTGTTTGCCAGCGCATTTCTGATGTTTACCTGAATAAATCCAAGTTGGTGTTTTGTAAAGAATTGGCTCAGTCCTCCCTGAGACTAGGGCACAAGCTCACAATCCCACTAGGAAACAGTACCCTCCCCCCCATAAATAAATAAATAAATAAAATGTACAGTTCACAAGTTATTTATTTTTTTAAATAGAGGGAGGTATCTTGGTGGCTTCAATATTTATCAATCGTACATAATGTTCATTCCTACCCATCCTTTTCATTCCTACCCATCCCACCTAGGCTCTTTTTAATAGTTATGATGAATAGATTCATAGTAGCTGAAGTGATTAGAAGTCAAAACAGACTTCAAAGTCTTCATATTCTTGCTTTATTTTTTTCTCTTAATTTGAAGAACCTTTTAGGTGACTCCCTACCAACTATATTCAGATTTCCTTGTGGTTTCACAGGTATCTTAAATATCTCTGAGAAAATGTAGATAAGAAATATATTTTTTAAGTCCAAACACTCATTTAAAAAGTTAACTGGAATAGCGTATATCATACAGTCATTTTATTGTAAAGAAGATTAAGCCATAGTGGTGTTGTATGTGTATAGTCTGTGATTTCTATTTTGTGTTTTACTGTTTTATTTTGGGCTAATAATTTTTTTTTTACATTTTTGGCAAAGTTCATAATAGTCCAAGTTGTGCATCTTCTTTGCCTTGATGAACATTAATGGGGCATAGGTTATGCATTTCAGATATTCACTTGAAAATGGTTTCCAGTTAGCCCCACTGAATAAACTTGTCATTAACGTGGTGGTGCATTGGAATATGATGATAGATTAGGTAGTAGATACTCCTGAGATTCCCTTCCCCTCCCCCTTATATACCTTTCTCTTTGTTCTATTTCCCTCTATCTCTGATTGCTATTCAGTTTGACTTGTAGTTTTATACCTTTGTTTTATTCTGCTCTTGTGTTTATGTTTTTCCTACCTGTTTTTCCCTAAACATGTATTTTAAAACTACTTTCTTTTTTCAGCATCAACCAGTTGATCAGTTGCATGTCTTCTACATTTGTTTTGAAGCAAATTCATAAACAATAAATGTATAACATGGAAGTAAGTTATAGGAGTCTTTACATTAGGTTGTTCTAATTAAATGGATGGCTTGATAGCACCTACCGGTTAAGCTTTTCCTTAATATAAATATTCATTTTGTTTAGACCCTCAGTTCTGACTGGTGGTGTTGAATGTTTGTTCCTTCATAAGTATCACTGAAAGGTTTGGCTGAATGACGTAAGTTGAAGATAGTCGTTCGGAAAAATTGCTAATGCAACTTGGGGTAATCGTATTCATTGTTAATTCAAGAAGTCTAGCATATTAGTAGTGTCATATTGGTATCTGTTGCTGGAGAGCAGCAGTATTTCACCTTGTTTAGAAGTGTGGCAGCAACTCCTATTTATGTCAATATGAACTGAGCTGATAACAGGGGTAAGCAGGAGTGTTATGTCTTGGGTGTTTTAACAAATTCCCCATACACATGGAGCCTCAGTCAATTTAGAAGCTGAAATTTCCCTGTTGTGATGCTGTATATATTTGACCTGTGCCATGGAGGAGATTCGGTTATAAATGTTTCTATTTGAAAAGAAAACTCAAGGAGCCTTCCACGGTAAATATATTTGTACTATAGCATATGAAACAATTCAATCTCCTATCATCTATGCTGTAACTTCAGTTGTACATAATCCCCACACTGAAGGATAGTGCGAAGAAATATGCTTATGCTTGGATCCTGTTAATTCATCTTTGAATTTTATCCATGGTTGTGGGTGCTTGAAAGCTGAAATTTGTAGACTTTCTGAAAATGTGTACACAGCTGAATTGTTTACGCCAATATTTCTCTAACTTGGGTAAGATTCTATTTTACCAAGTGATTTGGAATAACCAGTCTGGTGAGTATACCGTTAGTGGGGGAATTAGAAATGATTCTCTAGCATTGCTAAGTGTGGAAGAACGTGGTACGTCAGATCTTTGGAGTGGTTCTGAAACACGGAAGCAGGACAACTTGTGCTTATTGCATCACAGTAAATAATGGGCAATGTGTGAATCTCATACCTACATTAATACTGACATTTTAACAGCCTAGAAACAAGTGAAACAGGAATGATGTTTCTCCACGAATCAATGTCAGATGAAAAAAAATGCACATTTTTGTTCTGGTGCATTGCATGTATTTCCAAAAATTATTTATAAATCCACAGCTGCTATAATGCTTAAATAAGTTTGTACATGGACTCCAGGATACAGTTATCTTGCCTGGGGCATTTTGACTAATTTCTACGAAGTCCCTTTTAAGTGACTGTAGGAAAAATGGGACTTTATTGAAGTAAGGACACAACCTGTGCATAAAAGGAGTTAAACAGTCTAGGTTATTTGTAGCCTTGAATGTATTTTTTTATTACTAGAAGGAAATCCTTTCTAAGTGGGCATCCATTATACTTATTATCAACAGACAAAATAAATTTTGCAAGCATTGCACTGTAAACATATCTCATAACAGTAGAAGGAAAAATTGCTGCAACATGAAAATATTGCATATGGAAATGTAACTAAAGTGCTGCTGTGTGCAAGCCATTCAAACCACTACATTATTATATAGTTGACTCTGATAAAATCTATGGAGGATTTTTTTAAACTAGTTTTGATATTCAGCTAAGGCCTGTGTTAGAATGTACATTTATATTGGTAGATTCATTGTCTGTACTTTATTTTGATGAGTTGCAATTTATGATAAGTTCTGTTCTGAATATATTTATAGAGTAAGGAGGGACTTCCCTAAACCCATAGCTAAAAAACGATATTTATTTCCCCCAGAAAAGATTAGGTGGTTTGGTTTGTGCTATTTGTATTTCATGATGGAAAAAATGGATTTTCCCAGTAGAAGAATTTCTACATAATTCCCTCTAGGAGTATCCAGTGTACATTAATATCTTCATGTTAATGAGAAGGAAGTGTTAATGAGATCAAGCTATGGAGCAGGTCATCAAATGGGTCAAAGACCAGAGTAAAAACAGCCATAAATATGGCTGAATGCCTGTCTCTTGCTATCTTCTTGGCAGTGAGAGATTTGGGCGATATGTGATTTCCATTCTAATTTGTTTAGATTATAACCCTGACCAAGGTGCAGGAGGAAATGGAACTTGGACAGAAAGAGAGTGATTTCAAGATATCTTAATTGTTCTGAAAGGAAGATGAAAATAAAAGGAAAGTTCAAAATGTCCTTGTCCTATCAGACAGAAATAATACAGCTTGGGACAGCTTGTTTCCTGCTTACCTCATTACTTTACCTACCCCCTGTGCACAGTTTTCCGAAGCCATGTGACTGTCCTCCAGTAGGCCTATATTGTTTTTTTTGCAGACCCTTCTGCTATTGTAGAACTTCTCTGTCATTTGTGGGGTGTTTCCCAGAGTTCATTGCCCTGTGATGTAGACCACAGGGTGTTTTAAATCGAGAGCAAAACTCATTAGTTTAAGGGAGAAGCAAGTTGAGGTCTTGGTGTTCACCCAGTCTTACAATCATCTCTTTACTTTGCTCATGACTGGGAATATTGTCTTCAGGTCTGTCTGACAAGTACTGTCAGTTGGTCTGTCTGGAACCTGGTTGGTAGTCCTTTCACTGATGTTATGAATATGCAGTATTACATAAGGTTCACAAAAATTCCATGAAGGAAATTAATATGAAAATTATTGATAAGCCAGTATTTTATGTCAAACACAGCATTCAGTAGATTTTGATCACCAGGCAAAAGTGCTTGAAATATTAACATGAGCAACCAGTTTATATGACAGCATTGATCTTATATCTGCATACTAGATTAGTACACAATGAGTGGCTGACAATGGCATGTCCTTATCCAATTTCTATTAGTGCAGTATTACGGTGCAAAATAATATTTTCTTTCTTTTTAAAGTGCTGTTCATTAAAGGCCTTGGCCTAAGGATCTCTCTTACTGAAAGTATAGGTCCACTTCTGGTTATTGTGAATTTGGTCTCAGATCACTTTTTTTCTTTTCTGGATGATTTCCCTATAGGAATAAGATTAATTCATTCTCTATACTTCAAATTTTTGGTACTTCTGTTGAGATTAACAGAGACACAAGTGACAATTGTGACTTGGCGGTTTTGAGAAAAAGCAAGATGATTGACTTGTAGGCTATTGAACAGCTGTGGGGTAATAAATTTTTTGAGCGTTTCATTTCACAACCTTAATAATGTTGTTTGAACTTTATTGTACGTACTACATGTGAATGTATCTTCTTATATATTATACTGTGAAAACAATCTGTAAGTAGGAATGCACTTTCCTCTACTTCTCCTTATTTGTTCTGCTTCACCTAGTTCTGAAGCAGTAAATAAAAGTATATCACGGGCTTGGAAAATTCAATAATGTAGGAGCTCAATGTTCCCTGCATAGACTTTCTGTGTAAAGTTCACTTAGAGTTTGTCTGCACACACTGTATGAATAACAGCTTTTCTATAATCAAACCCTGACCTTCAATTCTTTAGCGATAAAACCAACAGCAAATCTATCTGGTAATTGGCCCGAGTCCTTTCATTCTGGTTTTGAGTAATAGAGTTAAACTGCTTGTATTTTAAAATTTTAATTTCTGCAAGCATTTGTGCTAATCAAGCTGCGTAACATAATCTTGTTAGCATGTACAAAATCTAGAGTCAACCCGGGGTGGTTGGATTATGAATGAGGCATAATAAACAGTGGGGAAATCTCTGAATCTAAGCTGTTGGTGTTCACTTGGTGGGATGGCATGTTGACATTAGAAATTTACCAAATTATTCAAAACAAATTATGTAATTGTTGTGTTCTGTTTTTCCCCCCCAATTGACTTGGTTTTAAAACTGCTTTTGAAAGCAAACATCTAAAGCATTGCAGGAATAAATTGAGCAATCAAAATAGAGGAAAGGCTGTCTTGTGGTTCTTACTCTGGACTGAGATGGAAGAGATCTGAGATCCATAACCCAGCTGTGCCTCTTACTTGCTTGCTCTTTAAAGTAGGAAGAATAATAATCATCCCTTTATCTGCGTTACGGATTTAGTGTAAACTCAGTGACTTGCTGATTATGGAATAATAGAACCTTGAGCTCATTGGGGTCTTGCAGTATTTGGAGAGGTCTTTATTTGCCTAGTGTTCAAACAAGGCAGAATACTTGATTTTTGTGAAACTAATAAGTCATTTTCCAGTGTTTCTGGGTTCACTTTGCCCTAAGAAATGCAGAGTGATCCAAAAGACTTTTCATGTTCATAATCTTTTCCCCTTTTGAATAAAGGACTATGATAGAAGATTTTCCAAAGATTATTTAAAAACAGTCCGTTGAATGCTTTCATTATGGTAGATCTTGTAATGAAGTCATAAGCGTGCCAAAAGTCTTTTAATTCACAAGAGGCACTGAATGGTGCATCTGCAATGTAACAAAAATAGTCAGCTGAATTAGAAGCTTTAAAGAAAAATAACAGTTGTCATAGACAAAAAGGAAATTAAAAAGTTTACTGAGTTAATTGTGCTAAAAATGCTGGTTCTCAACTGAATTATTTTAGGATTCTGGCTAACTAAATCAGCTGATTTGACAAAGAAAATGAGTGCATTAGTCCTAATGGTTATCTAATGACTTTTTAAGCATATGCATTTAGAAAACGAATTAAACATTGCATTTAACTGATATAACTATGTTTCTTAATTTGCTCATGGGAGGGGGAGAGGCAGGGCTGTTTGTTTATTTGCTTTTGATGCCATTACACATATCTTTAAAAGGGACAAATCCCACTCCTAGGGAATAAGTGAATTAAATGAAAACCAAGTTGCTGGGTTCTTTTTTTTTTACAAGGGTTAGTCAAGAAAGCTAGCCAGTCTAATTATGGATACCGTCTCACCTTGCTGTCATCTACCTCGGTGAGGATTTTTTTTATTCATTTTTAACAGAAACAGGATCAAGTCTTATATACAGTAGGTAAAATGATAAAACTTCAACTGGTGTATTAAGGAAGGATTCATCCAATATATTCTGCCGCACCATCATTATACCACACTCCTCATGGTACTAGGGTAGACATTGAAACCACAATAGCCTTTACCATGGAACGGGGTCTAGCTATGGTGGTTTTGTAATGGTCTACACAAACTAGAAGTAGAGTTATGACTTATGGTTGCTTTTAGGGTTACCTACCTGTGTATACGTACCAAGAGTTGAGTCTGCCTTAGGAACCACACAATAGCAATGCTACAAAGCACATCCTCATGATCCTTCATTGTTATGCCAGTGTATAGGGATGACTTTACCCCTGCAGTCAATTTTAGAAATATTACTTTTCCTGATAGCTCTTCCCTGTAGGGGACCATATGCAAATATTTGTGGAACAATTGTATTTGTGCTTACATATTCTTATTATTTGTCTGCATATACGGTTCTCTTTCTCAGCTATTAATGGTTGCCTGCCAGAACCCTATCAACACATAGCAATACATTAGTATTTCTATAGTACTTCAGTACAAGTGGAAGTAAGAATGAAGGAATTAATACTTCTCAGAATGTAGAGTTAAAAAGATTTCCATCTTTAATATAAGGCTTTCTCCCCTTTTGAATAAAGGACTATGATAGAAGATTTTCCAAAGATAATTTTAAAAAGTCCTTTGAATGCTTTCATTATGGTAGATCAACCTCTATGCTCACTGCCAGGTCAGATCTTGCTCTTGTCCCCCCATAAATATGGGAAGAAGCCGTTGATTTCAACACAATGGACTTTGGGTTTATACAGAAAGCAGAGGTTGTTTTCATATCACTAGAATAGTATAAAATGAACTACTGTCTTCTACAAACTCAGTCTTGAACAAGAAGTTCCAGTTTACTGAAATCTAGCCTTTAATATCCATCTTTGCCCTTAAACAACAGGATCCATTTGAAATGAATTATTTATGTTTGGATGAGAGTATCCAGTATAGAATGATTAATATATATATTCTGACAGTCATTTAAAAGAAGAGGAGGATTAGAAATGTCTATGCTTTGGGGCTGTAATCAAGGTTTCCTTTACAAAGAATAAAAACAGACACTGGCAAATTAGTTGAAACTCCTTCTAAATTACATTTCCATTGTTATGCGGTTTACAGGATTTTAAGACAGGAGGACACGGTTTCTGAAATCTAAATACTGGGTGGAAAAACACTTCACAAAGAAAGGTTTTTTCTGCTGTACAAAATTCTACAGACCATGTTCAGATTAATGTCACTGTAGCACGAGATAAGTTTAGTTTCCAAAGCAAACAGTTTCAGTTTAAAGGTGGATATTGAAAATATAGATGGGTTCTGAGAGGGAAAGAGTCCTCCTGCTTCTTTTGATTCTCTCACATGAGACTACAGTATGATTCCTGAATGGAAGGAGAATCCTTTTAGAAGAAACTTTTAGCTCAGTTGGTATAACATTGCTATTGTGCCTCAGATTTTGGGAACTTAAGATTTCTAAGTCACTTTAATTACATTCCATTCAGATCTATGACAGCTGTCATTGTGCCACATTTTAGAAGAATGCCTTAACTTTGTTTGAGTTTGTGTCAGTTCAGCAAGGTATTTAACAGTGGTCTTAGCTGCTTCAAATAGGAATAGCTCAGGCCTTGAACTGGGAGGTATTGATGAGTACACCCGGACTCCAAATCCACACTGTGAAAAAATTGGACATAGGTTCTCTGATATCAGTTTGCTTTACAGATAACGTTGCTATGAAAATTGCCCAGGAAAACTATCTTAGTTGCCCTGGATGAGGTATCTGTCCATCGGAACACTGTCATGGATGGATACAAACTGATCAGGAAGGACAGGCAGGGGAGAAGAGGAGGAGGAGTTGCTCTTTTACATAAAGAGCTGTATGATTGCTCAGAGCCCCAGTATGAAACTGGAGATAAGCCTGCTGAAGGTCTCTGGGTTAGGGTCAGAGGGGAGAGCACCAAGAGTGATGTCATGGTGGATATCTGCTAAAGATCACAAGACTAAGTGGATGAGGCTTTTTCAAATAGCTAGGGGAAGTTTCCTGATCACACGCCCTGGTTTTCATGGGGGACTTCAGTCATGCTGATATCTTCCAGGAGATCAATACAGCAGCACACAGGCAATCCTGGAAGTCTTTGGACAGTATTGGGGACAACTTTCTGGTGCAAGTGTTGGAGAAGCCAACTAGGAGCCATGCTCTTCTTTACCTGGTGTTCATAAACAGGCAAGAATTGGTGGCAAAAGTAGTGGATGGCAGCTTGGGCAGCAGTGACCTCAAGAGGATTGAGCTCAGGATCCTGAGGAAAGGAAGGAAGGAGAGCAGCAGAGTAAAGACCCTGGACTTCAGAAAAACATAGTTTGACTTGCTCAGGGAACTGATGAGCAGGATCCCCTGGGAGGCTACTCTGAGGAGGAGAGGAGTCCAGAAGAGCTGGCTGTACTTTAAAGAAAGTTTATTGAGGGTACAGGAATAAACCATCCCCATGTGCAGGAAGACTAGCAAATATGGCAGAAGACCAGCTTGGCTTATGAGGGAACTCTTTGGTGAGCTAAAACACAAAAAGAAAGCTTACAAGAAGTGGAAGCTTGGATAGATGACTAACGAGGAGTATAAGTATACTGCATGGGCATTCAGGAATGAAGTCAGGAAGGCTAAAGGGCAGTTGGAGTTGCAGCTAGCAAGGTATGTAAAGGGTAACAAGAAGGGTTTCTACAAGTATGTGAGCAACAAGAGGAGGGTCAGGGAAAGTGTGGGTCCCTAACTGAATGGGGGAGTCAACCTAGTGACAGATAAGGAAAAGGCTGACATACTCAATGCATTTCTTACCTTTGTTTCATAGGCAAGGTCAGCTCCCAGACTACTGCACTTGGTAGCACAGTTTGGGGAGAAGGTGAGCAGCCCTCAGTGGTGAAAGAATAGGTTACAGACTATTTAGAAAAGCTGGGTGTGTAGAAGGCCATTGGGTCAGATGCAATGCATCCAAGGGTGCTGAAGGAGTTTGCTGCTGTGATTGCAGAACCGCTGGCCATTATCTTTGAAAACTCATGGTGATAGGGGGAGGTCCCGGATGATTGGAGAAGGGCAAATATAGTGTCCATCTTTAAGAAAGGGAAGAAGGAGGAAGACCTACAGACCAGTCAACCTCACCTCAGTCCCTGGAAAAATCATGGCACAAGTACTTAAGAAATCCTTAAGGAGTCATCAAGGAGCAATGCCAGCAGATTGAGGAAAGTCATTCTTCCCATTCACTCAGCACCCGTGTGGCGAGTACTAGACTACTGTGTTCAGGTTTGGGCCCCTCACCAGGGAAACTGTGTGTACAAATTGGAGGGAGTTCAGTGGAAGGCAATGAAAATGGTTAAGGAGCTGGAGAACATGACTTCTGAGGAGAGGCTGAAGGAACTGAGCTTATTTAGTCTGGAGAGGAGATGACTGAGAGGGGATTTAATAGCAGCCTTTTACTACCTGAAAAGTGGTTCCAAAGAGGATGAAGCTGAACTTTTTGTAGTGATGGCATATGACAGAACAAGGAACAACGGTCTCAAGTTGCAGCAAGGGAAGTTTAGGTTAGATATTAAGAAAATCCTTCTCACTAGAAGGGTAGTAAGCACTAGAACAGGTTATCCAGAGAGGTTGTGGAATCTCCATCTTTGGAGGTTATGAAGATGTGGCTAGACAAACCTTTGGGTGAGATGATATAGTTGGAGATGGTCTTGCTTTGAGCAAGGGGTTGGACTAGAGGACCGCCTGAAGTGCCTTTGCATTCTAATCGTTCTGTGATTGACTACATAGATTCAGCAGTTTTATCAGTAGGGCTTTAGGCTCTACTTATGGTTTCTTTTTAAAGTTCTTTGAACTAGAGATACTTTATCTTGATTTATGGGTCAAACTGTATTCCTTAACTTTTTGGATCATTTTAGCTGCTTCTGAAGTGTGTGCGATTTACCTAGTGTGTACTACAGTCTGTATAACAGTAGTCCCAGAATACCTCTGGAAAGAACTTTGAAAACAAATACTGAGAGTATGTGATTGCCTGTCATCGATTTCAAGCTATTCTGGGCAGGGGCTGTCTCTAACTAATTGGGCCTGAGGCCTCTAATGTAATACCCAGGCTTGATGATCTCTTCTTATCACACGGTCTGGATCAAGGAAGCAGCGATAGTAGAACATTATTTTTTTTTTTAAGAAAAGTGAAAACAGCAATACAGTTTTATAAAATTTCATTGCCTATTTTAATCCAGTATTAGTGGTGCATTCTGAATCAGAAGGCACCATAAACAATTTTTATTGTTTCACTAAACTTTTGCCTTTATGAAGACCATGGGACAAATCCTAATTTGCTAGCCTTTAGAACTATTATCAGACTACTTTTTAATAACACAGTCTGAAAATATTATGTAAAATATAGGTACTGCCAGCTCAATCACAAATGAGAAAAATCTTAATTGGATCATGATAAAGGAATTGTGAAATCCTCACCAAAAATCAGTTCTGTTTTAAGATTGTTGTTCGTTCCAAACTAGATGATGATATGTGGGGGGAAGCAGGCTTTATGTATCAGTTGTTTTCCTGTGTTTTAGTGCACAATAAAAGTTTAATTTTGAAGCCAGTGTTACACATCTGGTTGATTAAGAATTAAATAACAATTATTATAGAAGTTAGGACTCCTGAATGTTTCATCTCTGGTTCTAATTTTGAATGGTCACCATGATTCTTAGTACCTCCTGTCCTTTTTTTGACAACTCTTGCAATAGTTGTTTTTCTTAAAATGTTAGTTCCAACAGCTAGATCACACTAGATAAGACTACTGGTTTACTTTGCATTTGCAGGTGTGAAGACTACAAATTTTTAGTTACAGTAATCCTACAATCAGGACCAAGTATCTCTGCACTGTTGGAGAGGTTGGGGCATCTACCAGATGTGACTATTTTTACTTGAAAGATTGTGAATTTTAAAAAGATTATGAATATTCCTATAGATTTGTGTGTGTTATCCGTATCCAAATACATATACTTGATTAATGAATAGCTGGCTGCAAGGTGTGGGGGTTACTAAGAGAGGTGCAACCTGAGATGCTGGAGGACTGCAGGTTGTTCTTTTTATGTTAGTGGAGCAGATTGATGTTACCCTAACACAAGCCAGAGTTAATCGTTACCTGAAGTGCTGTAACTTCGAGATGCTTGGAGATCACTTAGCTCAAGTCAATGAGCTTTAATGTGCAGATGCTCATGGAGTGAACCTTTGAGGAGCCAATTACCTTTAATGTAGCATTACTGGAGTTTTGATCTTCTGGAATGGTTCATCATTTTCTTGCCTTTTTGATACCAGTTCTTGTAATGTACTGAGTGCTCCAAACTTGCAGTGCATGTGCTCAATACCTCACCAAAGAGGCCAACAAGATTCTTAACCCAACTGGCATGGCTCTCTGAGGTGCCATGAGATGGGAGGAGGTAATGAGATAAGCACAGGCTCAGGTTTGTCCTGGCCTGGCTGATTTCCCCTCCCTCCCCACCGGTAAGGAAGTAAGCACTATAATATCTTTAAATTGGGTGCCACTCGGTGTATGGAAGTTGTGTAAGGGTGCCTCAAGTTTAAAAAGGCTGAAAACCACTGGTCTAATACATTTAACTATTACAGTGTTTCCTTTAAGTGCAGGATATTCCATAAGAGACCATTGAATTTCAGGTGCAATGTGAATGTAAGGGTGAAATTACATGTTACACTGTTAGACCATTCTAAGGCACTTAAAAGATGAGTGTCTGTATATTAAAGCCGATTAACTTGTGCTAAGTGCCCTTTGACTGTGTCAAAGTTATGCTATTTAGGACAAGGGTTAACTTCTGGTGTGCTATCTAGCTTGTGTTAGGATAATTTCAGTTTGCTCCGTGGAGATGAAATGAGCAATTTGCAGTCCTCCAGCTTCCCAGGATGCATCTCCCCCAGTACCTCCCACCCTGCACCCAGAGCAGGGATAAAGCCCAGATGTCCTGACTCCTAGTTATGCCCCTACTTGCCAGCCCTCCAGTGGTAAGTCAGAGCTATACATTAATCCTTAATGTGCAACTGCTCATAGCATGTTTTAACTTTAACATCACCTAAAAATTCCACAGATTTCATATAGTCTAAGTGAAATGAGCAATTCACCTTTAAACACATTAGCCATCTCCAGGGGTGATGCGTAGGGGGTTCACATGCATCCTCTGAGTGTGGCGGTGCACCCCCTGCAAAAAGGGGCCTGTGGCATCTGTGGGTCTGCAATTCCTGCTGGCCGCAGCTGCTGGTGGTGTCTGTGGGTGGTTGCCAGCCTGCTCGCCACCCCCTCACTCCCGGCAGCCCCAGTGGCATCTGGAGAAGCTCTCGCACTTACCGCTGCCATACTCCTACTGCCGCCGTGTCCTCCCAGCTGTCAGGGGCACACACTGTTCATGGCCATCTCTCCACTATTGGCTGGGGGAAGGAGGATCATAGCAAATGTTGTAGAGGTCCTTATTCCCAAAGACAACTGAATCCTACTTTGCTTTGTATTAAAGTTGAAGTGTTACCTCCTTTAGTAGAATGACAGGAACCTTTAAACATGTGGAACTTCCATTGTATGTGCAAGTGCTTAAGCACATGGGCTATGAAGCATGATTATATTTCCTACGTTTCAGCTTTCAGACTGTAGATACTGTCTATAGTCACTTCTACAGGACAGATTTAGTGTCTGAATTTAGTGCTTTTGTTTGGCAAGAGGCTTTTTTATATTATGTGTTGCATGACTTTTGGATACCATTTGACTTACACGGGACATGTGTAGACAAGGGGGCATGTGTGCACAACACTTTAAAGTGGGTTAACTGCTTTTGTGCTGCTTTAATGGTATTGGTGTTTGCACACACCAAAGGCATATTGCGGATGAATTCCAGCTGCTGTATTACATTTGGTGGCATAATGTGCCTTAAATGACTTATGGCACAGCAAACTAAAACTCCTCCAAGGCACTGGGCTCTGCACGGCTCAGGGACTGTGCAGGCAGCCTGGCTGCAGCCCGGGAAGGCAGGCTCCACCAATTATTAATTATTTAAAAAAAATTTTTTAAAGCAGTGAGCCTGATTTATTTTTTATTTATTTATTTTTCCCCTGGAGCCTGCCTGCTTGCATGAGCTGTGTGGGGACCTAGTACTTCCCTCCATGGCTGCGGTGCCCCCTGAGACCACCTGAGCTGGGTGCCTGCGGGTGGGTGCCACCTGGGGGGGAACTGCTGCTCTTGCTGAGGGAAGCACCAGTTCCTCCACCCCCTGCAGCCTGGGGACCACTCCGCCCACTGGCAGCTCGCCCTCCCCACCTGTGGAGAAGCAGGTAAGACATGGGTGTACATGACACAGGGATTTACGTCACCCTAAATTGAAGCAATGTTTTTAAAAACCCACTGCTTTGTGTACACATACCCTTGAATCTTAATTCATCAAGAAGAGAAGTAGGATTATTCTTACAGACCTTAGTTGGAGACAGTACAAGCTATCTTCTATTCCCTGCATCTCACTTTGGTTACTGCCTTTTACCGGGTGCCTCTCAGCTACATCTGCCTTTTACTGCCACTGAAGATTACTTGCAAACATAGCCTACACTGCTGCAATTTATTAAATAAAAAGAAGCTTGTATGCAAAATGCACACACACTCTTTTGTTAGACACGGGCTTCAGTTTTTTTGGTTGAAGCCACAGATCTAAAGCTGCTTCACATACTTTTAACCTGAAAATCTGATCACTGCAGGGGGTGAGGCAAATTGTATTAAGAAAGTGGTTTCTAATATTACAGTTTTCTGAATACATCTGGCCAGTTGCAGGTGCTGGAGCCACATAAACTAGGTACAGACATTCAAAAAGCTCAAGGTAGAATTGATTAAACCTTCATGGATTTCTCTAAGATGCGTAGATTGGATCAGAAGTGAAGAGAACAAATATTTGCCTTGGAGGAGAAGGTGCCATGCAGATACCTGCAGTGGCCAAAGCCATCAGGTTGGGGCGTTCACACATGCCTCCCAGAGTGCCGGAGACTGCTGAGGGCCATTGAGCGGCAGGCCACTCTTGATTATCTGCCAGGTACACCCTGCTCCCAACCCCTGCTGTCAGCCTCAGGAAGTGGGGAAACCAGCACATAATCTCCCCCAGCCCTGCCCCTCCCCCCATCTGTGGCTGGCTGCTAGGAGCAGGGGGAGTAGAGGAGGGATGTAGAGGCCCCCACTGTGCAGATCTGTCCCCTCTGCTTCCCCCACCCCCCCTCAGATGCTGCAGATAACTTGGATCCTGTGGAGCAGCAGGTTCTGCAGTAGGGGGTGGTGCTGCTGGGCAGATGGGCAGCATGGCACAGCTGAATGAGACTGACTCCCTGCGCTGGATTGTATCTCTGTGAGCCAGACTGCACCCCTTTGTGGTCTGCATCTGGCCTGTGGCCATACGTTACCAACCCCTTTTGTAACGCATGATCCAAAACCTATTGAGATCAATGGTCTTTATCTCTCTTTCTCTTTTCTTTCATGGATTTTAGATTCACATTGTGGCCAAAAAACAAACAAAAAAAGGCATGTGAAGGCAATGTGTTTGTGTTGACAGCTTTTTTCCACAAAAATGTCAAATCTGCTAGGTATTTTGAAAGGTTTATGCTGTTAGTAGGTTGACCTGCCCTCCCCCCTCCAAGTTAATAGTATCCCTCTGTCCCATTTATTTCTAGTGTTAACCCTTCATATTTCATTTACCTACACACCCACACGCAGAGAAAACTAGAGGAATATGACTTTAAAAATATGAGCGAACAAATGTAGAAATTTCCAAAATGAAGCACTTAAAAATTTTCATTGGTAAGTGACTGCAGAGCTCTTGTCTATTATGTTCTTTAAAGTGATGAAAAAGGGGATTTTAAAAAAATCTATCTCGCTGAAATACAATGAAAAATCTTCATTAGAAAAGGTAGGCTTGTTAATGGCCTTAAAATGAATTCAAAATTAAGTCTCCCTCCAAGTGATAGAAATTTGTCAGATCTGCATCATGTGTTATATCATTGAGATTTTCTAGATGTTAACTCCTCAGAGTAGGGCTGTCTTTTTGTTCTGTTTGTACATCTTCTAGCACAGTGGAGTTTTTGTTCACAATCTGGGCCTTGGATGCTTTAGCTAATCACAATTACTAACTAATGCAGCATGTCAAAGGCATCAGAACTGTTTGCTTGTTTCAACTGGGAAAGGCTATCACAATTTCTCATTCTGCCATGTTTCCCTTAATGTAGTGGCTATGATATACTCCCTCATCTTTCTCACATTTAAAATGCAAATCAGATGACCTGTTTCAGTTTTAATTAGTCTCCTGTTTTTGTTTTGTGTTTTACAGCAGACTGAGCTCTGGGACAATTTGTTTTTAAACTTTCCTTGCTAATAACCATCTTTTCTTTGGTAGTTAGAAATTATTTTATAAAGGGTACCCATCTTCTTGTGAGGTGACAGTAAACATGGAAGGAGAGCGTACAGGATAGTGGCTAATTTAAAACAGATTGCGCCGCTAAACTGAAAATCCATGAACTCGACTGAAAATTGAGATTCAGTGTTTCAGGGTGGATCTTCAATACACCATTCCTCTTCCCCTGCCTCCATGTGAGATGATGATGCACATGCACCGATCTACAGTGACTGATCACGTGGCAAATAAATCCCATATTATTCTGGCATGGCTTTCAGAAACCTGAAGGATTTGGGAGATTTACACACTCTTCTGCTTGCTCAAATGATGATGTGATGTTTTACCTGGCAATACTTTCCGCTTTTCTAGCAATGGAGACCCCAAGTCTCATCATTTTAGAATTCACTTGCGCAAGAACAAGTAATCTCTGATATGAAGTTAACGCCAGTTACTGGGGCAAGAGAGCAGATGGAACAGCAGGTGAACCGAGGCTTGAGTAAACACCTTTGTTTGATCTTTTTTTTTTTTTATTTCAAAGACAGCTGCAAAAAAGAACAGGGAAACCTAACAGAATGGGAAACTATAGAAATATATTTTAAATCTGTAGCACAGAAATGCTGCACTGAGGTGATTTTTATTTTAGAAGTGGTCCAAACCAGAACCATTTATCTTATTTTCACCTATTCCTCTCACTTATGGGTTGATAAATAAGAGTTTATTTATGACTTTTCAATATCTAGATACTCTCTGTCAAGATGTCGTGGTGATATATCTAAAAAATATTGTAATGTTGTTTTGTGTGGAGAAAAGGGCCATTTTCACTTGAAAACTTTGTCAGACCAAACCTTTTGGATATTATTTGACTTACAAAAGCTTTGCCCTACAGCTTTAATGTGGCATTTTCAATGAGACAGTGAGGCTAAGTAGCTAAACAGTTGTGGCCCTTGACTTCCCGTAGTATCTGTCTTTTCTTTTCCTTAGAGCACACAGTTTGTGGGGCAAAATGTTCGCTCTTGAGAAGACTGACCTATGGAAGAACCGACTGGAGAAACTTGACTGCTTCTAGAATTAATCACACAACTCTCCCGTTTAATAAATCTGTCTTATCATAATAGAATAATAATAAAAAAATTCTTAAAAAGAACTGCAGATTCTCAGAACATTTGTTAGAAGGCAGAGTAGTTACACCTAAGAGACTAACCAATTTGGAGATGCTGAAGCTTTCATAAACAATAGCTGCATTGGCAGATGCTGTGAAAAGACTTGCAGGAAGTAGGCATTCAATAATATGGTTGAAAAACAAGTAATTTAAGGATACGTGATTTAAATACGAAGGATAGGGAAATGGGGAGGAAGGGAGAGGGGGCACCACTAGAAGAGGCAAAGGGTGGGCTGAAGAGAGAAACAAAGCAGTAAACCCATAAGGACATGGTGGTTATAAATGCTAATCCAGGTAATGGATTAGGAATCCATAGTTTCTGTTTACACCATACTTAATCATCTGTAGATGACTTATTTTTCTACAGTTCTTCAAGTTGGTTTTCAAAGTTTTGTTAAGAACAGGTACTCTGCTATGGAACGCCCAGAGAGGTTAAAGTGTTTTTCCAGAGACTTTTCTGTAGTTCTGGATTCATTGTCAGATGGGTGTCTATTTATTCTTTCATGTTTGTCCCAATTGTCCAGTGTTGACAGAGGGGTACAGTAAGCAGGTGATGGCATATTTGATGTTGGTAGGGAACAGGTGAATAAGCCCCAGTTATAATCTGTATTAATGAGGGGGCACAGCTGGCATATGGGGCCATTGCAGGGCCTGATACCTTGATGAGATTAGGAGTTAGGTAGTCTGTTGCTGGAGAGACATTGTTTGAGGTTGGGGGACTGCCCGTAAGGTGGGACAGGCTTGTCCACACTGAAGCTGTCTAGAATTGGTCGTTATGTTCCTGGAGAGGCTGGAGGTTATTAATGTGTGTTCAAGTTGGGGATTGTGTGTGACAACAAGAGAGATTCTGTTGTCCTAGTTATGAGGTTACTATTGTGGCAGGTCAGAGCAGAGTCTGAAAATCTGTTGGATGTGAATAGCAGGGCCTTTCTTTAAGTCCAGTCTGAATGAAGCACAGAATTCATTTACCTAGATAGCATTTAGATATGAGAATCATGAGTGCTATAGAAAATGTTCAAATAGATAAATTGTTTCTGCTAGGTAGTGATTATAATTACTCACAACTACAGATATACATCATCTTCTCTACTCCAGACTGTTTTTAATTTCCTGGGGACTTATGGCATCTTTCTTCATCAGGCCTTTAGATTTATTAGCAAACTGCTAGATCTATATATCAAAAACTCTGTTAATGATCTTAGCATGTAATGACAGGCACGCTTACAGTAGGGAGCTGGGCACCTGTTCCATCTTTCTTTATGTACATTGTAATATGTTGGCTACATAGGGATTAGCAGGAAAGAGACTATTACAGGAAGTTAAAGCAAATGCAAAAAACCAAAAAACCTTTACACATAAAAGGATGGAACAGCTCTTTTATTAAAGTGAAGTTTTTTTAATACTGCATGCAAAAGAGTTCTGTTGAAAATTGATTAGAAAACATTAATGAAATAGTCAGGTGTAACATAAAGAAAACCTTATTATAATGTGGATATGGTGCTAGGAAAATGATGAATAGGGTGAGCTAGCAAAGTTGTATTTCTTTGTCTTTCTTTAGAAGCTGATACTCATTTTGTGTTGAAAGGCAGGAGCTCTGCTTGACAAAATAATCTCTTTATGATGAATGTATATTTGTTACAAATTAGTTTGCTCACTTAATTACCTTGTTTTATTTTTGCTCTTATGATATCAAAATTTAACTTGGGAATCAAGAAGTTCTTACATATTATAATGAGGGATGAAACAGTAAAGGGGAAAGAAATAAGAAATTGAATGGACAACTAGAAATTAAGGCCTGCTTCCAAGTCTATAGAAAGGCTGTCGTTGACTTGGGCTTGGGATCAGACCCTTTCATAACACTCTCTCTTTTTTTTCTCACTGACTACGTAAGTGGATTTGCTAAAGCTTGGCCTAGTAAACAGAATGATTACCATAGGAAAGCTGGCTTTGCTTTGGCACTTACGAGCTAAGGGAATACAGACTAGATTGGGGTGCTCAACCTCTGACCCTCAGGTCACAGCTAGCCTGCACTGCTGTCATCAGGCTCTTGGGGCTCCCCACTGGTCCAAAACTGTGGCAGTGGGGGAGCAATAGCACTGTTTCCCTGCTATCAGATGTCCAGGACCATAGAGAACCCTGCGTCCTGTATGCTGGATCTGGTGCCTGATTCCATGCAGGGCTGAGCAGGGGTGACGCTGGGCACTACAGTCCAATCCTGGCATTGGAGGGAGTGCAGAGGACAGCAAAGGGGTGCCAAAACCTCAGGGCCCAATATTGGCAGGGGCAGGAGGGGGCTGTGACGGGTCTCCAGGGCCCAATCTGGTCTGCAAATGAGCCCTGTCTTGCTCATCTGTCTACAAGGCCAAAGTGTTGAGCACTACTGGACTAGATGAAAATATCATAAGGTAGATGTATAGCCAGATGGATCATCATGTTCAATGAGTAGTTATCAATGACTGAATGGCTAGTTAGGAGGTAACAAATGGGTTCCCCAAGGATCTGTACTGGTTTGATATTGTTCAGCATTTTCTTCAGTGATGTAGAAGTTAGGAAATGTTTGGAAATTTTGCCACAAATTTTGTGACAGTGTTTCATCAAGTTTGTCACAAATTTTGTGACAGTATTTCATCAGTGACATGGGTGTTTGTAAATGTTTGGAAATTTTGCAAATTTTCAGGCAGAACAAAGTTGAGTGAAATTGTAAGCACTGTTGAGAGCCAGGCCAGGATCTAAAATAAGCTGGATAGACTGGAGAAATGGTCTGCATTCAATCAGATGAGATCTGACAAGGACAAGTACAAAGTCCTGCACATGGGATGGAATAATTGCACGCACAAATATAGACTGGGAAATGATTGATTAGTGTGCAGTACTGCAGAAAAAGACCAGAGGGGTTACAGTAGACCATAAGCTGAATATGAGCTAACAGAGTGCTCTTTCAACAAGAAATCCAGCAATATACTGGGCTGTATTAACAGGAGTGTCACTTGTAAATCAAGGGAAGAGATTCTTTTTTGCTCTATTCAGCACTGGTGAGGCCTCCCCTGGTTCAGTTTTGGGCCTCATACTTCAACAAGGATGTGAACAGTTTGGAAAGAGTCTGGTGCAGAGCAACAAAAAAGATTAGAGGCTTGGAGAAGAGAAAACTTGGTAGGATTTGCTAACAGTCTTCAAATACCTGAAGCGTGATTATGGAGAGAATGGAAATGGACTTTTATCTATGGCTAAATGGGACAGGATTAGGAGCAATGGCCTTGATCTGCAGCAGAGGAAATTGAGGTTGGAGATTAGAAGGAACTTTCTGATTACGAGTATGGTCCAGCATTGGAACAGGCTACATAGAGAAGTTGGGGAATTTCCATCCTTGGAAATTTTCAAGAGCAGATTGGACAGACCCTTTGTTGGAATGGTTTAGTCAAGAATGAGCCTTGAGAGGTTCCTTCCAGCGTTATTTTCCTATGATACTCCATTACAACTCAGGGAATTGCAATTTATGGTAGGGTGTTTTGTAATAACACACTTAGTTCTTTGAGTACAAATGCGGTAAGAGCTTGTTCAGTATATAACTATGCAATAACAGTGATTAATAGTTTTAATTAGCAATTTTTTCCATTTTAGTATGTTTGTACACTGGCAGCCTACAGTATTGTTCAGAAAACCATAATTTCTGCCCCTCCTTATTCTGTGCTCCACTGAGAGGTAGTTTCTTATCCAAAGCAGTGGCAGCTCAAATTACACAATTAATTACTGTAATACAAGTTATACAAGTGGACTAAATATTTAATAGAAATGTTGAGGCCTGAGACTCATAATTGTTGAAATACCCAAGGTACTATGAAAAAATTGTGTGAACATAATTTTTCATAATTCATAACATAATTCTGTTCAATATCTTCATCAGCAACCTGGATGAGGGTGTGGAAAGCAGTCTGTCCAAATTCGCAGATAACACCAAACTATGGGGCGAAGCATACATTGATGGGAAGAAACTGAATCCAGGTGTGGGCCTGGGCAGGTTAGAGAAGTAGGCAAAGAACAATAGGATGCAGTTCAACAATGACAAGTGCAAGGTGCTGCATCTAGGGAGAGGGAATAACTAGCACATCTATAGGCTGGGGCATGACCTACTCAGCAGCATAGCAGCAGAAAGAGATCTTGAAGTTGTTGTCGACTCCAAGATGACTATGAGTCGTCAATGTGACTAAGTAATCAGCAGAGCTAGCCACACTTTGTCATGCCTTAGTAGGTGCATCACAAACAGGAAGGTGATGCTCCCCCTCTATGCAGCACTGATCAGGCTGCAGCTAGAGTATTGTGTCCAATTCTGGGCAGCGCAATTCAAGAAGGATGTGGACAACCTTGAGAAGGTTCAGAGAAGGGCCACTCATATCGTTACAGGCCTGCAGGGAAGGCCTTATAAGGAAAGGCTAAGGGACATGGACCTTTTCAGCCTCTGCAAGAGAAGGCTGAGGGGGGATCTTGTGACAGTATACAAATTCACCGGGGGGGAACAGGGGGCAGCAGGGAATAGGAAATGCTCTGTTTACCAGAGCACCCCTTGGAATAACCAGAAACAATGACCACAAGCTTATAGACAGTAGATTTAGGTTGGACGTCAGAAAGAAGTTCACAGTAAGGGTTGCCAGAATCTGTAACAGGCTTCCAAGGGAGGTGGTGCTCTCCCCTACCTTGGGGCTCTTTAAGAGGAGACTGGACAAGCACCTGGCTGGGGTTACAGGACCTCAGCACTTTATTCGTGCGACTGGCAGAGGGTTGGACTTCGTGATCCTTTGAGGTCCCTTTTGACCCTAGCATCTATGAATCTATGAACCTGACCTGCCTACTGGACGTACAAAGCAGAGAAAATCAAAAGAGGGTGTTGTCAAGGTAGCATCTAAACTGATTTGAGTTTCCAGCCAATATACTGCAATGACTAGTCCATGTTTGGAGACAGGTGTTTCTAGCTTGATGTCTCTGTATCATATAGTAGGTACAGAGTCAATATAAGTTAAATAACTTTGGGTGGAATCCTGTGCTGTTGACAACAGTGGCCCTTGCCTTCAATTAGGTGAGGACTTAACTCTTCACATAGATTTTTAAAGTGCCTCTTGAAATCACATTTTACACATAGGAGACAGTGACCTATGCACTTAAATACAGAGTTTCAGAAACTGAGTGGCTTGTTCTCTTACAGAGTAGGTTCCTGCAAGGAGTGCATAAGAGTGCTGGTAAGATACTTTGGTACCTTTATTTTAGCTGAAATCTTAGATTTAATGTGGAAAATCTTGTTTGGAGAGCATATAACACAATGAAAAAGTATAAAGGCACTATGTAAAGAAGTGACATGGAACTTGCTAGGAAGTATGAAAAGGTGTCTTTTGGTCACTACAGTAGTTATTGGTAAGGGTCTACCAAACTCAAGGTAGCTGCTGGCCAATTTTACAGACGGATCATGGGGCCAGCAGTCACTTCCATGGGCCAGGTGTGGTGGGATCCCCCTATGTCTCTGGCCAAAGAGCCTTAGTGGCCCTACCCCTTGCAGCTGATTGGCTGTGAGGGCTGTCTGTCATGCAGCTCCACCCCTTGCTTCCAATTGGTGGAGGGGGGCAGGGTCATATGATGGGAGGGGCAGCCATCTTGCTGTGCTGGCAGCCCACCTCCTTCCTTCCCCCCCAGCATGCTGTGTACCTGGGCTGCAGCAGCCATGAGGACTGCTGCACCCCAGAGGGAGCTAGCATTTTATTTTCAGTAAGTTTTCTTTTTTTTCAGGGAGCGCATGCTTTTTCAAATAGTCCAAAAGGAACCTGCTCAAAATTGCAGTTTCTGCAACAATCGCAGACTCACAATTTCGGTAGGTCCCTAGTTATAGAACGTACAGCAACAACACTTGCATCTGTTGTTAACTGGTAACCTTACAAGTATTTAAGCAGATTAGAACTATTTACTGAAAAATGCCTTGAGATGAAAAAACAGGAAGGGTCTTGTGAGGAGATGGCTGGTCATGCAAGACTGCAAGTGTTCTAAGCACACATAGTGTTTGATAGGTTTTTAACGACTGACATGCCTATATGTATTAGACAACCACTTTCGTGTCTGTGCCTTTAAGGAAATGAATTACTTATTTGTTGTCATAGGATTCTTTTTGATCTCATGGTACATTAAACATTAAACACTGATTAGTCAGTGAGTAGTCAACATCATACTTCAAGAGAGTATCAGACTAGGATTAGGAAGAGTTCTTCCCAACTCTTCTATTTGTGATTTTGGTCAAGGCAGGCAAGGCTCTTTGGGTATATGTGATATCTTTTATTGTACCAATTGAGTAGTTGGAAAAGAGTTCATAGCAAGCTTTCAGGTGCAATCACCGTTCTTCAGGCATAGGAAGTCTCTGCTATTTTGAGACTCCAAGGAATGAGAGAAGCTAGAAGTGTGACAATGTTAGTGAGAATGTAAATAGTTAGAAATTAGGAAAACAAAATGTAGAGCAGGGAAGGGAGGGGGAAAAAGTTGGGGGTGGGGAGAAAAGAATGCCAAAGGTAAGGGAAACTCTACAGTAGTAGTAGTTCAAGGTAGAAAAGAGGCTGGTCTGTGAAAAAGGAAATAGCTGTAAGTTAGGAAGACAGAGGGTAGAAAAGTGTTGGGAGGGAGGGGAAGAAAAGTGTAAGAAGTCAGTTCTGGTAGGTACCTAGTGAATCAGATGTTAGACAGGTTGTAATGTGCCATAAATCCAATGTCTATATTGAATCCATTATTTTTTGTATCCATTAGATTTATGAAATGAAGTTAGGAGGCTCCTCTACGAAACATGTTTTGTAAGTTCCCTTTGAGGATTAGAACTGAGAGATCAGAGAAGTGTGCCCCCACAGGTAGCTGGGTATTTTTGTCTTTGATAGATTTTTAGTGTGCGTTCATTTTGGTGCACAGTTGTTGTTTGATTTCTCCTACATATTTTCTGTCATGGCATTTGGTGCACTGGATGAGATACAGTCAAGTCACTTTACTTTTTTGCACTTTAGTTTCTTCATTTGTAAATGAAAATAGGTGACCACCATTCTAAAGCACTTTGAGATCAGTATATGGAAACATGGTTTACAAGTTAACTGTTTGTACTTTTGATTTAGCCCAACTGTTGTATAAGTTAATGACTCTTTCGTTTCAGTTTCAAGTGTTGTGGGAGGTTTTTGGCCTTCCACCAGTAAAATGCCTCACTTGGTAAAAACTTATTTTAAATTTCCTTTGTTTATAACCTTTAGGATTTTTCCCATGAGCCTATGAAAGATATAATGAAATTATTTTTTTAATGTATTTGTGCTATCAGTTTTTCCTTTCACTATCCTAAATATATTAGATACAAGCTTTCTTTTGACAATTGCTTTCATACTTGAGAATCTGGTTATACCTGTATCTGGTACATTGTAATGTTTGCTTAAAGGAAAAAATTCCAAATACATTTGTTGACTTTTCTCCTTAAAAACTGTTGTAATAGGTCCATGAATACTTTGGAGATCTAGATGTTCTGGAGTGTGGTCTGCTGATGATGAGCATGCATAATTTTTACTGAAGGTAATGAGAGTTACATGTGTAGGAGAGTGAAACAGACCCCTTAAACAAATACAGCTTAAATAGCTGTAAAGAGGTGTCATTGGAAGATACACAATAGGAGGCTTTTAACTTACTTCTTTTTCTAATATCCATACTGGGATTCTTTTTTTTGCCTATGTTTATTTGCATCTATTTTCATGGAGTTACTTCTTTATTCTTCCATTGAAAGAAAATCAGACTGTGACAAAAGGCACCTTCCAGGCCCAGTATCAGTATGGCCCCACCCCTTGTCTCTGGGCAAACTGCTCACCTCTCGTTTTCCTGCCATGCCTTGTTGATAAGTGTTTGAGATGATAAATAAGTGGGAGGCTGCTCTTCATGTGCCCAAATGACCATGGGCGATAAGTCCACGCTCCTAGCTCCTGTACATGTGTCCCATGCCTCGCTGATGTCTCGCAGTGTGTTCCATCTCCGGTTCAAAGCTGGGTCCAACTGGACACATAGTCGTACCCCTGTCACACTGCCTTCTCAGGCCACAGACACATCACCCCCCTCTTACAGAGGCCTCTTGCATTCCACCCCTCTCTCACAAGAGCCTCTTACAGTCTGCCTATCCAGGCCGCATTCGCTCCACCCTACTCTGGAGAGAGCCTCAGGCTTTTGTCTTCACCCCTTGGTCAGCCCTGGCATGGTCTTTTGGGCCTCTCCCACAAGCCTTACCTGAATGGGACTTAGCAATTGTTCAGCTAAGGGCCTACTTCGCCCCGGCCCCTCACCAGACCACTACCCCCCTCTCTTGGGCTACAACTCCACCCCTTTACACTAGGTCCTGGGGTCTTCCACCACTTAGGATTCAGCTGCTCCTCTCTGAGCTTAACTGGCCCCACAACTCCACCCTGCAACTCTCAGGACCCGGGGTCTTACACCCCCTTGGGCTCAAGTGCTGCTCATTCAGCATGTCTGGCCCACCTCCAGGGTCCAACCCCATAGGGCTCAGGTGCAGCTACATTGAGTAACTGCACCTGAGGGGTGGGGGCAAGGGTTTTGGCACTCTGACTCAGCTTAGACTGGAGAGGTTCTTGGTCCTAGCATTTGAGTGAGCCTGCCAAAATGGATTTTCTCCAAAATAGCCGATCTCATCAGCTACCTGGCAGCTCACTGCTTCAGCCCTTAGTGACAGACACCCAAAGGGGTGTTCTGTCGCACAGACCAGGTATAGAATATGTAAACAGAAGATGCAGAAGAAGGCTTTTAAGCATCATACAAAAACTGAAGCGTTTTTTCTAGGGGTGCACTGGTAGACATTTTGGAGGCCAATACCAATATCTGATTTTTAAGGCGGAATATCGGCTGATACTGATCTGATTTCCGATACAGCTGAGTCCAGCTGGTAAGTCTGTGGTGAAAGGGGAGGGAAGGGACATGGGGGGGCATATCAACTCCCCCTGCAGTGAGGGAGGGAGTGGGGCTGGGGTAGGTGCTGCACAGCTGGGGTGGGGTGGGCTCCAGACGGAGCTGCGGCTTGTCCCAGGGGGTGCAGGAAGGGAGCGGCTCCTGCCGCTGCATGTCACTCATCCGGCTGTTCCTGATGCTGCTCCCACTGCTTGTCTGGAGGGAAGGTGTGTGCCCGTGGATCTACGCAGGGTGGAGTAGGGCAGGCTGCAGCTGTGGTCTGGGGCCGAGGAGCAGGAGCAGCAGTGGGGCGAGCCATCGGATGAGCGGTGCACAACAGCTGACGCTGCCTCCCCTCCCCCCCTATTCCCCTAGGCAAGCTGTGGCTCCATCCCATGTCCACTTTGCCTCAGCTGTTCAGTGTCTACACTGGCCCCAACCCTACTCCCTCCCTCACTGCAGGGGGGCATTGATCTACCCCCCACACCCCTTCCCTCCATCCTTCCCTTCCACTATACCACACTTACTGGCTGCATGCAGCTCGCCAAGCTGCCGGGCTTGTGCTCCTCGTTGCCTGTGTGCTGTGCTACAGCTGTGCACATGCACAACCATTTATTGGCCAATTCATCGGCCACTTCAGGCTGATTTCTGATATTGTCAATTTTCTTTATACCAGTGCTGATCCGATATTGGACCGATGTATCGGTGCACATCTAGTTTTTTCTCTTAATAATTGTGGTGACACGCTAATAGATTAATGTGGTGCAGTGACATCAGTCTTCTACGGGCCAGCAAATGGCACAGCAGTGTTGCTGCTGTTAACAAGATTTTCTGTGTAGCTGTTACTCAGTGATGGTTTCACAATACTTGTTGCTTCTGGATGAGTGGTCTGGGTAAAGTAAGTTATTTCATCAATTGAAACTTGATGTGAACACAAGCTCTCACCTTTTCAAAGTTAACATTAAAAAAAATTACTGTATGTTTTTAAAAAAACTAGCTTAAGTCAAAAACTGAAACCTTGATCTACTTTGGTAAAGATTATTTTTTTCCAGTCCAGACAGCTGAAGGATCCTTGGAAATCTCTCCAAAAAGCCTACCCTGGGGAGGTCTTTAATCCAGATTTGGAGATGTTGGTAAACAGGCTGCAAGTTGCCTATTAAAACAGATCATCCAGTTTCTTGTACTTCCCAAGTGCATGTACAAATGAGGTAGACTGTTACATGCCATCAGCTCTGTGATATTGCCTACATGTAACTGACTTAAAAGAATGAAGCTAGTATATTCAAGTGGATAAAGATGCCATGGAATTGACTTCCTAATTCTTCAAACCCTCTGTGGAAATCTCAGCTTTAAATTCTAACGTAATTTGAAAATGAATTAAAACAGAATCCTTGGAAGAAGTTAAAATTTACTATATAAAGTTAAGGGCTTGCTTTAGATGCAAGAAAGCGTATCTGAATTTTAGGAAATATGACATTCTGTTCTGCATATTTTTTACAGTTATAATTGCAAGTCAGATTTTGGGACTAGAGTAGGTGGAAATGACTGCTGCCGAGCCCCTTGTGAAATGCAGCCCTTTGTTCTTGCAGTCAGGGGTTTGTCCAACTTCAGCACCTGGTATCCAGAAGATAAAATATCCTATAATGTATCTTTTGTCCCACATATGCTGCTAAAAATGATGAAAATGTAGCTACTGCTAGCTCAGATCTGGCCATAATTGTAAGAGTAATTCACTTGAGTGCTGAATGAGAAGAGAAAGGAGAGCCTAAATCTACAACATTTAGAACCTGGCATGTGATTGGTATTCCATCATTTAATTAAATGCTGTGGTATCATGGTGTTTCTTGTTGTGAGTGGGTGGGCATTTATCCATGGAAAAAACTGATATATGGGAGTAGAAGAAGGGAACTTGGGAAATGCTAATGAACCAAAAAGCATAAAGGACCAAATGATCCTACTTGGAAATAGCTGAACATCATGGCATCCTTGCCAAAGGGGAGCTACTGTATGCTCTCTTGAAAACCTCAGTAAAACCTCTAAAAATAGCTACAGAGATATATTCTAAGTTGATTAACAATAATAGCATAGACTTAATGTAGTCACAGTTAGATGATGTCATGTATAATATTCCTTTAAAACAATTTTAGTAGACAAGGCTGTTTGAAGTCCTCTTGTAACCAGCATAAACATCTTCACATTGTTCAACTGAGGCCATCACCTGGAGGGTTCTGGCATAAGACTAATTTTATTTCATTTCTTTGAGCTACTGTATCTCATCTATTACAAAGAGCTATGCAGTAACAAGATTTTGTTTGTCTTCAGTGAAAAATTAGTGACTAAAATGCTACAGATTTTGAGTTAATTGAGTAACAGGCTAGGATTATTGTAGAATCATAGAAGTTAGAGATGGAAAGAACCATTTACATCATCTTGTATCTGAATTTCTTCACAATGTGCATTCCCAGTCCAATTTAGTTCTTAGTGTCCTGAGCAGTAAGAGCCTTTCCCGTTTCTCTTCATGGGCTATTGTACAGGCTAGTAGACCTCACCAGGTAAAAGGGGGAAAGGGGCTGCTTGCTTGTTTGTTTTTATACTATATTCTTGTGCTTTCTTCTATGTGTTTTCCTTTGTACATGCATGACAATTCTCCCTCTCTGTGATTTTTTTTTTTTTTTTTGTGGCTTTTCAAAAACACTTGTTGGGTACTGTAGCTGTTCTTCCAGAATTTTTTCTTGGTCACCTCTGAATTAACTCTCATTGATTTCCTTTTCTTTTACAGAGGACTGAATCATCAAAACTAATATGAATATTGAAGGTTTGGTTTCATGTGTAGGTCGATTTGTTACAGCCTGCATGGAGATAGGCTTCATTAATATGACTTGGAAGCTTGTGATTAATTTTCCCTTCCTCAGTTCTGGCTGGATCCTTCCATTAATTCCCTCAGAGTTGGCACCACTGGATGCCCAATGTATATGAGAGACTATACGTTAAATACTCTCTCAGCAGATTGAACAGTCATCATGCTCTGTTTTGCATTGTTTTTCACCAGTGAGGAAATACAACATTCTAGTATCTAATGCTTGCTGCTCCACAGCGTTGTGCTTGCCCATGTTTGTGGTTCACTAGTAATGCTGTAAACAGAAAAGAGCATTCCACGAGCCCTACTTATTTGTAATCTGATTGAGGAGAGAGAGAATTACAGTCTCATTGCATTTTGTGGTCTTGGAGAGAAGAAGACTGTCTTTGGAAGTTTTCCCAGACAACTTGCAACCAGGACACATCTTAATTTTACAGATAGGTCTTTGGGTCACAAAAGGAGCAGTGATTTGGCAAAACACTAATGTGGAGCCATGTCAGAATTAAAAATCTCTGCAGAGCCACTGAAACTGCATATAAATTCAGTGTGGTCAAACTATAAAGTCTCTGTTTAGTTCTGTTCATTCTTTATTCAGGAGTTTTGCTAGGGTTAGGATGTGGCTTATAATTTTGTGCCATTGAAGAAAAATGGTTAAAATCTGCTATGGTATTGATTATTCAAGTCATGGTTACTGGGGAGATTCATATGCAATAATTGATGATCTACATAAGTGTTTTTTAACCATGGGCCAGATTCAGCCTAAAGGATTTAGAGGGTATTTTTCTGTTAATACAAACAGGTTTTTGATTGGGGCTATTAAAATTCTGATATATGCAAATATTAGGGATCCATCCTTTTATCTCTCTGTCCTTCTCATAATGAGATTGAAGCATGTATTATATGTTTATTTTATCTACACTTAAAAATTGTGATGTAAATTTCAGCTCCTATGCAAAATGACACTATTTACAAACTCTCTCCAACCCTAAAAATAGCAAGGTGTTATACCAGTTCATATGGGTAAAATCAAGCAAAAAGAAATGGCTTCACTTGGTCAGGAGTTGATTAGTAACAGAAGCAGTAGAAGACTTGGCCTTTCTGTTATTGAATCTAACCAACAAACCTACTTCCAAACATCATCATGATCTCAACCTTGAAATTTATCCAAAATTAACATTTAAATTTACTGTATTTTTTTAATTTGAAAGTATTATTGAGTATTAAGCAGATGAATTTTATTTACCTATTTCACTTGTTACTTAAATATGCTGTGCTGCTCATAATATCTTTATGGGTATTGACAGGTGTTACATTTCTAGCAGTAGAAATATCTTTCCATGAAATTAACATCAGTCTGTGGGTTAGGTGTGGACCAAATGAGAAGGATAGTGTAATGACTATGTTCTAAAACCAGCACCCAGTTATGGTTCAAGTTAATTAGGCTGGTGTATGTGTTAAATGGTTTGTCGGTTAGAATCATTATTAGAATGGTTTGATGGTGTTAGATGGTTAAATGGATTGCAAGTTAGAATACATAAGGGATACATTGAAATGTCATTTGTATATAGTTGGAGGATTTCAAAGAGGAAGTCAGGTGTAAGTGGGAATGGCACTATAGCTAGAGAGACAAGAGCTTAGGCTAAAAGGTAAGTTAGTATCTGAGGAGTAGTTAGTAGACAGATGTCAAAGAAATAAAGTCAGAGACTGGGGAATGGAAAGGAATCTATAGAAACTTTGGGTGTCTATACACATGATGGAACTCTGCAACAATATGTGCTTATTTGCGTGTGTTGGAGTAGACTTGATTAATGGAGTCCTCTGGAACATGCCAATTAGCGTATTCCAGCAGTCTCTGCATCATGTGTGTTCAGCATTCCCACATTTCAAAATGGTGGTGGGAGCATATTAAAGCTTTAGTTAAAGTACCCCTGTCTCTATCTTGAAATGTGGGATGCTTTAACTAGAGTGGGTCTGAGAGCCATTCTAATTAAAGTGCCCACCGCCACCTCCAGCACATGTATAGATGCCCTTTATGCTTAAAATTTAAACTGGTTTATATGGGCAAGAAGCCAATGACATTTCTGAATGTCAGATGTGTTGTGTTTTCTTTTTGGGGTTCTTTGGTAGTCTTTCAGGTAGACTACCAGATAGTTGGATATTTAAAGTAGCTAATAAGTTGTGTCTAGGATATGTGTACACATACTGCTGTGATATTATTTTATGCCTGATGGATCTGGTCTTATACTCTGTTGAATCTTAGAGCTTAAAGATATTGAAAAATCAACCATCAAATAATGGGTTTCAACCTTTTTAGGCTCAAGGCACCCTTCATAACTTTTGTGAACTGAATAGCACCCCAGTTAAACAAAACCCCCCAAAATTTATTACAGTGCTGACCTCTTTCTAGTAGGTCAGGTAGAGGAACAGCCAGGTGGGGACCAAGCCTGAGGCTGTGCTTGCTTATCTACTTGTGTTCTCCCACCTAATGGCACCTTGCAAAGGATCTTATGACATCCCTGGGTGCCCTTGCAGCCTGGATGAGAATCACTGATCTCATGGGATCAGAAAACATATTCATACGCTAGAATCAGAACGTTAGGGTTGGAAAGTTCTCTGGATAACCTATTCCAGTGTTTTACTATCCTAGTGAGAATATTCTTCCTAACATCTAACCTAAACTTCCCTTACCGCAACTTGAGACCATTGCTCCTTGTTCTGTCATCTGCCACCATTCAGAGTGCAAGACTTTGCACTTGTCCTTGTTGAACCTGATTCAGGCCACAGGCAACAACCTGGTGAAGGGACTGCAGATTCATGACCATCCCGGCGACAACCATCAGTACCTATTGGAATTCACCATCCAGGGCAGGGTGTCAAAGGCCTGCAGCAAGACAGCAGCCCTTGACTTCAGGAGGGCTGATTTCAGTGAGTTAAGGAGATTAGTTGGTGAGGCACTGAGGTCCCAGAGGGTAGGGGAGTTGGGAGTCCAAGATGAGTGGTTGTTCCTTAAGGAGGTGATCCTCCGAGCCCAAAAGGGTGACAGTCCCAACATGAATCAGAGGAAGGAAGAGTACGCAAAAGCCCCCATAGCTCACCAGAGGCATTCAGGAATGTCTGAAAGCAAAAAAGGTGCATCCAGTGGAAGGGAGGGACCATCACCAAGGAGGATTATACCTCCATTGCTCAAGACTGTAGGGGTCTTGCTGTTAGGAAAGCTAAGGCAGAGAGAGAACTAGGACTAGCAACCAGGATCAAAGAAAACAAGAAGTCCTTTTTTAAATACATAGAGAGTTAAAAGAAGGCACCAGGTAACATGGGGCCCGTGCAAGACATGGTTGGCAATCTGGTAGTTGCGCTAGATGCTAAAGCTGACCTTTTTAACAAATTCTTTGCCTCCATTTTTCTGAGCAGGGACCAGGACATCCCCCCCCTCTGGGATTCTGGATGGACTCAGGAGAGGCACCACCAGGGCTAGGGTCAGAGAGTACTTAGTTAGGGAACTTCTGGTGGGGCTGAACATATTCAAATCAGCTGGTCCAGATGTTCTCCACCCCAGGGTGCTGAGGGAATTGGCAGATTGGATGATACTAAGATGTGGGGAGAGGTGGGCATGTTAGAAAGGAGGGACAGGCTACAACTAGATCTGGACAGGTTACAGAGGTGGGCAGATGAGAATAAGATGGGATTCAATATGTACAAGTGCAAGGTGTTGCACCTGGGGAGAAAAAACCAGCAGCATACCTATGGGCTGGGGACCTCCCTTCTTGTCAGCACAAAGGCAGAAAAGGATCTTGGAGTCATTATTGATTCCAAGATGAACATGGACTGCCCATGTGAGGAGGCAGTCAGTAAGGTTAACCGCACCTTGTCATACATCCACAGATGCATCACAAGCAGGTCCAAGGAGGTGATCCTCCCCCTTTATACGACATTGGTCAGGACACATTTGGAGTACTGCCTCCAGTTCTGGGTGCCGCACTTCAGGAGGGATGTGGACAGCATTGAGAGGGTCCAGAGGAGGACCACTCGCATGGTCAGGGGGCAGCAGAGCAGACCGTATGAGGAGAGGCTATGGGACCTGAACCTGTTCAGCTTCCACAAGAGAAGGCTGAGGGGGGGAACTGGTGGCTGTCTATAAACTTACCAGGAGGCACCAGCGGGGAATGGGAGAGTCCCTGTTATCCAGAGCACTACCAGGAGTAACTAGGAATAACAGCCACAAGTTGACTGAAAGTAGGTCAACATCTTGACATCAGGAGGCACTACTTCACAGTCCATACTTCTTTAGCTTGCCTGTGAGAATGTTGTGGGAACCATATCAAAAGCCTTGCTTAAATAAGTGTTCACATGTAGTACAATACAATTGTATTATACTCCTTGAAAAGTTAGGACTTTGCACGTTAAGAATATTTTCAGATCATATTAATTAGCATGTTTTCTGCTATTGTCCCATTAGCTCCATGGAGATAATAGGAGCAATTTGTGGTCTTGGGGCTGGGACGCACAATTGAGTGACCTCATTGCAGTCTCAGCTAGCCCCTATGCAAGCCCTGGCACCAGTGTCTTGAATGGGGTCTTGTGCAGTTCAAACCTGATTTTTAGGACCTGCATATATGGCGGAGCTGGTTCTGGAACCAATACAGTGCCAGGGCTGATATCAGCTGATTATCAGGACCACACAGTAGCTCATTCAAGTCCGCATCCCCCACGCTTGCATCTATCTCCTAAGAACCATGTTTGCACTACATGAGAGCCCATTCAAGACTGTAGTGCAGCCCTGGGATTGGGACCAATAAGCATTTTGTTGCCAGCCCCAGGACTGCATGGGAGCTTGTTCAAGACTGATGCAGTGCTAGGGGTGGAACTGACAATCATTGAACTAGAGGTCATGTTAGAGATTATAGTAAGAATTAATGTGTGACAGCTCAGAACATGTTGTAATTTTTAATACAGCATGGTAATACTTGCTACGATTTAAATAGAACACCTTGTAAGTGTCGTATAAAACAAGGCCCAAATACTTTGATTTTGTTTACTATTACATGTTGGTATTTAATGTTCTATATATTTAACAAGTAGTTTTACAAAATCTTTATGGATGCCTAGTGAGAAGAAAGATGGTGCAGTGATTAAGGGCACTAGCTTGTCACGCTGAAGAGCTGGGTTCAGTTTCTTGATTTGCCACAGATTTCCTATGTCATTTTGAGAGGCCACTTAAACCAGATCAACACTAAGGGCACATCCCCATGAGCATGCATACGTAGTTAACGGCACCTCAATGCATTTTGAGGGCTGCACAAACTGCATGTGATGCATGAGCAGGCACTTACTGTGCTGCTAACTTGCAGCACAATGGCTTTTTTGACACAGAGATCGCAGTAAAAAAAAAAAACCACTAAAAAAAAAGGGGGGGGGTACAGTGCAGTGTGAGCGGCCAGAAACTGGAGCCTGGTTGACTAGAGCCATGCTCTGGCTGCCGGCTGGGCTCTGAGCAGCCAGATTGCTGCTGCTGCTCCTCCCTTAGGACACCAGATAACGGTTCTGGGGCCAGCACAGGTGCTGACCCCAGCCCCTCCTACCCTACCCAGGACAATTTGTCCCACACCAACCCCTTGTGCAGGGGCAAGTGCAGTGGCAAAAAGCAATAGTACAAATTTGTGCTGCTGCTATTTTTGCCATAGCAACCGCAGGCCTCTGCATGTGAGGACACGCCTTAAATGTACTTTTCCAGCGTAAGAGTATTGGTGTATTTTACTGGCAAAGTATTGCTGGTGATGAACTTGGCATTCATGTAGTAAACCCACTATGCAAAATAAGTTCTGCTTATAAAAGTGCAGATTTTCCGATATAACTGTAAATCTATGGACACGCATGCTTGTTCGCCTTCTTATTAGAATGTGTTGGGACAGACTTGATTAATGGAGTGTGCCCCATATTCTAAAAAGAATAACAGTGTTGCCTTTCTGTCACATGTATTAAGCCTCTGCCCATTTTAAGTGGCTGCTGGGGCTCTTTGTCTAAACCTCATCAAATGAGGTTTAGATGAAGTGTCCTGGGGCTAATTTAAAATGTGCAGGGGCTTAATACACATGATGGTGAGCTGTTTTAAGCAGAGCAGCTGTAGAGAAACCGCTCTAATTAAAACATCCCCCTCACATATATAGGCAGCCCTGGTGGCCTACCTATGTCCGTCAGGTGCTGTTGGCAGAAATCTGTATGATAGATATAGCAGCCTTCTGTGCTTGACTATCCCATTTCTCAGAGGTGAAGCAAGGATGAATGCATTAAATGCTGTGAGGCAGTTTGATATCACAAAAATGGGAGACATATATTTAGCTAAGATAAATAGATATTATCATGCATTTACTTTTTTTTGGGGAGGGGGGAGGGGGTTTAAGATTTGGTTCCTTAAGCTATGTAAAAGCTAACCCGTGAGTTTAGGTTCACTGTCCTAGGCACTCTTCTTGCATAATGCCTCAAATTAGATTGAAGTTTTTAAAGAAGCATTTCTTTAAAACATTTTCTACATTTGCTAGTCTTTCAAATTATTGTAATCAAAGTGTGATAACTAACTTTTTAAATTATGGTAAAAAAGTATATTTAGTCCGTGTCACAGCTAAGTTGAAGTCGGAAGTTCTAAGAATCCAGTATATTTAAGGGGATTTTGTGAAAATGACACCTGTAAAAGCTGGTAAGTTGTGCTATAGGACTCCCTTTCTTGTACAGAACAAGTGAAAGATTAATAATTCAAAATCAAATGTGACAAACTATGACTTCCTACTAATCCTGTTACCACAACTTACTACTAAGCAGCCAGTCTTTTGGCAAATAATAGTTTGGTTTTAACAAATGCCCGAGATTGGATGATGTTGTAGAGAGAGGTTGTATTGGAGCACTTTGGCACTTGAAGCCAAGCACTTCCCCACGTATTAAGAATTCCAATACCTGACCTCCACAATACTGCCCATATTTTAAAGCTACAGTGTGCTTTAAATTTTTCTAAGCTGAGTCTTTGGGCAAGCAGATGAGACCAAGGTGGCTTTAATAGATTCATAGATTGTAAGGGACTGGAAGGGACCTCAGAAGATCATCAGGTCCAGTCCCCGACACCAGGCAGGAAAGACAGCTGGGTTTAGGTGACCCCAGCAAGGTGACTGTCCAGTCTCCTCTTGAAGATTTCTAGGGTAGGCGATTGCACCACCTCTGGAAGAATCTTATTCCACAGTCTGGACACTCTGTGAAGAAGTTTTTCCTGATGTTGAACCTGAAACAGTCTTCTAGGCCATCTTAATGATTGCTACATTTCAATATATAGTTCAACCAACATGATTTGTCTTTTCACAAGCTTTTAAGATTTCTTCAAATGAATAGAAGAAAACTTCTTTCTTTTGCAGAAGGGAATAGCAAAAAAATACTTCCATATATGATGCTTTCTTAGGAGTGTCATTTTTTTTGAGACACGCAGATTTTCTTTGGCAATATCTTAAACCCTGCCAAAATCTGGAAATATGAGGTTAAACTGACAGGCTGCTAGATGATTTAAAAAACTCAGGTGTTTTAGAAACAGTTGTTAGTAGTCCTAGCCCATGTTATTTACTTCCTTAGCTATTGAGGCTTTTTGTATTAGATCAATGACTTGGAACTGTGATCAATGCAGTGGGCTTTTTATTTGAATGCTTTCCTGACAGGACGTAGACTTTCTTAATTGCAGTAAGTGCCGATAAAATCAGGAGCCCATTGGTATGCTCCCAGCCTGAATGTGTGTCAGCTTTGTTTTAGGGTGGTTTGGTATCTTAAGGTCTTTAAGTTTTTATGAGACTATTATCAGTGTACCTGTCGTTTTCTTGGCAAAAGTCTAGCAAATAGTTAAATCGAAATATATCACAACCCATAATTGATTATTAAATAATAATAACAACAAATATCAACACTTCAGATTTTTTTTCTCTCTCTCTTTTTTTTATTTCAAGAAAAACCACAATAGTTATCCCAGTCTGGAAGACTGCCAAAGGTTGCATTTACATTCATTGAAACTTTAATTCAGAAATCAGAACCAGAAAGCTATTGGGAAAGGTTTAGTACTAACCTTACCATATTTTTTCCCTGAGATCTGGAGGCAGATATAGAGATGAAAGTTCAGTTTTCTTAGATGATGGGAAGTTTGGTGAAGGATTGTGGCTTTCAGTGTGTCGCAATTAACATGTTAGGTGTTGACATTTGGACAGCTAGCATGGGTGGGTTGATGGCTGTAAGCACATATCTAGTAGGGATGTGCGAAATTTCACCAGCAGTTTTGTTTCAACGCTGTTTTGACCTGTTTCGAGGCCAAAACAGCAAAATCGAAATGGAACAGATATGGTCGAAACAACCTCAAAACAAAATGAAGCAAGTCAAAATGTTTCGCCATTTCAACGCTGCTTCAACTTTTCACCTATAGGTTATAATGGGGAAGGTTGAAACAACCTATAACTTTGTCATTTCTGGCCAGAGTTAGATGAAACTTACAGGAATGGTAGCCCCTTCTGAGGGCATGGTGCATACCACATTTCAAGAACATAGGTGGGGTTCAGAGAAACTGTACCCCAAATCTTGAGAGCCAAACTTGTGTCGTGTACGTGTTACTCCTAGTTTTCCCCAGGGGTGCCCTGGTGAACTGTTATTCACCAAGGCCTATATATACGTTTGTGATGTAGTGGTAAGCTGCTACCAAGTTCCCTCTCAGCCTTCTCTTTTTCAGGCTGGAGTCCCAGGTCCCTCAGCCTTTCCTCGTATGGCGTGCTGTGCAAGTCTCTGATCACGTGGGAAGCCCTTCTCTGGACTCTCTCAAGATTTACCATATCCTTGTTAAGGTGGGGAGCCCCGAACTGGACTCAGTACTCTAGCTGCGTTCTCACCAATGCTGGGTAGAGCCAAGTAGAGCAGGAGAATTACTTCTGTGCAATGGTTTTGCTAGAGATGCTTCAATTGATGCATGCCAGCTTATTGTTGGCCCTGCTGGCTATAGCATTGTACTGCCGGCTCATGTTCATACTGTGGTCAATTATTACCTCCAAGTCTTGGTGACAAGTGATGGGGAATCTTTAGTCCTGCTGACTGATGAGAGGCACCAGTTGCACAAGCACCCATGTCATGAGTTTTGCTTGTCAACAGCTAGGGTTGCAGGGCTCCAGAAACCTCCTGCACCCATCTCCTTAACAGCTGGCAGGCTTTGTGGCTGCAGCAGGGCCTAGCAGCCAGGCTTGCAGTGGTTTCCCCCACCACCCCAAGACAGACGCAGTTGCACAAGCGCCCATGACATGAGTTTTGCCTGCCTGTGGCCAGAGGTGCAGGGCCCCAGAACCGAGAAGCCCTTGCACCTATCTTGTTGATAGCTAGCAGGTTTTGTGGCCTCAGCAGAGGCTAACAGGCCTGCAGCTTTCACCCTGCTGTGCCTTAACATGCACAGTGTCACCCATGTCATGAGTTTTGCTTGTCCTCAGTTTGAGGTACAGTTTCCCCAAACCTCTACACCTATCTCCTTGAAACTTGGCAGGCTTTGTGGCCTCCGCAGGGGCTAACATCCCTGCAGTTTTGACCCCACTGTGGCTTAACACGTACATGTGACATGAGTTTTGCTCTCAAGACTTTGGGGTGCAGTTTTTCTGTACCTGTCTTCTTGAAACTTGGCAGGTTTCATGCCCTCAGAAGGGGATACCATTCCTGCAAGTTTAATGAAAATCAGGCCAGAAATGACAACGTTACAGCCTGTTTTGACCTTCCCCGTTATAGCCCAAGTGTGAAATATTGAAACAAGGTCAAAATGTCAAACTTTTCAACAGAACGGAACAGCCATTTTGACTTGAAACAAAAGTTGAAATGGAACAGTGTTCCATCGAAACAGAAAACATCTGTTTTGCACAGCCCTAAATCTAGTTATGTAATGGTATGTCTTTTTCGGTACACATGAAGTTATCATTCTTGTAATGTGGAATGGTATGAATGTTTTAAGACAAAGATCACAAAGATTTATAACTGAGCTGTATGGGTGGTTGTACAGTTTGTTATTCCAGTATCAGTTAAGACTGATACAGTACTATTTTCCCCATAAATTGTTAGTTTAAGAAGTAATTTTCCATTTTTTCCGAACATGTTATCCAGGAAAGCAGGAATTGGAAGGAACTCTGTTAAAGTTATCGGAAAAACCAATGCTGTTCTTCTGGAAAGAATAATGGCAGGCTTCAATGAGAAATCTTTAGATTATTTGAAAAAAATAATTAATTCTACATGTTTCCAAAGTCCTTATGTTAAATGTTAATAAATGAATTTTTTAGAACGTAAGATATTGCATTTTCATTAGAAATATATTTGACACCGTATTGATTTATATGTGCACATATAACAATAGTTTTTTTTTCAGTACAGTAAGCTTAATTCATCTTACTGTACAATTTTTACATGATACAAATGTTACCCCTTTGATTGGAGAATCGTTGGGAAAATGCACTTCTGAACCAAACCTATAATGTTGTCATATTTTAAAGCAATCTTTAATGCCTTTTGCTGTTTAGTGTCACCTGAAAGTTTTGTCTAAGTTGGTAGTATCCCCATTGCTAGTCCCGTTAACTGAATGTTACCTATTTTGAACACTCATTCATGTAAACTTTTTTTCTTAATAAGGATTCTTTTCCTTAGGCTTCATCAGAAAATAGGTGAGTGTTGAAGATCATCTTGAGCTTATATATGAGGATGGTATATTTCAAATGGAGGTGGTCTAAGAGATGTGTGCTCATCCAATTTTGAATCTAGACTTCCCTTAAGCTTTAGGGATGAATTAGTGCCAAGCTTCATCTTGAACTGTGAAAAACTTTCCATATCACTTGTTTTGATCTTAATTGGAAAATAGTGCATCTTCCAGTTTGGGATCTGATCTGAAACCATGATCATAACCATTAAGGTAAGCTTGTCTATGGGGAGCATAGTACAAACTCTTCATTATTGCCATATTTCACCCACAAATTTCCAAATGGTTTGAACTCAAGAATCATTTCAGATCCAACTAGCACTTCCTGAATTGATAGCGAGTGTGTGACTCAGCATCTTACTTGTGGGGTCCCATATGCTGACAGCTGCCCCCATGGTCCCTCCTGCTAATCCTTGGATCAGTATCTGCTGCTTTCCCTGGGTTACATAAAGCAAAAGGCCTCATATTTGTAGCTATATCAGACTACTGATCATCAACAGAGAACAGTGAATGAAACTGGATTATTTCCTAAAGCCATCTATGCCATCTAAAGCTGCAATCCCTCAAGCATTCAGTACATGATTAAATTTAAACACAGGTAGCTCTATTGAAGTTGGTGGGATTGTTCACATCCTCAAAATTCAGCACGTGCTGGATGATGGCTCTTAATTAATAATACTTAAATCATCAACTGGAAGGCTTCAATTACTAAAGGAATATAATACAAATAACCTTCAGAAATTGCACTCATTTATAGGACAGTAATATTATGAAGGGTGAAGGGGATGAGCATGGAAGGGGTGATAGCGACAAGATATATTGCCAAGCCTGGTTCTGTGTGTCCACCTGTCTACCTGCAGCAGAGCATGCTGGCATCTCGCAAAGGGACTGCTTGGAGATAGGCAAGGGCGGCAGCTATGGCAGTTCTCAGGCAGCTGAAAGTGCTGCTGGTGTAGCTGGTACAGGTGTAGGCACTGGACAGGGGAGGAGAGTGTTTACCTCCTCACACAGGGGTTGAGAATCACTGTGTCCAAGACAGAGACAAGTGGAGGCCCCTGAGGACTCTCTCATGGCAGGACCTGAGGCAGGGCTGACCCACCCAGAAAAGAAAGAGAAAAGCCCTGAAGGCAGGGCATACATACCTTTTTTAGGAAAAATGGAGTTGGACGATCCATGCCAAGATGAACCACCAGTGTGGTTCATCAGCCACTTTTATTGCTGGCTGGGAACAGTGCTGGCTGACAATGTCAGCAAAAATGGCAACCCAGCTGATTTAGAAGTTGGTGGCGAGGAAATGAAAGGGGCAGCACCACTGGGACTGGAGAGTGAGGCTGCTCTCTGGGCTGCACACAGGCTGTGTTGGCAGCCCGAGAAGGAGACGAACAGGAACCTGATGGAGGAGTCCTGGATATATTGAAGGAGGCATCACACCGACTTGGCAGGGTGGCCAGGCAAGGAGGATGACGTTGAGGGCACTTTTGGAACTGCAGATACTGGACCTTTGAGTGGGGTGGGCTGATGCCCTGCACTCCAACTGTTCCTTTTTTTTTTTTTACTTAATAAATTGTTATGAGTTTTGCAGGGCCCTGAAGCAAGGAAAGGGGCCAAGGACAGCTTCCACAGGCCAGGAGGAGCCTGAGCAGCACAACAGGCATCAATGTAGGGAAGGAAGACCCAGTGCTTTGGCCAGGGATGGTCCGATGTCCAGTGGGCATCTGGTACGGAAGGAGGCCGGGTGATGAGTGTGGAGAAGAGGAGGCAGGCAAAGACAGCAGAAGGGTGAACTGACAATCTAACATCTGATTATCCTGAGGGTTGGTGCATTGCTGTGGTGTAGGGGAGGTGGAGACCCGAGAATGCCCACTAAGGGCAGCACCTGGTCTGCAAGGAGCAATGAGAAGGAACCCCAACTTTGAAGGAAAAGATCAAGTCTTGGCAGGCGGGTATCAGGGCCTCCCTCAGGGTGAATGGGACCCAGCATCAAGACTACTCGGAACACGCCCTGTGGCTGGCACCGGCTGCACGCTCCAAAGAGGCAAGAGAGTGCCTCTACAAGGCCAGATGAGTACACACTGCTCTAGATCTTACAGAGTGGGTGAGGCTTGGCTAAGAATTGGGAATCTTCACTGCCTTCATGATCTGAAAACTTCCAGTTTTACAAGTGGAATGAGAGGATGATATGATAAAATTGCAGCTGGCTTACTAAACAATGACATTTCACTTTTTTTTTCTTTTAAGTACCATTTTATACCAGACATACTTTATACAGCAGGAACACCAAATTCAGCATTTTGCATTATAGCATTATAGATTAAGCAGCTGTGTTGCCTATTTACATGTGGTCATAACCTTCCAAATTCATCTTGTCATGAGAGAGAGAATTAATTAGAGCCTTAATTGATTGTTTCCCTGGATATAAGCAGAAAGGAAATGTTAGGAAGCAAAGTGATTAATCAGTTAGCTAGTTGCACAAATCAAATTTTGAAGAAAATAATCGTCCTAAACCTACAGTAAATTTGTGTCAAAATACAGAAGCCCATTGCTCCTTTCAAGGCCTTTTCTAATTTTTTTCCCATCATTATACAAAGGACTGTTTAAAAGGACACAGGTGGCATGTTCTAAGTTTGGCAATTATTCATTTCCTAGATCTATCCATGCAAGAGGTCATATAGTATTATATTCTGATAGCCAAGCTTACCTATTGAGTGATTAAAAAGGCACAGGCATATGTGCATTGGCAAATATCTCTAACTACATATTTAAAAAGTCTTCAGTCATAATATTGCTGTCATATAAATGAGTGCAATTTCTGAGCATTATTTGTGTTAGCCCTTTGGTAACTGAAGTCTTTCAGTTGCTGATTTAAGTAAAGTACTATTAATTAAGAGCTCTAATCCAGCACATTTTGAATTTTGCACATGTGAGCAGCCCCTCTGACTTCAATAGAATTACCTGTGCTTAAATTTAATCATGTACTGAATGTCTGCAGGCGTATACCTTTAGCTGGCATAGATGATTTTAAGAAGTGACCCAGTTTCACTCACTGTTCTCTGTTGCCGACCAGCAGTTTGATACAGCTGGAAATATGAGGTCTTTTGGTTTGTGTGAGCCATGGAAAGCAGTGGATACTGATCCAGTGACAATTCACAGCAAATGAAGCTGCATGAGTGATGGACAGGTACAGAAAGATTCAATGCAACTTTAATTTCCTGTCTTGTGGCAATTCTGCAACTTGTAATTTCTGAGTTTGCACATACACTCCACAGCATAATGAAAGCCAGCAAAGGTCCTTCCTTTTGCTTGGTTCAAGTGGGTATGGATGAAGAGGGGAGCATGGAACCATTGCAGCAGTGGATTCTTTTCGCAGTTCTCTGGATTTTAGAAGCTGTTAAGACCATGTTGAACATGGTCCTTATTTTGCAAGAGTTTGAAACCTGAGCTTTTATATGGGGAAATCCTGCTGCCCTTAATCCTGCTGCCCTGGGCAGCTGAATAGAATCTGAGCAGAGAAGCACAATGAATTCTGGGACAACAGAGGATACACCGAATGATAGCCAAGTTCCTAACTACCAGATTCAGAAAGGGCAGAATCTGTGACGTGCAGCTTGTCAAGTCTGCAGCTGCTAACAGGACTCTTCTGTGGCCACCAGCTTCAAATCTCCAAGGCCTATGTGATTCATGAAGCATACAGAATTTCTGAGGGCCACAATACACAAGGACTATTATTCTTCAGAGAATGGCATGAAGTAGAATATGTTGGATATTTTTCCTGTACTACCGTTTTGGAAAAGCATGTGAGAGAGAACTGTAAAGGAACTGGGCTGGAAACTTCTTAAGTTAATTGGAACGAACCTTTTCTGAGAGCAGAAGATACACAAGTTATAGATTTCACTTGCATAACTTTGCCTTTGGCTGAAAACACTGCTTGAATATACTGAAATGCTGGTACCCCAGGCCCTGTTCCCTATCTATCATAAACATGTATTAGCTGTTCTGGAAACACTTGGCATTTGCTTATTTTACTAACCTTAATTTGGATACCTAAGATCTTATTATTGTACCTATCACTTCAATATTTGAAAGCTTTCAAGAAATAATAAGTTGAGTCATAATGGGTCAGGAGCTTGATTTTTCGTTCCTAACTTTGTAGCAGGCAGCGTTATTGGTTCTGTTTTGTTTTTACTTCTCTTTCAAGACTCTAGTTCCTTCTATTTTATGTCATTGTCTCTTCTTTACAGTTTTTAGTTGCAGCTATGGGAAAGCTAAATTGAAGAAATGATTTTTGAAGGTTATGGGATGTGGTATTATTCTTTCTTCCTCATGTAATGTATTTCAAAGATTTCCTGAGTGTCCATTTAAATTTGTCTTCAGTACATTGGGGAAATATAGTGCAGGAAACTCAATCAATTATAGGGTTTACAATAAGGATTTTGCCTTCAGAAAAGAAGAAAATGACTGTTCAGTGTCAAAATAAGAATGCAATGAAAATATATAGTATTTTCTTTTATTTTATAATGCCTTAAGTGGAGTAGGTATTGGTAATTTCATTAGGAAAAAAGGATTATTAACATAGTTCTGAGAAGGTTCACCATGACAAGACTGCTAGAGTGACTTGTGACACATTGAGGTAGTCCTATTCCCCCATGCCATCACAAGACAGTGCACATATATGCTACTCAGTTAAACATTTTAGTCTGTTTTATTAGCGTGTGCTTTCCATTACCTGTACACTGGAGCTGGATTTTTTGTTTTCTTGTTTTATTTAATACTTGAATGTAATGTAAATTGATTTTAAACTGAAATAAAATACTTTTAGGCCTGAGTATGGGATTGGACATCAGATCCCATCACACCTTATTGCCAGAGCAGGGAGAGCCCTGGGATCATGATTCTGGGCTCCCACTGCCATGGTAGCAACAAGTTAGTTTCCACAGCTTGGACACCTGTCAGCTGATCCAGGCTCCCAGCCATAGGGATGCACCATGTATGCCTGCACCTGGCAGCTATGAGGGTCCCAGCTGTAAGGGTGTCCCATGCTTCAGTTCCAGTCATTTGGGCTCTGGGCGTGGTGTGCCTGTGAAGCTAGCGGCCTAGATAAGCTGATGGTTTTGTCACAGGAGCCTGGATCAGCTGATGGCTCTCAGCCATAGGGTACATGGTATGCCCCTATGGCTGGGAGTCCCATCAGCTAATTGGGCTCCCAGCATGGGGTCACATCCCATGGCCTGGAGCCCCAGCTTGGCCACATGTTGAATTAATGCTGTGATAGGAACCAGCCACAAGGTTATTATCCTTTTTTTATGTTATAATCTGGCAGACAAGTGTAACGTGCCAGGGGCCTAATGCTATAATAAGAAAAGTGTCATAGCTATAAGGAATCTCATGTTATATGTCCACTTATTTGAAAGATTCAGAGGACCTCGCAATATAGTTCCCGATCACACTAGAAATGAGCAACTTGCATGCAAAATATTTTCAGGTTTTGAATTAGGAAGTTTACTTTGACTTTATTGGGTAAAGTTAGTGTTGAGAAATTCCAGCTTAAGACTTTGACAGGTTTCCTGGATATAGTTTTGTGTGCACTATATAATTTCCATACAGGCACTAAATATTTCTTCTTTGTAGGGACAACTATTAAAGTTCAAAACCTGCATGTTATCTTCCTAGTCTATTTTGGTTAAACTTCTGAAACAAAGGTTAAGGCTTATGAATAAGTGTGTGTAAGGGTGCACTGTAATTCATGCATCATGTATGTGCCTGTGCTTAAATTCTGTACATCAAGTACAAGATATATAATATGATATTGTTTATGACTGAATTTAAATACTTTTTTTTAGAGCATCAGATACTACAGTGAGTACTAAGTTGGTTGTAAAATAGCCGACAGTTTCATTTATGAACTGTGAAGGGCAAGTCGATTGTTTTAGAAAACATTGTGTTCCTAATATTTTTTTAAAAAGTAGGCATATTTCCAACCCCCTTCAACTGAAATGTGATCATGACTTAAGGAACCAATTTAAGAAATCGTTGTTAGTTGTAATCAGGAACTATTTAATACTTTAGAAGAAAAAAGTATCATATGTAAGTATTTTAGTGAGTGTGGATTTCATTTGTGTGTGTGTGTGTGTGTGTGTGTGTGTGTGTACACCAGACCCATAAGTGTTTTGAAAGAGTTACAACATTTTATGTTTTTACCACATTGCAAAATTTTTGGCAGATGGTTTTCATTCCCATACAGTGGTACATGAATTTGCCTTTTTCTTCAATATACATTTTTTTACATTTGAGAAAAAGCCAGACAAAATCTTGGAGTTAAAATAGTATTTCTATGTATATCTTTGAAATAGATGTTTAAATACAAAATCTATATAGTTATTTTAACATTGCTAATAACTGTAATCATAGGCATAGCCCATACTGTATTTGCAGTACAAGTAATCAATATAATCAAGGAAACCGAAGAACAAAATGGCTCCTGGACCAGCTGGCATACAAAGGTGGCAGTGAAGAACTGGTACTGAGACACTGCAAATTTATTCTTTGAATTTGGAACAATGAAGAGATTCCTAGGTCCCTGAGCAATGCCAACATCATGAATATCTTCCAGAAAGGAGATAAGTCTGGTGTGGGAGCTATCAAGGATATTGCCCTCCTTTCTGCAATATGTAAAATCCTTGTCCCCATCCTCCTCAATCATTTACTACTTCTTGCTGGGGAAGTCCTGCTGGAATCTCACTGTGGTTTCAGAACATCCTGTGGAGCAGCTAGCATAATTTTGTTGCCCGTTAGGTCCAAGAAAAGTTTTTGGGAACAACAGAGCTGGTATATGGCCTTCCAGACCTTACCAAGGCCTTTGATTCTATCAGTTGCAAAGCCTTGTGGAAAGTACTGGCCAGATTTGGATGTCCAGAAAAGTACATAAAGGATGCTGACCAACTCCAGTGTGTTACAATCTCAACCAAGTGTTGGCCCATTTCGAGGTAAAGCCCTCAAAACAGAGAAGAGAAACCAGAGGCAGGAGAAAGAGAAAAATCCTAGCCTGCAGCCTACTCTCCCCTGCAGAAAGACTTGCAACTTCTGTTGCCTCCCAGGTATTGGAAATGCTCAACATTCTCCAAGAACTGTCTCTAATTTTAATGTGTGGAGGAACTGGTTGTTTTGAGGTGGGTTGATAAATTATATTGGTTTTCATGAAGTTGGCAGTCCAGGTTCTATAGTCCAAGTTTGAGTCCAAGCATTTCATACTTCACAGAAGCAAGAGTAATCTGGATTTCTTCCACTGAATGAGCATACACCACACAGTTGTCAGTGTACTGAAGATCAGTAATGGAGATGTTGGTTATCTTGGATTTTGAACATAACCGGTTCATGTTAAAGAGATTCTTGTCCAAGCAGTACTGGATGCTGACTCCAGATGAAGCCTTTCAGCAGTGAGATGTGGAATAACTGTGATATAAATGGAAAAGAGTGTTGGTGTGGGGTCTGTTCTGAGTCATTACTTAGGATAGTTATAGTGAAGGAGTCTGATAATGACAATACATTTTAATGGGCATCCAGATTTCATCAGAATCTTCTATAGGGTGTCTCAGTTGATTAAATTAAAAGCTTTAGTCTGGTCAATGAAGGCGATGTAAACATCTTGGTATTGCTCCTGGTACTTCTCCTGTAGCTGTCTAGCAACAAAGATATTATCTATTGTACCTCTGAGTGGTCTGAAACTAAACTGGAACTAAGGTAGAAGTTTCTCAGTGAGGAAGTTGAGTCTATTGAGGAAACTGCACGAGAAAATCTTTCCAGCTGTGGACAGGAGTGCAATACCACAGTAATTTCTACAATCCCGTGCATTCCCATTCTTGAATATGGTAACATTTCTGACATCTTGTAAGTCGCTGGGTCTGCTCATGTTTTCAATTTTGCATTATAACTAATGATGGAGACTCTGTGGTCATTACACAAGGTTTTCTACTCGAGTCCTACCCAGACTGAAAGGTAGTGTTGGGAAAACAGACTACAAGATCTGAAGCACAGAGGAGTTGGCTACACCTAAAGCTTAGGGCTTTTCACTGGGGTGTAGTGATACTCTTTCTGGTAATTTAAAAAACCCAGAGGTTCCTGACTAAAATATCTTGCTCTTCTGTTCAGGGTCATACTGATTGCTACATTTAGTGTCAGGGAGAATTTTTTTTCCTTTAAGACAGATTGGCATTGACTGTGGAGTCTGGCTGTTAAGCTCGGGGCACAGTCCTGTTCCTAGGATCTGAGCATATTGTTAATCATTTATTTCCCTATTGTTTCACTGCCTTGTTATGTATGAAGGTTTTGAGTGGCAATATGAGGTATTCCTTCAGTAAATGATTTTCTAAGAACGTAGGGGATTGGACTTGGTGGCCCAACCCTTGCCAGTTCCTAAACTGCTTATATACTGGAGTCTCATCTCAGGGGTGTCTAAGATAAAGTCCATGGGCTGGATTCAGACCATGGAGCCTTATCATCTGGTCTCTGGTCCTGCCTGTGGGTCTCAGACTGGCCATTCACATTGCATGCAGCACATGCTGGTCCCACCTTTGGCTTCACCCCCTCTGTGGAGCACACAAAGATGGTTTGACATACTGCACTGTGCATAGGGACATTAATCACTATATTATCAGTTGATCACAAGTGAAAGTGATGACTGTGTAGGACTGCTGTGCAGATCCATTTCCTATCTCTTGGGCTAGGAGGCATATATTTTGCTTACACAACTATGCAAGTCCATTTATTTTGGCTTTATGTGGGAAAAGTGAATTAAGCCCATAATGAATAAATCTAATTTTCAAATTACATTGTTGATTACCAGTACACTGACATGATACATCTTATCTAAAGTTCACCAATCAAGCATTGTAAGACACAGAGCATATGCAGTCCTGTAAAGCAGATACTTGAATGGCCTCTGACATCCTAAATGAGGATGGTATTTGATCAAAGTTCTATTGGCCAGGAAGCTGTAAGTTTACTGAGATTCAGAAACCTCTCATTTAAACATCACTACTCGTTACCACATAATGAACATTGGTGTTTTCAATTATCTATGTAAACTGACTGATTTATTTGTACTGTGTTTTGTATGATGATTCAAAATGCCTCCATATACCAGATGGGATATGTTGACCATCTTGAACTCAGGACAAGGAACATTTAACATAAAATCTGCAGTTTTCAGGTTCATTTTAAATTTTGGATAAAACTTGGAAAAGCTGTTCAGTCCCAAGCCTTTTTTTCCTTCTTTTTTTCCCTTATCATTGGGCCAAACTGCAGAAAAACACCTCACCATTTAGAATTGTAAGGGTTTTTGTTTGTTGTTACAATAATTGCAATTTATCTCAAGGAGCTCACAGTGGCACTTCACTCCACTTTCTGTAAAGCTTCATTTTAATCCAAGGCCAAACCTTGAAAAAAAGAAAATGAGGTGATAGGTAGCATGGTGGATTTTACACACCAACTCCGTGTGTGTGTGTGTGTGTGTGTGTGTCCATATGTTTTTAAAAAATTGCCTGTTATAACTTTGAGAATAAATTCTCAAATATTGGGGTATGGGAAGATTTTTTTTCTCTGCCAAATAAAGGAAAGTTCATTTCTGGCAGTATAAATTCCCAGAACTTACCTCTTTTTTCTTAAGATATTTGAATTGATATTTGCCAGACAAATGAAGAACAACTGATCCCACTCACTAATATCAACCTCCACCCTGATCATGTAAACCTCTGCATTGATGGCAGAGAAGGTAACATTTGTCTCTAAGGTCACATACAGTCATTGCTTTCTACTGGGAGTCTCGCTGTTCTCCTGGGAGAAACTTTGAGTGTACAGATGTTCAGGATTTTTATCCCAGAGCAAAAATGGCCACTCTGGGAGGACAGTAACCTAGGAACAACCAGGGATAAAACACTCCTGGGAGAGTTTATCCTGGGAGAGTGAATGTCTATACACATTCTCTTCTGAAAGAAAGCCTAAGCACAGAGGTCTGGCATCCCTGGGTGCTTTTTCCTCACCACTCCTCCTCCTATGTCCCTTCCCAGAGAGAGACATTGTGTCACTCACTGGATTCTACTGCTACAGCTGAGCAGGGAGCAGAATGTGCCCCTTTCACCGCTTCCACATTGTGCTATAGGGAGACACAGGCTGACCCCATGCAACCTGGGTCAACCAGTAAGAGCTGCTCTGTGTACTGCTGCCATTATGTCTCCAGGCAGACTGAGGGAGCCTGCAGAGCACATTGAGATATATACACAGGGCCCCTGTGACCTTACAGCATTGACACTGCAAGCTCTCTGCTCTTTAGGATCTCAGTATTTGAATGTTTATTCAGGTGTCTCTGCATAGATTTTTTTTGGGGGGAGGGTTGTTTTTATCTGAAAACCAAATTTGGGAGAAGTCTTCCATATCATTTGAATGTGTCTACACAGCCTAAGTCGTATCATGAGTAGATGCATGCTGTTTTAGCAGGTGAAGATGGTGACTGGCTTGAATTCATTGATGTCAGTAAATTTCTTGCTATAAGTGGGCTTGGATCAAGCACTAGAATCACATTGAAAATAGGTCATTTAAGAAGACTAGAAGTTGTGAAGTTTCTCTTTTTTCTTTTCTATCAAGAAAATGCAGCAGCTTTACTCAAGGCCAAACAAGCCTACTTGTTAGCCAATATGTGGCCTATCCATTGGTGTCTACTGTTTGCATAATTGAAACATCACTACCTATAATCCATTTGACAAGAAGGCATTTTATATCTATTTGTTGTGCTCAATTCTTTGTAAAGCAGCAGGTTGTATATATAAGCACTAATAGATGAAAGGCCATGCAATCAATAAAGAAATACCTTGGGTGCATGATGAGGCAGGAGGCCAAAGGCTGAGTGCTTCCAGTGCTCTTTGTACCTCTATTATGGTATAATGTACGCTGTATCTTACTTTATTGCTTTTATAAAAGGTGTCACTTGAGACTGTAGAAGAGCAACTGTTTGTGAAATAGAAATTGTTGTCTTCTGTTCTATGATCTGGTTATCATCTCAGAATGGAATTCACCTTGTTTGCTAAGAGTTTTAAAAGACAATTAAATGTGTTAAAACTTGAGGACCTATCTTCAGCTGGTACATACTGGTATTGTAATAAATCTATTGTTTTGAAAGGACTCGCCAACAGAGGATCAGCCCCAGGATCTGTCAAAGTTGTGAACATTTAAAACGACAACCTCAGTGTTGAATAAACCAAGTCAGTATATATACATCTACGCACTCTTAGATGACCTGACATGTAATTGAATTGCCCCAGTTAAGTGATGTTCTTTTCAAGGAGCAACAAAGGATAATGGGCCATATGCTCTGCTATGCCATAAATCTAGAGAGTGCCCACTGAACTCAGGGAGTTCCTATGGATTTACATTGTTGAACCTGTAACTTGAGATCAGTGTCTACTAGGCTGATAATATATTTAAAAGTGTAAAATGTTTATGCTGAGGTGTTTTCTTTCCTGCACATTCTGATCATATTTCTTTCACATCAGCCATTTACGGGAATACCCACAGAGTACCAGCATAGCACATCAGTGTTTATGCCAGAGAAGAAAAGGGCAAAAACCACAAAGTGGTTTAGCAATAGGAATGTTTATTAGGGCTGTGCGAAACAGCACCGTTACAATTCGACTTCCATTTCAACAATTCAGTGGAACAGTGTTTTGTTTTGAAAGCCCTGTTCCATTTTGTTTCATTGAAGCTGTTTTGCCCATATGTTATGAGGAAAGGTAAAATGCAGCAGGCAGGCAGATCAGGGGCTTTCCTACACCCTGATCCCCACAGGGAGGCCTGCAGGGGCTGTGAATCCTCTTGGGGGTTCGAGCCCCTGATCTGCCTGCCAGATGAGAGAAGCCGGATGTAGCTGCCTGGGACTGGCACTAGGAAGATCAGTGGTGTTGCTGCCAGTCCCAGGTGGCAGCACCCAGCTCTTCTCACATTGCAGGTAGATTGGGGGCTCCCCCGTACAAGCTGATCTGCCCTGGCCCCATACTGGAGCCAGCTTGAGGAGAGTGTGGGGCCTGGAGCAGATTACCTTGTGAAGGGACCCTCCCCTGCCCTGGGATTGCTGGACCCAGGCAGCAGCACCTGGCTCCCATCAGCTGGCAGGCAGATAGGGAGCCTGCCAGCACCCCCAGGAGGACTGCGGGGGCTGTGCCAGTGTCTCCTGGGGGTGCATGCCCCTGATCTGCCTGCTGGGTGACAGGAGCCAGGTGCTGCTGCCTGGGGCCAACGGCTGCACTGATCTTCCCTCTCCTTCAACAAGGTTTAGATAAAGCACCCCTGCAGCCATTTTAAAACACACTGGGTCAATGCTGGAGTGTTCTCATTGGTACACATGCATTCTAATTAGAATGCAAATGAGCACATGCATAGGCAGGCAGAAGTCCATCAAGAACATTTGCTCAGTCATTTGCCATAGCCTGACGCTCTATCAAAGCAACAAGCATTTTGTGAGAGTGCATGGATTCAGCACAAAGCCAAGTTAAACTTGGCTTTTCAGTAAAGCTTTAGGTGCTAAACCATAAATCAGTTCAGGTTCACTCAAAGGAGCATCTCAGTAATTTTTTTTTAAGAATTGTCTGAATTTTGCAACATAAACAAACCCTAGGGAGATTTCATTATGAATATTTTGTAGAGCACAAGCTATCATGAAAAAATGGAATCTCTATGCTCCTCGCTACTCACTTTTTTATCTTCCTTGTTGAATTTTTCATGATGACTCTGAATAGTTTCCATCTGGTATTTTGACTTTGGGTACAACCTCTGCCTGAAACTCCTAATCCAGTATGTGTTAACATGTAGAACATGTAAGTCCCAGGAGCTCAGTTAATCAGTTTAGTGTGTCAAAGTTTTTTTTCCTTCCTGTCATACCAGCTCAGTGGATCAAGGAAAACTGTAGTTCTAGTCTGGCCGTGTAACAGTCAATAGAGAAGATTTATGAAAGGGAGAGTACATCTTAATGCAAGCATTTTATCAGCAGTCCAAGCACAGGAAGAAAGTTGAAAGGTATAAATGTTTGTATGTTAGGTTTGTGCTGTTTTAGGCAGGAAGTCTAAGTGACCGCGATTAATAACTGAGCACACTTCCTTTAATTTGTGCCTTTAGCAAGCATCATTAGGATTCAGCAGCCACATGTATATAATCTTTGGGGGAAAAAACATGAGGTTAGTCAGTCATTCGCTCCTGCTCCAAGGAAGCTATGTTTTGTGGAACATACTGATGGAGAAGTTCATGCACTTGAGTCTTAGCTTTGAGATAAATCTAAAGCTTTTAATGCCACTCTATTCATGTCCTTTCACATGCATATAAAGCAACAGTCATGAACTTGTAGTTCCATCACATTCCAGTTGAGAATAGAACATGTACTTTCCTTCTTTACTATAGGAATGTTATTGTCTAGTTGTAGTGCCTCTTAGCAGGGGGAAAAAGGTGTTTCTAGCTGAATGAAGAATTATGAGCACTAGATGAAACCAAAGACTAACGTTAAAAATGAAAATACCCTTGCTGAAAAAAGAATAGATTACTTTTACATGATTGGAGATACGGTGAGGTGATTGAGCATATAAACAGAGAAAGAAATCTGAGCCAAGGGTATTTCCATCTCAACATGTTGGAAAATTTGGATTCATGTGCATTAGGGCTTTGGCACAGGTTACCTGTGTAACGTCAAAAGTCTGTGGAAGGTTGTGATGTCATAAAATTATGGTATTTTTGGAGCAGTGTCAGGTGAAAGCTTCATGTTTCAGACCTTCATGACTAACTGCTACTAAAGGGCTGATGAGCAGGGGCATGGACAGGAGCTAGGACGCTATTCCTTCCTTGTGGTGGGGGGGATGGGGGAGGGTGGCATGCAGCTTGGAGGTAAAGAAACCAGTATGGGTTCTGTGGCTTCCCCCTACAACTAGTAGGAGTGTTGATCTGACACACATCAGATCAACACTTGGGAGCTCAATATCACGCTGTTAGGCAGGAGGGCAGGACACAAAATTATGCACACAGATACACACAAGCTACACATACAACACTATGGGTCCACACACACTTTGGTGGTGGCTGTGTGTTAACACTGGGGAGTACCTGGGGTCACTTGGTGCCCTTGGGTTACTTGGGGTTGCTTGTTGCCCCAGGGTTACTTGGGGGGTGAAAGAAAATCTGGGATACAGAGGACATGAAGGAGTAAAGCCAAGGGATCAAGCTGGGCAGCAGTGGGAGGAGCAGCAGAGAGGTGAGGTGAGGGGCAATGAAGGAAAAAGCTGAGAGCTGGGAGGTAAAAGTCGGAGTAGGAGGAGGCTGGACGGTAAAGAGCCAAGAGACAGAGAAGCCAGAGGCTGCAGCGGGCAGAGAGAGAAGCTGGGAGGCGATGCAGGTTGGAGCCAGGAGACAGCAAGGGTTGGAGCCAGAGCTGAAGCTAGGAGGCAGGTTGGGGTTGCAGAGAGCTGGGAGGCAGAGGGCAGAACCAGGGGGAGCTGGGAGATGGTGGGGGTTAAGAGAGAGATGGGGAGAGAGAGAGAGACAGAAAGAAAGTCAGAGGGGCAGAGAGCAGAAATTGGAGCAGGGCCAGGAGATCAGTAAGACAAACCCCAACTCAGAGTTCCACAACAGCAGTTTTATTAAACCGGCAACACACTATACAGCCCATAAAGTTATTGGTACACACACACCCACACACCCACCCACCCCCGGTAGCAGGAGAGGAAAGGCTTAATGGAGGGATAGAGGCCAAGGTATGCAGAGACAGAGCTCAGATCCCTTGCTTGGGGACGATAGGTGGGTGATAGCTACCTATTCAGGCTGTGAGTTGATCCTCGATAGCCAGTCAAAGTCTTCTCCAGCGAGGTATTGTCCAGAGGGGGTCACCAGCAGGGCCTTTGGGTGGATAGGTGGTGTGGCATAGTGCTGGTCCAGATGGAAAGTGAGTCCCAAGGAGGCCACACTCTACCATCTCTTTTATAGGTGTGGGCTACCTGTGACTCCAGTGGGAAGGACATTCCCAGGGAAGAGGCAGTCCTGCTCAGATGAGGTCATGCAGTTCCAGGAGTCCTCATTATCCAGTGGGATACAATGGTGGAATTTCTGGTTTCTGTTCTGTTCTTTGTTTCTATGTTGCTGGTTTCTTGGAGGGTCTTTATCTTTCAAATACTGGGTTTTGTCTCTGGCTCTAGGAGTAGGTCTGTGGTTCCAGGGAGAGTCATTGCAAGGCAGTGATCCAGTCATTGATTTTTGGTTCAGTCATTAAGCAGGAACTATTTTTAGACCTGCTACCATTATGTCTCAAATACCCTCATTCACCCAGGAACCAATTTACACAGGAGAGGTAGGTATAAGTCAGAGTAGCAACACAGTTACAATAGGTTATGCCTGGGCAGGGGACACAGAATGGAGACTTGACATTACAAGATGGAAACTTGACATTACAAAATGGAGGTTTGACATTACTTTGGTTAACTTACAGGAACAGGCCTAAATCATACAATATCAATATAAAACAGTAAAAATCAATACAAACATAACAGGAATACAATATAAAACAGTAAAAATCAGTTAAAAAATAACAGAACGCTATTTACAATATAAAAAGGGGGCTTGTCACAGTAATGGACTACAAGAACTTAGCTTATCTATAACTACTTATAAGGAATAGAGAGGGCAGAGAAAGAGTCAGTAATAGTTGGGGAAGGGGAGGGAATGTATTTTTAAATAATAAAAGAAAGACAGGGGGTTTTGCTACAGGAGCTCAGCTAGAGAAGATGATGGGAGGGGAGAAATCTTGAAAAATTCCTTGAAGTGATGTGGGAGGGGGAAGAGTCAAGAGAAAAGAATGAAAAAGATTTTTTATTTAAAGTAAAGGACTAAAATCTTGCATGTGTCTCAGTGAAATGGGATTGGATTGGATGGAGGGGTAGCAGTGGTTGTGTTGACTTGGAGGGGGGAATCTGTCCTGGCTGGAGGGATAGTGGGAGGGGAAGAATAGCTAAAGCATGAGGTTGAGTGCCAATATGGTCACTGCATGGCACCAGAACACGCATCAGGCAGAATTGAGAACCTACATGCTTACAAATAACACATCATAGGGCACAGCTGAGAAACGGAGGATTTGAGGGGTCAGGAGAACTGGGGCATAATGAAGCTTCCCTTGCTTTGCAGCCTCTGGTTAATTGAGCTCCCATGGTTCCCTATGAAGCATGGATCCCTGGGTAAAGACAGCAGGTGGCTGGGCCAAGCAAACTACCCCCAACTGCACCATCTCCCTTGAATACAGCCCCAGTGTCTCTGTGCTGAGTAGTGAGGCCATGCAACTGGGCTACCTGGTCTCTCTATGTTAAATGCTGAGAGGGCTGTTCTCAGCATGAAAGGGGAGGGGATGGGGAGACTACCAGAGATTTGGTGGGTGGAAAGGGGTAGAGTGGTTGGGACCTGTTCATCCTGGGATGTTGGAGAAATGAAAACAAATATTTTATTTCCCCAGAGCATCCATACAGTACCTTGGAATGATCTAGGCAGAACAAATCAAAGATAAACCTCAGCTGTAGTGCCATATCTTTGAAAGGATTAGAGGGTACTTATTGCAATTTAACAACCCTTGACTAATGACTTCTCTTATTTTAAATGCATCTATGGCATTTTGAAGGTAACCTGTGCCAATGCCCTCAGCCCTATATTTCTCTAGAATGCTCTTGGGGTTAAGGGAATGTGCTGGGACTTTGGAGTTGTGAGTTCTAGTCCCCTGTCTTCTGTAGACCTTGAGCCTGCCTTTTGAGCCTTGTCTACGCAATAAATTAACCAGGAACAACTGCAGTTGTGGCTGGTTTTATTTCAGAACAGAAGTGTCCACACATGCAGCTATTTATAGTTTATGCTGCAAAATATACTCCATTCAGTTTCCCCCTGTAGATGATTGTTGGGTCGCCAATAGTAAGTTATGTCTAATTGACTGGAAATATTTTGGATGCCTTTAGATGTGTAGGGAGGATGTGCCGATGTGCTATAATTACAGCGCATCATAGCAGACTTGATTCTGCTGGAGCATGCTAATTAACACGATCCAGCAGCCTCTGTGTATCAGTATCCCCATGCTTCAAAATGGCAATGGGTGTGCTTTAACTAAGGCTTTTCAAATGAGCTTCAGTTAAAGTGCCCCAGCACCATTTTGAAGCATGGGGATGCTGATACACAAGACTCTGTGAGTGCTTTAATTAGAGTGGCTCTCAGAACCACTCTAATTAAAGTGCCCTTACCCACCCCCAGAGCATGTATAAAAACTAGGATGTAAAACTAGGACTGTCTGGGGGTGGCTCAGTGCAGCCTAGTTTTCAACCTAGGCCTTTTGGCACTTTATCATGTGAATAAGTAATAATACTTAAGAAAGATGATTGACAGTCACCAAATAAAAAGGGTCTGCTTCCTTTCCAGTTGAAGAGTCACTTCATGCCATCCTAAGGAGGAGTTTTATGGCAGCAGTTACATCTCACTCATACTCTTTTTCAAGTCATACATGTGAATAAATTGTTCTCTTTTGTTTGTCTGTTCTACTCACAAATTAGGCAAAATTTCAAGTGTTGGAATAAAGCTCTTGCTCATAATTTCAGGTGCTTAAAAAACCTAGTTATGCTGTGTATAACAAACACAGGAGTTTAGTATTTAAATTTTAAAGATCAGGTTTTGACCTTAGAAGGACTGGTAGAAACGCACCACACCAGAACACCAGGGTTTAGTATTCTGTTTCCTTGTATCTAAAAAGACAGGTATTCTTTGTATTTCTAAGCACACGTGTAATGGTGGTGCGGCGATGTTGTGTTGTTTTGCTGTAAGACTTGACCAATTATCAGTCCCTGCAGACGGTGGGAAGGAATGATCTGGTATTCAACTTCTTAAAATAATATCAACACCATGAGCAACAAAAGTATATTTATTAGTAGTATGTCATCCCTTCTCTGAAGCTTGCTAATACGTATTCTGTTCTGTTCACTGACAATGTTTGTATATGAAGACAACCACTGGATATAACATGGTGTTAATAATAGTTACGGATTCCAGATGGAAGAGACCTCATGTTTAACTATAGTTGGTTGTAGCCGTGTTGGTCTAAGGACATAGGCAGGCAAGGTTCTTTTGGTTATAGAATCATATAAGGGAAGGGATCTTGTAGATCATCGGGTCTAATCCCCCTGCACTAGGCAACAAGATATGATAGCTTTTATTAGACCAACTACATACTTGGAAAAATTGTTCTTTGCAAGGTTTTAGGTATATTTAACTAAACGGAGCTCTTCACAAATGAGAGAGATTTTTTCAATGATAGAAATGTTACCAAAATTTATCTTTAGCTATAGCATTTCTTATTATGTAACATGCAACTGTGACGGTGTTGTAAGTAAGTAAAGTTTAAAATGCAAATGGATGATAGTTTTCTTTTAGACTGTTTCTGATCTTTTCATCTGAAGCCTATGTGAGTATATGAGGAAATAAACTAATTAAAAATAGAAGGAACTTAAAATTTTTTTTCCCAATATTTTTAACTTCAGAAATAACCTGATAGATGTTGATGGAAATTGTTTAGTTGATTTAGAATTGCAGAACTTAAAAAGGCAAACTAATACTTATACTGCTATTTCACTTCCTAGATTGATAAATTGAACTGTGGTCTCATAGCTCCCTTGAGTGTTTGGAAGAAGAACAGCAGCTCTTACAAATAAAGCACTTTCCTGTGAAAAGTGCCATTTATGTCGTCGTTATTGTTTGTCTGGGAAATTGTCAACTCACAACAGTCAAAGTTTTCACTGATTTCCTCCTGTTGTAAGGAAGTAGTGATGCTGCTGTCTGCCTTTCATGTACCATATGAATCATAGAAACAGGAGAAGCTGGAGAGATCAGATAAAAATAAATGTAGTATACTGTGGCCTAATTCATTTCTCACTCCGTTACATTAGGTACAACATAGTGAATTTTACACATCTGCACTAAGTATATTGACCCAGATTTTATTTTCAAAACTTGTGTTTTTGGGGAGTTTTTTTGAGGAAGTGGAGAAGAAAAGGGAGAGCCCAACGTAAAACACCTTAAAAGAGCCTGATTTTCAGAAAATGCAGAACTAAACCATCCTCTAAAAATCAGGACCTTTTCAGGTGCCTCAAGTTGGGAATCCATGATTTCTAGTCCCTTCTGAAAGCCTTGGCCATTATGTAACAACTAGCCAATTGCCTGTCAAGAATGATGTGGGAGGAGGTGGGTGGGCAGGGATAGAGGCCTGCGTCTCTTCCCCCCCCCGCACCTCGGGGTGGGGCTGGGACTGGGGCCGTTCCCCCTCTGCCTCCCCCGCTGCTTCATGCTATGGCTGGGGTCTGGGATGCTCCTTGCCTCCCCTGCCACCATCTCAGGCTGGGGCCGGGGCCATTCCCCTCATTGTCCTGTTGCTTTGGGCTGGGGCCAGGGCTGGGTCTAGGCTGTTCCCCACATCTCCCCGCCACTTTGGGCCAGGTCTGGGACCATTTCCCCTCCCCCCCTGCTGATTCAGGTTGCAGCTGGGGCCAGGGCGTTCCCTCTGTTGTCTCCCCTCCATTGCTTCAAGCCAGGGCAAAGGCTACTCCTCGCCTCCTCCCACTGCTTCAGGCCAGGGTCAGGGCTGGCAACCACAGCAGCATTCGCAGTGGCAGCAGGGCACAGCCACCAGTAACCCCCCTCCTCTTACTGCTCCCCTCCCTCCCTTGTACCCTGCTGCTTTCCCTCTCTGCTGGCTGTCGTTGGGGGTGGGGGCATGACAGCCCCTGGCTCCAAGGAGCAGACCCAGGAAGGGAGGTGAGGCCAGTGCTGCTGGCCTTGCTTCCCCACATCATCATCTCCTGTTATGGTGGTGCTCTAGTCCCTGTTGTCCCCCTCTGCCTCTGGGGCAGGGGATGGGGGCAAGGCCAGTGGAGCTAGCCTGGCCCTGCTCCTATCCAGCCCCTCAATCCCTGCTGACATGGTGACACTCCGCTGTCTGTCCCTGTCTATGTAGGACACTCTGATTGGCTGCTGAGACAGCCAGTCGGAGTGCAAGTAAAGCCTTACAGATGGACAGACAGACTTAGGATTTTATAATATTAGAATGGGCACGTCTACACATGTGCCCCATCGTGCATTTGGTACTGTGCAGTCCTGGCAGCATATGGGTCATTTCTGACCCATATTATTGCGCAGGAGCAACAACCTACTATGCAGTAGTACTGCAGTACTAGTAGGTTGTTGCTACTGCATAGTACCAGCAGCATCATGGTTAGTGTCTGCTGATGCTAAACTGCAATAGTGCCAAGCAATGTTGCCATAGCTCATCACTATGGCAATGCAGCGTCTTGTGTGGTCATGCCTAATGTGGAAAACGGAATGTTGCCATTTTGCTTATGGATTGTAAATGATTCCAATCCAAGAAACCATGGAATAAAAGCCACATCTAAGAAACAGTGTTCAATGTAATGGACTTTGTCCTAATGAATTACTTTAGAAATGGGGATTACATTCCAACAGTTGTAATTGTGGGAATCAAGTCCCATTAGAAGAGATAATATGTCATGATTGATCCTGACTAACCCTTCATTTTTTCATTTTGAAATTGCAGGATCAGGTCCTCTCTAATGTAGAAAATCTATGTAGAAAAACTTCTGCATAAAACTGCAATGCATCTGTGCACTGAGCAGTCCATGTGCATATTAATCTAAGCATAAATCTACCAAAAACATGCAGTTCCTGTTTTCTTCCCATTGAGATTTGTTTAAGAAAGCATGCATACAGAATGTTTGTCCAGAGGAGGTATGTGAATTTTGACTTCAGTTAGGCTAGGATAAATAATTTGTAGTATTTGCTAGAATCCATCTATCCCATCAAGTGGATTTGTCTGACTCCTGTGGATGAAATACTCCTGTGATTTGGATTTTGAGCAGAATTCAGATTTGCTTCATTCTGGAAGTGTATGAACATTAATGTATGACAGGAATTAGAGAACTTATCTTTTCACAGTATAAAATGGGAGTAGGTGAAAATAATGTGTAACTACATGGTAATTGCTATCTGTTTTTGAGATTCACAACTACTATAGTTATTAATGAAAGAGAAGAAAACAGTGTTCTTTGCTCACTCAGCTCTCATGTGTCTCATTATTTGACCTGAATGGTTGCCATACATAAGTGCAAGAGACCCAAAGATGGAGGGGAATGACAGAAAGAATAAGTGAAAACAAGGCTCTTCATCTTGTTTGTCCCTGGCTCTAGTGCAAGACCTGTGGCCCTTGCTCCCCCGTTGAGCCCAGGGACCCCCAGCACAGCGAGATGTAGGTGGGACCCATGGGGAGGGAAGGACCTAGACCTAGTGAGCTGCGGGGCTAGGTGGAGACCAAGGAGGGTCACACCCCCGCTGGCTCCTACTTGGCCCAGCTCCCAGGGAGCCATGTGCCCAGTGCCGCCCGGCATGTGAGATAAGTGCCCCCACTTTCCTGCCTCTCCCCTTGTTTTGTGGGGTGGGGACCCCCAGCTCCTGAGAGTGATGCAATGCTGTCAGCGAGCCCTTCTGCACATGCATGCAGTTTAAAAAGGACCTGCCAATGGCAAAGCCACAGTTTGTCCCAGGCTTTGGTGACAGATGCATGGTCAGAAGCCAGTTGCATCCCTGTTGAGCCCAGGGACCCCCAGCATAGCCGGTGGTAAGTGGGGCCCGTGGTGAGGGAGGGACCTAGACCTAGTCAGTTGCAGGGAAGCTGAGAGGAGCTGAGGAGGGTCAACTACCCCCCACCAGCTCCTACTTTGCCCAGCCTCCAGGGAGCCACATCGTAGTAGTCTCATAGTAGCTAGGGTCAGGAGGGACCTGAACAGATCATCTAGCCTGACCCCCTGCCACAGGCAGGAATGAATGCTGGGTTTACAAGACCCCAGACAGG